>ML778599.1:200582-224984 GCA_009831015.1 Picea engelmannii | reverse complement strand
AAATATTAAGCCTGGTCCTTCTCAGACTTTGTTTTGTTTCATTTTATTTTCTTGGAGTCATAAGAACAAGAGGAGTACCACCTATTTGAAAACACAAGGGGAATTTATATCCTCGTAAGGTTGACCTCAAGACCATAAAATAGTCTTTTAGATCAACATTTTTGGAAACCATATTGGGGAGAGAAAAATGATGGTCTTCACAGACCAGAATTTATGACCCAACCTAACCTGAATCAACCAATTTTGCAAATTGGTCTTTGAAATCAATATATTATATTGAACCAATTGTATAATATGGAAATAAAAAAAACTAGGACTAGAGAAAAGTATAAAATTCTTGGGAAAACCTTGCTCGTAAAGAAGAAAGAGAGATCTCACAAAGACAAAGAAAGAGTGTTGGAAGCTGAGAAAACGACTGGAAATGTATATAGAAAAAATAACAAGAAGTAGAAGCAAACAACTTCAAAACCTTGAAGTTGGAGAAAATTCTGAAATTGAAGTAATAGAAATTCACGAGATGGGAGACAGAGAAGAAAGAAGAAATGAAATTCCTAAAAATCAAGAAGAAAGAAGAAATGAAATTCTTGAACATCAAGAAAGATAAATAATCCCACGAAGAAGGATAAGGAATACCCCCCTTAACATTTTTGGGGGACAACATTAGTTACCCACTCTTCCACAAGGAGCCTTACCAGTGTTTTCAGGAGATGAAATAATGGACCTGAAAAGACACGTGGATCAATTTTTATCTATGTGTGAATTGCATCTAATAGAATACATGGACGTAATGGTGAGATTATTCTTGCAAACATTGATAGGCCCAAATCATGAATGGTATATTTCCCTTCCAGCCCAGTCAATTGCGTCTTTAGATGACATAGAAACTATGTTTATGAACATGTATGGCCCCCAATCGCATACCACATGTTATTAATTCAACTCACCCAAATCCACTTGAAGAAAGGAGAAAGGATAAGAGATTTCAATTCACATTTTTACAATGCAATAAATCAAATCCCTGAAGATCAAAGACCAAACGACCTAGTTATACTTGGTTGTTATAAGAATTCTATGCCAGCAAATGTAAAATATGCTATTAGGGATGATCTAATAAACAATTTTTATAAAGATATGAGAAAGGAGACCGAGATGGAAGAAATTATGATAGAAACAAATGTCGATCCTTATATTATCCTTGGAAAATTCCAAAGAGAAATGAATAATATTACGATGATAAATCAAGGAGTTTCAAACTCAAACAATGTTGAAAAATGAGGAATTGGCGAAATGTTTCAAGGAGTTATCCCAAATGTAAGAAATGATCCAGTCATAGCTCAAGAAACCAAGCAAAGAATTGAGATAGCTCAAATGAATAGGACAATTTGACCAATGCAAAACGAACTAACAAGGTTAAGAAGAGCTGGAAACCTATTTCCTCCAGAAGACCAAGACATCAAAATTAGTGTACATGAATAAAGAAGGACTTCTACTCAAGATTAGAGAGCAAGAAATGATAGGAGGAATGAAGAACAGAGACCAATAGCACCTCGGGCCCTAAACCCAAATGATATTGAGTTAGATGAAATTGTTGTTGAAGAAAACTTTGAAGACCTTGACCTAGAGTCAAGTACTATGCAAAACAATGGTCTAGAATTAGTACAGACTGATGAATTGGAACCACTTTACATTTTCAATGAACAAGATGAAAACAATATTTTTCTAGAGAATGTTGTCTAGACAAGGGCACAAATAAACAAGCTCAAAGAAAAATAAGTTCAAGAAAAATAAAATACTAAGTCCGGTCAAGTAGAAATAACGAAGCAACTTGTTGCTAAACAGACCAAGACTACACAAAACATGACATATAATATAATGGATTATCTTACAAAACTCATAATTACTTTTCCCTTTATGCAAGTTGTCAATATTCCACAACAAAGAGAAAGATTGTTGAAAATGTTGGATAGTACAGATACAAGAATGTAAATTGCAGTTATAAACTTGAAGCAACAAAAAATTTATTCTTCAGCTAAACCTAGAGCAAAAGTTCCACCATTTTACATCACCATAGAGAAACATGAAGTCGTTTTGCACAATTGTTTGATTGATAGGGGGGATACTAATAAAATTATGTCTTTATCTGTGATGCAAGCACTCGAAATGGAATATACTAGACATTATGAAACTGATGAAATAATTTATGCTATTGACTCAAGAAAATTCCTAGCTTATGGAGATATTAGAGACTTATGTTCCTGGATAAGTAGAACTCCCCATATCACCACTATATTCACTATTGTAGTAGTATACCTACCTACAAGATATGGAGTAGTATACCTAGGGAGAAGAATAAAAAAGGTGAATCATTATCAATTACTACATCCTTGTTTAAAATTGAAGATTTGCAACAAGAAGGCTCTTGTCATATGAAGACTATCTTTCAACCATCAGTCCCAGATAATCAAGAACACTTACAAGTTTTTGAAAATGTTGAACACGTGGTAAATGTTTTCACAAATGATGATACCATAATTGAAGAAGATTAAGAAAGTCATAATTTGCAAGAATAAATTCAAGAGAAAAGAGGAAAACCTTCTCCAAAGAAATATGTCAATTTGGAATCCCTCTTTATGAGAGATGACCAAACAAAAAATTCAAAACCACTTGAATATTCTTTTGTTAGAAAAGTTCAAGAAACATATAAGATAAACATTGGTAAGCTTGAATCACCAAAGTATATAAACTTGGGTACCGATTGTACTAAATAAGAAAGAGACAAGTATACTCGACTTTTCAAAGAATTTCAATATGTGTTTTCATGGAGTTATGATGATTTAAAGGAATATGATAAATCAATATTCCAACATATCATACCTTTGAAAGAAGGGGAAAGGTCTTTCAAACAAAAGTTAAGAATAATAAACCCCAAGATAAATCCTTTGGTAAAAATAGAAATTGAGAAATTAGAAAAGGTAGGCATAATTCCTCCCATCAGACATTTAGATTGGCTTTCAAATCGAGTAGTGGTTAGGAAGAAAACTGGCGAGATATGCTTATGTGTTGATTTTATAGATCTTAACAAATTCAATATAAAGGATAGTTAACCACTACCAAATATGGAAATGCTTCTTCATAAAGTCACAGGGTTTGCATTAATGTCAATATTAGATGGGTTTTCAGGATACAACCAGGTTATTGTAGCAAAGTAGGACAGGCCAAAAAAAAAATTGTAACACCTTGGGGAACATATGCCTATATCAAAATTCCATTCAGATTAAAAATATAGGTGCTACTTTCCATAGAGCCACAAATAATGCTTTTAAAGATTTTATATGAAAATTCAAGGGTTGATTATAAACATGACTTAACTATCTACTCAAAATCAAGAGAGATACACCTCATACATCTTAGACAAATATTCGAGAAGTGTAGAATATATGGAGTATCATTGAATCCAAAGAAATGCTTATTTTCTGTAACAAAAGGAAATCTGCTAGGCCATGTTATGAGAAAGGAATGGGTATACATCGATCTTGAAATAATCAAAGAAACAAATGATCTAAACCCCCCGACCTTAAAAAAGGGAGTGCAATCCTTCTTTGGAAAGATCAATTTTGTAAGAATATTTGTCCCTGACTATTCTTCCATTGTTAAACCCCTTAACAAGCTACTAAATAAATATTAAGAATTTGAGTGGACATTAGAAATTCAAAGAGCATTCACAGAAATTATACTTTCCATTACTACCACCCCACTCCTCGTAAGTTCTGATTTTGATAAAGAATTCATATTGTATTCATTTTCCTCAGATGAAATATTTTCTTTGATTCTTACCCAGAAAATACAAAAGCAAGAAGAGTTATTGATTGCTTTTATGAGTAAAACATTACATGATTATGAATTGAATTATTCACCTGTTGAAAAATTGTTGTTTGTCTTCATATGAGATATGATCGATATATTATTACAATGATGAGTGTTCCATATATAAAGAACATATGGTGACCATCCATGAAAGGATGTGTCCCTTGGATAATCAATAACTATTTATTATTATCATTTACTTATTATATATAGTATTTAATAATCAATAATTATATTATTAATTATTAATTTAAGAGAATGTCTTTCCGATGTTGTCCAAACATCAACACTCCCTCTCAATGGGGGAGACATTCTGCATCATGCCAAGCTTGTCTCTGAAGTATACAAAGTTCACCTTAGACTCATGATACTTGTATGTCAGTCTTGGGAGACATCTCTCTCCCAAATGAACCTAGGGGAAACTCCTTCTGTGGCTCTCCCTCTAAGCCAATTGACTCTCTTTGAGATTAGGCTCAATTTGGGTCTGCATGTGATAGCATATACAATCTTGAGTCTTTATCATTCCTTGTCAAATCACCATGACTAGGACAAAAACCACATCAAGATTGTTCACCACAGGTACACACTTGTGAGTGAATTTCATCCTGATGCTAAATGATATGTGGAAATCACCTCGAGTCCATATTATTCCTTGTTATGATCAAGGAAGGACTACACCTAGGCCCATTTACCACAAGTGCACCTTTATGATAAATGTGTCCTATCTCCCTTGGTCTACAGCCCAATCTAGGAGAATGTCTTCCCGATGTTGAAACATCAACACTCCCTCTCATCTAGGGATGTATCTTTCCATTATGTCTTCATCTAGTAGTCCATTGAATACTCTATAATCAACTAGTAGCACACAACTACTATTTAGAGACACACAATCTCCACCAGTGGTACACAACCACCATAGTAGCAAAAGGTATGTCACACATAACACTCCCATGTGGAATTGTAGAGGTTACTCCCTCTAGGAACACTTAGGGTCAACTCCCCATAGTGTGTAATGTCAAGGCCAACTCCCTTGACATGTCCTCATGTGCTCTTGATCAGAATCTGGACCAGGGGTCTAAAATTTGCTCAATTTTCAAAGTGCTCGGAATGTGACGAAAACGGTGCCATTACGTCTGTCTCGTTCTGCTGATTCCGACGGTATATTTATTTTCGCAAATGGAGTCCGTATGGAGAAGTTATCGCGATCTGTTCGTCGAGCCAAACAGGGAAAAAAAAAGAAAAAAAAAAAAGATGCTGACTGGATAGGCCGTACAGCTGACGTGGCGACCGTACAGATGACGTAGCACACGTGGTAGGTGATGTGTTAGTGGTGACGTGGCAATTGTTGATTGGTTGTCAATGGGCGAGTTATTTGTTGACACGTGGCAGTTCATTGTCGAATAGTTGGGTGCCACGTGGCCCAATCCAGAGCTACCACGTGGCACCCCAGGATTCTCTATTGGATTGTGTGGTTTATTAAAATTTTTGAGAGGCCGTGGGGTTCGACCCCCGAACCTCTACCCACAATACAAAGTTTTAACAAATAGACAAGAGAGAGAGACAGGTTCATATATGTTGATTCACCATACGTGTTACCTCTTGATTTGATTGCGGACTTGCTTTATTAATTTGATTAATCGCCAGTCATAGCCAGCCAAGCGAGCGGTCAATAAGAAGTCTCATTGACAGGAGGTGGGCGGCAGGAGCTCCCTCTCCCCCTTGAACCCTCCCTAGCCTCCCTAGCCTTGCATGTACCCTTCTCATCCTCCTTTAACCCCTCATCGCGTGTGGTGATACCCTTTCTCCCTTCCCCCATGAGTTTTTATTTGAACCAAGCCAACGTATTCCGAAAGAGAGCACAGCCCCATCATTCACTGGCAGATCACAGCCCCATCAACTCCCGTACTGCTTAGCTTACTTTATAAACATCTCACCTCCCCGTCATTCACAATATTTAGTCCCCATCATTACCCAGCAGATCATGGCACCATCATTCCCCGCATCCCGCCCGCATTACCCAGTCTCCCAACGCGCCATGACAGTGGTTTTAATAACCATATGTTACAAAACTTATTTAAATTGGAGTTCTGTATGAAATGGCGCGGGGGTAGGGCTGGGGCCTAGCCCTAGCCCTCGGTTTCAGAGGTAATGCATATGACCAGTGGGTTACATATTGCGCGCGCGTTTTGAGTTGCAATGTAATTCCATTGCATATATATATGTATTACACATATTATGCCAAGTTTCAAATTATGCGCGCGGTTTAGTGTTAAAACTCTCGGATGTAACCACAACATGTGACCAGTGTGGTTGTTAAAAGGCGCGCCGGGGGTATTCAAATGTTAGTCCTCGGTTCCATTGGTCTATCACATATGACCATTTGTTTACATCACGCGGGGTAATACGAATGTTTACAACCCACGGTTTTAATTTGGGTTATATGTAATGTTGTATGCGCGTGGTTTTTTTTTTTTAAAAACTTAACCCATAGTTTGGTATGCCGGTGGTAGGAAATATGGCGCGTGTTTCGGGTTTTTAAATGGTTAAGCCCACGCGCCAGGACACATGTCACACCCACAATTAACCGTGGAACGGAGCCCCACTTTTGCGCTGGGACGTGGCCATATGGCCCCCCCATGCGCCCAACACCTCCGTCCTTGGGGGCTATAGTCGCGCTAACCATTCGACAAATTGGCACCAATTGCGGGACGCACGTGTGCTGGGTTTATGCACATGAAAACGCTCAGGAGCTAGGTTCACTTTCCCACAGGTGCAGAATGGCGAACCAGTAACAGAGCTTGAAGGGGGAAAATGGCAGAGGCCATAACTTTTGGAGTTTTTGACCAAATCAGGTGCCGAAAAAGCCCAGCTAGGGGTTTTTGGATGTTCTGAGTCCATTGGTGAGGTTTTCACAGGCATTTGAAGACTTATAATGCATGTTTTTAACCCTTGAAGATTGATGAAGCTTGAGGAAGCTTGAAGCCCTCATTGTTTGAGGCATTGCTCAGATGAGCACATATTCATTTTCTGAGATTGAATAGTCATTTCTGATTGATTATTATGCTCTGAACATTTTGGGATAGGTTTCAGATCCATTGGAGGACTTCTACAGGTATTTTTTCTCCATTGAATCTCAGGGAAGCTTGGAGGCCACATGTAGAAGAGGTCATTGTTGGATGAGCCATTGTCCATTTGCAGAGTTTTGACAGTCATTTTTGGGGTTTTTATGTATTCTGAATCCAATGGTACAGTCTGTAAATCCATTGGAGTTGAGCAGCAGCTTGTAAATAGCATTTGACAAACTAATCCCAAAGAGCCAAGTCCATTGAAGGAGGCTCAAGGAGATGTAGCCCGGAGAGGGGTGAACTCCTTTATCATCTTGGTATTGCTGTGATTTTTATGTGTTATTTGTTGCATTTAATATTGGTGTACATTGGTTTATAGCACATGATTAACCTTTTAAAAGTGCATTTCCTCACACATAAACATTGCAAAGAAGAAGCAAAACTTAACACATAAACCCTCTTGCACATTTTAAACACATGAAGCAAGGTCCTGTTAAGATTTATTTTATGAGGTAGAGGGTGCTTGCATAGCATAACAAGTCAGCCTTCTATTTTCATATCAGCTCTCCACAAGGGACGTTGAGATATAATCCCAAACCCACTTATCCCTTCTCGAATAAGTGTCCTCATGGATCAACTCAAATCAATTAAAGGAGTACGATATGGAGAATGTCTGTCACACATGGCACTCCCATGTGGATGTACTTCTATAAGCTACTCCCTCTAGAAACACTAGGGTCAACTCCCCATAGTGTGTGATGTCAGGGTCAACTCCCTTGACATGTCCTCATGTGATATCCACAAGGGACATTGGAATATAAGCCCAACCCCACTTATCCCTTCTCAGATAAGTGTCCTCACAGATCAACTCAACTCAGTCATAGAGGAGTACGATATGGAAAATATCTTATTGATTGTTGATCCCACTTCTTAAGGAATTTGCATAGCTTCTAGAATTTACTTCATCTTTCTTATCAGTGTCTGCAGTCCCTGAACTATTATCATATCCAAGTCCTATCATGTCGGTAGGTGTCTTTGATTGCTAAGAATTTCATCTAGTTTTTCAGTGCTTCTTACAAAATGTTCCAACTTTTCCATTGTCAACATCATCTCCTTTCCTCTTTGATCCAATTGTTCTTTCAATTTCTCATAATATTCTAATTGTTCCTTCAAGTTGTTAATTGTCTTTTCAATCTCATGATTCATTTCTTCAAAATTTTCCAATTCGTTTCTTAGATCTCTATTTTTGTTTTCGAGCTTAGCATTTTCTTCTTCGACATGCTTCAATTTTTCAAGATTCTCATCATTTTCTTACTCACTTTTTGTGTAGTCTTTTCCTCCCCAGAAAGTGTCAAATCTTGTTCCTTCATCAGACTTTTCTTCAAAATTGATTTCTTTTATTTCAGAATTTTTGTGATCATCATTCTAAGTTTCTTGAGTTATGAAGAGAACTTGTCTTACATCTTATCCATCACTTTCATTTGAAGAACTATCGTCCTCCTTGGAGTAGAGTCTTTTTTTCCTTTTGGAAGCTTTTCTTTTCTTAAAAGGGATATTTCTTAGCATAATATCCTATTCTACCACAATTGAAGCATTTAAAAGGTAACTTACCTTTGTATTTGTTGGTTCCCCTCTTAAGATTTCTTACAAAATGTGCTTCTTCTTCATCTGAATCATAGCCTGATTTTTCTTCTGCCTTGTGTTCCTTGTCCTTTGTTTCCTTCATAGATTTAAAGGCCACTTCTCTATTTGACTGTTCATTTTCTATACCTATTCTCATTTCATATGCTACGAGGGATCCATGTAATTCATCCACTGTCATTTTGGTCAAGTCCCTATTTTCTTCAATGGTCGAGACCTTGGCATCATATCTTGCGGGAAGTGATCTCAACACTTTCTGTACAACCCATGATTCATTGAGGTATTCTCCTAATCCTTTGATAGCATTGAAAACTTCATTAACTCTGAGTAGATAGGTTGCAATATCTTCCTTTTCATCCATTTTTAGATTTTCAAACTATGCTCTGTGTCATTGAAGTTTAACATGCTTGACTTTAGGGTCACCTTCATAAATATTTTTAAGTTTATCCCATAGCTCTTTGGTTGTGTTTCAACTCATCACCTTGCTATAAATAGTTGGTGTCAATCCTCCTAGGATAACATGCATGGCCTTTGCATTGCAGCTCATTAATTTCTTCTCATTTGGATAGGTGGGAGTGGCTTTTGGAACTTTATAGCCATTGACAACTGAGAGCCAAACACCCACTCCTAAATATGTCAAGTAAGCTTGTCTTATATTGCTCCAATATGCAAAATTGTTTCCATCAAATGTTGGAATCCCATTTGGAATGTGGCCTTGACCTTCCATTGTTGTTCAAAATCTTCCTTCTAGTGATTAAACTATGCTGAAGGTAACCTGCTCTGATACCAATTGTTTATACTAAGAGGGGGGGAGGGTGAATAAGTATAAAGTAAAATTGATCACTTTTTACAACTTTACTTTCCAATCAAATAATATATCCAATAAATAGAAGAAGAAGATATACACAATCACTAATACATTGGGCCCATTTTCCGTTGATTTATCGACAGATTTGCGTCACAAAAACATAGAGCTTCCAACAAACGCTTCAATTTGTTTTCTTCATTAGAAAGGTGTCGCAACAACGATGAACAATGGTTCATTGGAAGATCAACAAATATTTTATCTAAAGATCAATAAAAAATTTCGTTGAAAGATTGACAAACAATTTTGTCAAAAAATCGACAAACATTTCATCTAAAGATCGACATAAACTTTTGTCTAAATATCGACACAATTTTTTTCTAAAGATAGACAAAAGTTTCCTCTAAAGATTGACAACAAATTTGTCTAAAGATCGATAGAAGTTTCATCCAAAGATCGACAACAAATTCATCTAAAGATAATAAAAAGTTTCATCTAAAGATCGACAAATAGTTCGTCTAAAGATCGACAAAAGTGTGTCGGAAGATCAACAAAAGTTCATCGCAATATAGACATACGTTCATCGCAAGTCCGACGCAAGCCAATGTGTTTGTTGAACTTCCGACAAATATTTCACGAAATAAAAAAATATATATTATAGAATGTCTTACCCCTTATGGGAACTAAACCTTGGTCAATGGGTCGCTAATCCTCACTCTAAAGATTTGATGGACTTCTCTTTTGAATCTCAAGGAAAATCTAAGACCTTAGAAGTAATTTATCTTATCTCATCTATAACAATGTCAATGGAATGGGTAACAAGTTAAATATTTCTCATCGGTAACCACAAATTCATCTTCAACTACCCTGTGTTTCTGCTCCAATTCTTCTTCAAACTCAATGATGATTGCTTCAAGCATAGCCTTGTGTTCATCACTAAGCATTTGAATCTCTTCCTGGAATTAACATAAGAAAACATATAAGTTCCATTAAACTCCACAAAGGAAAACATCCCCTGGCAATGTAGTTAAAATCTAATTCAACAACATTGATTCAATTTTGTAGTTATAGTGTGAAATGATTGTTTTCTTTATTTGTAAGTTTTCCTAGTGTAATAGAAAGATCACAACAATTTAAGAAAATATCAAAAAAGCTTTGCAATAAAAAATAACCACATTCACTTCAAAATTTTGATTTTTCTTTATCTTGCAAATTATTTATCACTTTGCACCTATTTGTATATTTGCAAAAAAACTAGATTCAAGCACGGGTAAATATTTTCAATAAAACTAGATTCAAATGAGTAAGCAGCTTGAAGCCTCAAAGAAAAATAATAATCTGCTAGTGGTATGTCCTATCTTCAAATATTGATCTCCAATAAACTTGATGCAAATGAGCAACATGGGATTCCAGCTTGCTGACTTGATGCAAGTGGGCAACAAAGGATTCTAGCTTGCTGTTTGACAACAAAAGATTCCAGCTTGCTGTTTGACCGCATGCAGAGATCATGCTTGAAGAATTTTGAACCACCAATGCAATGACACTTATTTTTCAGAGTTTGTCTTGCACCTATCAAATCTTTCAAGCTTTTAAAATACATTTTAACCATGAAACAAAATTGGTAGTTTTTTCTGTTTTACTACTTTTTACTACTCTTGCAGAGATGCCTTTGGCACACCCATTACTCTGCACTTTCTTTTTCGATAATCTCATCACCATCTTTTCTGCACTTTCTATTTCGATAATCTCATCTACCATTTGTGTAATCATTGCTGAATATTAATAGATATTTCATTTCACTTCATCTTCATCGATAATGTTACCAATATTATTCATTAGGAAAAAAAGGTTGAAGCATAGCCATGGATGCAACTTAGGATAGATAAGTAAAACCAGAGGTGACCATGCCCCAAAATATTAAACCAATAGCGTCTTTAATTCAGTTACAATTAGAAAAATCTCATCCTTGAACATAGCCTAGTTGGGCATTTTCCATTGGACTTTAGAATTTTACAAACTGTTGTTGTGAGTACTCGAGTGGTTCCATGATACCTGTTGTGCTTCCATTGTCTCATTCTAATATCTAGAATTGGTAGAAGGTAGCATGGATTTTTCGGTGCCTCTTTATTGTCTTCATTGAATGCAATAAAGGGCAATGATACTAGATTAAGTTTAGAATATTTGATTATGAGAATCTAAATATATGCTGTGGGAGGAACTCACGCAGAACTAACATGGATAGACCATACATTGCACACTAAATTTGGAAGACTCCAGCAACAAAAGCAAGGATTTGTAATAGATACATGAATTTTTGCCTTTAGCATAGCACAAAATTAAGATTGAATTTTATTAAACTTCCTCTTTCAACAAAGGAGCAATGCCATATGCAGAACTTCAACCATCCACCATCGTGAATTTGAATATCACAATCATCTCAATAAATTATTATCATTTGACTAAGTATGTTGCTAAGAATACCAAAAAAGCCGCAGAGCTACCCAATTATTGTATCTACTCTCGGGGTGGATTCTTAAAGAACAGAACAACTATGACAAATTCAAGAAATGGCCTGCTAACCTTGGCTTCCAAAAAGTAAAACAACAATATTTGATTTAGTCCGTGCTTCCATATTTGACTCATACTCATAAATCAATTGTTGGAAACTTCAATCAAATTTGGTTCATAATCGCTTGGAGCCTCTAATCCGAAGCGATTAATTATCGTGGAGGCAACAGTTGCAAGTTCAGGTTGTTGCAAATAACTACGAAACCTTACTCCTTCCTTAAGTCTAGGACCTCCCATAGCAATCGACACCTGCACAAATGCATGCTATTAGAAACTCCAACATAACTTTGACTCATCCTAATCAAATTATTGGAAGAGCGGGTGTTGTCTCTTGATCCTTTAATAAGCCAAGAAAGTGCAATACACTATCATGCAGGAAAATAGAGTTTATTACTTTTCAACATGTATTGCCAGAAATCATGAGCCGACCCACAAGTCAAACAATGTAAAAAAAGAATGGATTTTTTCCCATCTTCTTCATTTCTCTTGGAGTTTTCTAAGAAGGTCCTGAGATTAGGGATTTGATATTTATTATTTATGCAGTGTTTCATATTTTGTCATATGATTCCAGATTTGATTGACTCTTGACTTTTGACATTTAAAGATTTGACACTCATGAATCGTGAGAAATGGTCCATGGTGATTTGAATGGTATTGTATTTAGATATAATAATAATAAAAGTTGATTAAGATATATTAACTTGGTTATGTTTGATATTGTTATTTTTGCATAATAATATTAACAACAATAATAATAATGTATTTTTAAGGTCACAGCTAATCCAGAAACCAAATTGGTGTATGAGACCCTTTGTTTGTGACATAAGGGATCTCCTCTGGACAAGGATTTGACTACTAAATTCTATGGAGGTATGCATACCCTACCCCCTCTAGATTTGATCATGTGACCTCCAAGGAAGAAACAAATGTTCTTAACCATAAGATCCATTTAAAACATATTTTAATAGGTAAAAGCTGAATAATAAGAAAAAAATAGGAATGAGAAAGAAGACATAAGAAAAATTAACTGTTAATTTACTTGCAAATCTACTTATAAAAAAGACTATAAGAAAGAAAATAAAAAAAATTCCCAAAACATCCAAAATTTAAAATCAAGCTCAAAATATATACAAAGTCCGAAAGAAGATGGGCAAAGAAAAAAAGTAAGAACATATTTTCCATCTCTGGATATTTCTATAATGTTTAAGCTGGATGAAATAACAAAAAACATAGGACTAGTCTGTGTGTATTTGTGGAGACATCAACTTTTCACATTTCCTTTGAGGGATACACACCTTCATCTTTTCAAGGTAACACTTGGTAAGGTGATCATCAAATATGTTAAACTAAAACTTATTGAGACATGAGTATAAGAAAGTTAAATGTTATAATATTTATCAGCTAGAAAAAATGAAAAACATTAAGTGGAGCTTAGACTTACTAGGGAGAGAGTATGAGAAGTAAGAATTTGAATATTTCCATCTTTATCCTTCGCTGGTTGACCTGTTTTGGAGTTTCTTTTCATCATATCCTTGGTATGTAACAAGGTAGATGCCACCAACTTGTTCTATTGCATCAAGAATACTCTGTACAAAAGTACGAATATATTAGTCAATATCAATTACAAAATGATAGAAAAAAGGACAAGCATTCATTTCGTTTTATAGATCATAGGTTCAAACTTTTCAAAACTCAGAAATGGATGCTTAACTCAATCAAAACACAACCATTGCAAGCCTCAAGGGTTAATTCAAGTGGTTCTGAGTCAGACATGAAGCTATCCCAAGTAGAGGAGGTCACAGGTTTGAATCTATTGTTTCCCTTTGGGATTAAGCCTCGTAATCAAGGTCAAAGATTTACCCCATTTACCATCCACAAAGTAGGGAAGTACTCAGTACCATTTACCATCCATGAAGTGGGGAAGTACTCAGTAATTTCTCATGCTGATTTCCAAGGAAAAAAAAAACACAACCATTGCCTAACTACATAAAATGTGGACAAAATGCCTTCACAAAAATCAACCCCTATCAAACATATTCATTTAACTACAAATATCTGGCAAAACCCAGGAAAGGGAAGTTTAAAATCCCAAAATAGTTTGAGGTGAGGACATGAAACTTTAGATCCAGGTTTAAGATGAATCTATACTAATTTTCTTTTTACGATAATTAATAAATGTTTGTCTCTTATTTTTTTATGCATTTCTTCCGCGTTGGAATGTATACTGCACTTCACTTCTCTATAGTATAGAGAAACATTTTGCTTCCTGAGCATATCTCTGCAAAAAGCTGGTCATTTTTACTGGAATCTTTAACAATCGTGGAGCTAAGGAGCTATGGGGAAAAAATACATACAATAGCATGTGCACATCGGTACACTGCCATGCACAGAATACCTTTGACATGCCTGCACAGGGATTGAAACTGGAATTCATGGAGCCGAGGAGCTATAGGAGCAAAAGACGTACCCTGGGTATGTACAAGTAGGCAAGGGTTGGAAAAGTCAATGATTTTCCTGACTACAGGAAACGATACATGCACATACCCAGGCATAGTCACCAAAATCAAATGTACATGCAATTCAGTATGAAATAGATGTTCATTTGGAAACACAAATTCCAATCTCACTTCAGACAATAACTATAACGTATGGAAGAAGGAAGAGTAGAAGTTTAGTTCCTACCTTCACAGTCTCATCAACAGCTTCACACCCAACAATTGTTGCCTCTATATAGCCAGTATGCCCTACCATGTCACCATTAGGAAGATTCACACTAACCTGTAAAGTCATGATGAAAGTCGTCACTTGTTTAGTACAATATTTAAAACATAATTTTAAAAGTGCCTCAAGTCAACAACGATGCATCACCTGATCATAACGGCCACTCAATATGGCATCTCTCGTTTTTTCATCAATTTCCAAGGCCTTCATTTTTGGCTTGACATTGAATGTGGTTCCTGAATCACTTCGAATTTCCACATATGTCTCCAGTTCCTCATTAAAATATCTTTATCTTGACCAGTTGTCATTCCAGAAAAATGTAAAATGACCGAATTTTACAGTTTTATAAAGGAGCTTCCAAATACTCCACTAATGAGCGAAAGAGCCAGAGAATGAAATAGCATAGAATGAAAAACATCTAGGACTTAAATTTATTACTTGGGCAATAATTATTAATAATACAATGAAACCCTGGCATGCATGGAGCCCTAGATTGTAAGTTACAGCTTTCATATGTGGCATTAATTCAATAAAGAAAATAAATTAATATAGAAACTTTTGCAGGACAAAGTTGGCATTCAAGTTCAAACACATACTAATGAAGTCAACAACATCTAACTAGAATTTCAAGTATTCGTGAATAAGAACAAGTATATTTTCTAAAGGTTACTTCATGGATCAGTCTTTTCTCTCAAAAATTGTCAACTGATCAATGGGTTGTGCAATTACATCAGATTTATACCCAACTCAATCCAGTCTGGTGAAATAACTAGCATTCAACTTCCGGATGGAGAAAAACAAAGATAAAAATTGTAGAGCACATATAGATCTAAAATGTTTTCTAAGATAATAAATACACACATAAAAGTTGGAAGAATAGGCTAGAACATTTCAATACACAGAAACCCCGCTAAAAATGGACCACCAAATACCTGGAAAGAAATCAGTGTGCTGCTAAAAATGTATCACCAAATACCTGGAAAGAAATCAGTGTGCCATTCCTGGCATCGAAGAGCGATGTGGATTACCTTTAACAGTGCAAAAGAGCAGAACTGAAGTGTGAAACATCCAATTCCCCCATTTGATATGACAATAACCAAGAATTATATATGCTAGATGAGAAGAAACCATTAATGTTATCTTCTCACCAGTGCCCTCGAGAAAGAAAGAGGCGCTTAGCTTCTCGAAGTAATGGAATCTAAATCCTGACAACCCCGGGGCAGTAAGAGTTCCTAAGAGGTGTGTTAGTTACACTAGGACAATCTTCAAGGACTCTCAGTAGCTAGTTTTTTCTCCTTAATAAGGAAAAACAATTCTAAGGAATTTCCATAGAAAGGAGAACTAAACTTTAGGTACCAGGCACTACTGGATATAGCACTCTGAAAGACGAGAAATTCAATGGAGCATCCTTAATCTGGCAAAGAATGGAGAAGGAGTGACTAAGGATGAGAGGGGTGGTCTAATTCTTTTCTATGGTTTAGAAATTCATTAGGCAAGAAGTAATGAAACTATACTTATAATTTTTGTTTGAGGCCTTACTTTGGGCAGAAACTTGAGAAAACATAATCACGCAGTTTTGGGGTATTCATTGTTAACTTTAATGGCTAGGAACAAACGGTGAAATTTTGGGAACTTCACGATGTGATGAGAAAAGTGAGTGAGTTTTCATTCTCCACAGACCACAAGTACATTCATTTCCGTATGAGGATGAACAAGTTGGAAATCTGCAGACAAGATCACTAATTATGAGGTAAGATTCTACCAAATAGAGCTCAACAGTAAACTTAATGGCTTTTGGGGATGTGACTAAAAATCCAGGTTGGATTTTTATGAGTGCACAATAGCATTGACGATTTGTGGTGCATTTTTGGAAGGGATAAACACAATAAACTCCAGTGTCACTGCATGATTGCAATTTGGGAGGAGGTTGATGGGAACTCACGTTTGTCCAATAACCACTATTTTGTGCAATGTAGAATGGGGAAGACTATGATAAATGCTTTGAGATTAAGGGAATGAGGCAGTGAAGGAATTCTATCAGTGATACGCGCATTCCATGATGTCTATGGTGCTCTTGTGTATTTCCTCCCAGTGCCCAAAATACAATGAAGCTAGGAGGATGACATCACTGATTTTAAAAGTGTGGCTGCAATGGAGGAATGTAGTTGTAGGTTTATAAGGAGAAGGACATATAATTGGATAAACATTTGGCAATGACAGATAATTTTGAGGAAAAAATTATCACCTTGATGCATCAGGATTAGAACCATGTGAGACAATCAAAGAGGTATGCATAGAAATTTTACAAGTTGTTGGAGAGGATCCCCTATCCAGAAAACAAGGGAAAAACCAGTTGAGAGGTGGGACCAGCTTAACTAGACAAACTGGATCATGAACATTGCAGTAGGAAGTTTGGGAGTGAAGAGGAATGATATCGGTAAGATAGAGGGGATAAATTGTTTCAGAAGTGGAATATGAGAGGAGGTTATGGGAAGTAGATTTTGGGAAATGGTTTTGGGAAGTAGTTTTGGATTGAAATTTTGGAAGAGATATTTTGGCCTCCGAAAATGGTAGATTATTTGAACCAATAGACCCATCTATTGAGCACTTGGAATTTATATTAAAATAAATTCTCTTAAAAAAACATTTTAAATATATTTAAAGTGAATATCCTTGTGGAGCATAATTCTTCACTAAATTCTCCTACCAATTACTCCATAAGGAGAAAAGGTGAATAATAGTCGGGTGCCCAAGCTATGCAAGATGGAAAAGAATACCATCAACTATCAATCAAAGTGAAATCAACTTGATTCGGCTTCATCAAAATTGGTTCAAGTTGTGCTCATCAAATGGAGTAAAATATTTTGATACGTAAATCTGGATAAATTGTGACTTAAGCTTTGATGATCCCTAAAATAGACAGTCTAACTAAAAACATTGTAGGCAAGTTCCTTACAATCCATGGTTGAGAGTATCTTCTGCTTCTGCGAATGAACAACAGTAAAAATGAATCTACAACCACTGCAAAAATTCAAAGACTAAAGGAGTTTCACACATAATAAGCAATATGAAAACTTTATTGGAGCACAGGATAAGAGAAATTGCAATCATTAAGATTGGAAATTCTTCAAGGGCTCCACATCAAAGTGATAGGCTTAAATCTAACAAAACGTATTTTCTCATAAAAATTCAAAAACAATGAGATGATAATCATACCGGACAAGGAAAGTCCAGTCCAGGAAGAGGTGACAGAATACTCCCTTGTCTGCAACCCCCTAACTTAGAGACTGGTAAGAAATACTTTGATATGATGCAACCTACCATATATGATTAACCTGAACTAAAAATCAAATGATCTTCAAAGAGTTGGATCCAAAACAAAAGAACTAGCAAACTGGAAGGTTATTTTAAGATGCTTTGCTTTAGTAGTTGATTAGCTTGAGTTGTGTCCAATTTGTGGCATTTAGGAGTGTGGAAATCAATAAATACCAAAAAATATCACAGATGTCTAAATGATATGGATGCCAATGGAGTAAGAAATTTTATAAAAATCCAGCTTTGCTCCCACATGCCAGATAGGCAAAGGGAAGCATCAATGGACACAAAGGAATTTGCACAAGAACAGATTTACAAAGAAAACAAGAAACCAAGTTCGTGAAATACAAGCCTCGAGGAATTTTTTTTTAATGCATAATGCTTGCACCTAGTAAATGTATGTGTAAAAATAAAATCACAATTTACAACATTGCTTCATTACAGTGCAACTAAAACAATTGCTTGGGTAAAAATACAGATAACCATCCATAAATGATTGTAAAGACCAAAAGTAAAAATCCTCATCTCAGATTCTCAAACTAAAAATAATGCATGGGTGGAAGATATTTCGTAAACACAAATGTGGGAGTTTCTGGGAATTATCAGAAGACACACAAATAAAACTTAAAGGAGACGATAATATTTGCAAGCAGAAGGTACCATAAGCACAAGAACAAATTATTTTGTGAAGCAATATGGCCTTATAAAGTATGAAAATTTACCTCTTTCATAAATTACCAATAGGACTATGAAATTCTGATCCAGTCTTCGTTATATAAGCACTAAAGGTGCAAATTCAGAGCACATGGACATGCCCACAAACTGAACTCCCACTTTTTAACAATCCATAAACAATAAAGTGTAAGAGAGAGAATTGACAGAACATATCAACCTATTAACATATTCAAAAACTAAAATTAAAGATTGCTTGATAATGCTAAATAATATTGTCAGCAGTGTACCCAAAAGTCTCTACACAGGGCACGCCTTGAAGAAAATAAAAATTCAAAAATCCAACGAAACCTAAAAGAAAACAAAATTTTTCAGATGGGTTGTAGCAGGTAGTAAATCAAGAGAGCTTTCTTCACAGAGACTCGGGTTCAATCCCTTTAGGACATGGTGCCATTTTAATATAGCCCAGCCCATCCCATTGCCCATTGTTGTGCTATCTCATAAGGCCTAGGAGGTTTGTTGCAGTGATTTTGATGAAATAAATATCCTCATCATGAACTAGATATCCCTTGGTCATGGCATCTAAGAGGAAGATAAGGATTATTCATTAATGAAGGGCCGTATACATAAATAAATATAAATAAAGAGAATATGACTTATTTTCACGAGGTTTGTTGAATTCGACATAAATTCTTTCATCCCATCGTTTATCATTTCCACTTTGTAGTCACCCATCATACTATACAATTCACAAATTTTCCCAATTCAAATTCATTATAACGAATAACCACTCCCCATCAAATATGAAAAAGGGAAATATATACAGATACATATATACTCATAGTTATAGTTTCCTTGATGAATACTTGTTTTATTTCATGTGCCTTATAAGTGTCTTTGACACGACTTCTTTTCTTCGCAAAAGCAATGAATAAATAATTGTTATCCGGATTTATGAGCGAAACAAAATGAAATCATAGATTTATAATATTAAAACAGAGACACAGTGAACAATAACATGTATATAGTAAAACTTGACTTCTATTAAATAAGAAATACATTGAAAACTGTAAAATGCAGACTGAAAACAAGCTTGTTAGAATGGTGGTTGCTTATCTCTGAGAAGAGATGTGACAGCTACGCTCATTCGCAAGAAGATGAGTACAATGGGGCTCTAAAGAATTTTTTTCAATAAACATGAATTCAAAAACCCTAGACATCCAAAAACCTAGCCTTAAGAGATGAAGCACCAAAAGTCATGTGGGCTCCCTTGGGGTAAGTTAGTACATCAAATTTTTAGGGTCGTAACTTTTTCATATGATCCCCGTTTAGGGCGCACGATAGCTCGTTGGAAAGGTATTGACGAGGAGTTTCATTTCGGGGGATCAATGAGATACTTTGACTATTATTGAGGTGCCCGGTCGCAAAAAAATGTCATTTAGACCCTCAAATGGCCTCGGAAGTTCAGGAATGAAAAACTGCTAAAAATAGTAAGTTTCCAAAAAAATTGTTTTGAGCTAGTTGGAAAATGTGGGTGGCCACTGAGATCCTCATCGATCAATCCTCCCCCACAAGGAAGCGATGGTCTCCATTTCGTTGAGTGCCCCCATCAAATGAGGATTTTTCTGTTGAATTTGGCCCCGGGTGAGCCACTTTCCTTGGTACAGGAGTTGCCCTGCTTTGACAACCCGATAAAGATGGATCCTTTGTTGGTGAGTGTGTTTGACCTGTGTGTCCATAATATGATCAGTGGATGTTGTTCCATGCATTCAGGTTGAGATCTATTAGTGTTAATTGTTCTTCTATCTTCGAGGTGTCCAATAATGGTGGAAAATAAGGCCGAATGAGGTCCACATTGAACATTGGGTGCAAGTAAGGAAGGGGGGAAGGTTGAGCTCAAAAAAATTGTCACCCACAACCTTGGTGATGTTGTAGGGTCCATAACGAAGTGAATGAAGCTTTTGATGAGGCCCTGTAAGGTGTTATTTTTGCAAGTGTAACCAAACTTTGTCTCTCACTTGAAACTGGTGTGGCACCCGATGTTGATTATGGCACTACTTGTACTTGGTATTGGACTTCTGTAAAATATCTTGAACTTGTTGGTGGATGCTCTGGATCTGCTCAATGAAATGGGTGGCTTTGTCAACTCTAGTTGGAGCATGCGACGAATCTTCCTAGGTGGCCACAAGGGGTAGTGCAACATCCATGGAACCCAATGGTTGAAATCACAACCCCACCTGCAAGGACTTGTGTTTAGCTGAGCTATGTATGGCTCTGTTGTAGTTGTGATGAACATAGGGAAGACTCTCATCCTAGGTGTGAGGGTGCTTGGAATTGTACATGTGCATGATGTGTACGATCATCCGGTTGATGACCTCAGTTTGGCCATCCGTCTAGAGGTGGAAGGCAGTGGACTTGGTGAGCTTGGTTTTCAGCAGTGAGCAGAGGTTCGACTAGAATGTGATGAGAAACCGACTGTCCCGATATCAGATAATGGTTTTTTGGATCCCAAAGTGTACCCACACTCATTCGAAGAAGTGTTGGGCAATGGCCTCCATTGTGATTCTCTTCTTGCAGGTGGCCATAATCGCCATCTTGGAAAAGCGATCAACAACCAAAAAAACAAAGGCATTTCCCTGCTTGGTGGAGAGAAGGCCTAACATGTAGTCAATTGAGATGGATTCCCAAGACCTGTCAAGAGTAGGAATAAGAGTGTACAAACCTTGTTTCTTAGTGGCTAGTTTGGAAATAACGCAGGTAGTGTAGGACTGGATATACTTGCTGACATCTTGTTGAAGTTTCGGCCAGTAGAAATGTCGTTGCAACGCTACCACTGTCTTTTCCATGCCAAAGTGTCATTCCACCCGAATGTAGTGGGCTTCCCAAATAAGCTTCGCTCACTTGCTTGATGGAATGCAAAGATGGCCCAGATGGCACAACAATCCATCTTGAAGATGGAAATTAGTGACAGTTGTGTTTGCGCCCAACATCTAGTAGGTGTTAGCAAAGCTAGGATCTGTCTCATAGAGGTGGGGCCATCTGGATGTCTCGTGGATGCAATAATCAAGAACTATGGTGAGTGTCGCGACTATAGGTCGGCTGAGGCAATCAGTGACTCAGTTGGTAATTCATTTTTTATACTTGATGTTGAGATGGAACTGCTGCAAATATGTGGACCACTTCTAATGGCAGACATTCTACAATTTTCCTTATGTTTGCATGAATTACAATGGCTTATGATTAGTGTAGATGCCTATCTCCTTCCTGAAAATGTAATACCTCCACTGGCAGTAGGCTTGCACAATGGAGTACCTTTCTTTGTCATAAGTAGGGTGCTTACAAATGACATATGATAGTGTCTCACTATGATAGGCCAGGGGGTGGCTATTTTGAGTGATGATTGCACCCACAACATAGTTTGAAGCATCTGTATCGATCTCAAAGGGATATTGTAGGTCAGGCAATGAAAGCATTGGGGAGAAGCACAAGCATTGCTTTAAATCATCGAGCAATTTCTTTTAGGACAGACCCCACACATTTTTTTCCTTATCACCACCTCTCGTTATTTGGATGAGGGTCCATGCAATATGGGAGAATCCCAACATGAACCTGCAATAGAAATTGACAAGGGATAAGAAGATCTGAAGCTCAATGATCGTGGTTGGGGCTAGCCAGTCACGAATGACTTGGATCTTGGCTTGATCAAAATGCACACCATGCACATCAAAAATGCATCCTAGGTACTGGACCTTGTCCATGCCAAAGAACCATTTTTCCAAGTTGGCATATAGCTTGTGTTGTTGTAGAGTGTGTAGAACTTACTGAATATGTTGTAAGTGTTCTACCCAAGTATTGTTGTAGACGAGGATTCCATCCAGATACACCACCACTATATAATTAGTGAAACACTCTATCCACAATACAGATACACCACCACAAGGAGTACTAAAACGCTCTACCCACAATCCTAATGCTAGAGCTGCCCATAATTATTCGATTGTCGAAGATATGGTTCAAACCCCTTATGTGATGTCAGCTTTGGAGGTGCTCTAGACTCGTCCTTCATAGGGAAACGCCTTGCCATATGATTTAGGATCTCTAGACCCGTGTGGCTCGAAGGTTATTAAGTTTGACATAACAGATGTTAAGCCTCGCTTGCCTTACCATGTAGCCTTTCAAATCCATGTGGAGTACACTAAATTTACTGTCAAACGCATTGTAATCGATGAAGGTGCTGCAACGTGGATGATGTTCCTAATATGTTGGAAAACCATTGGATCTCCGACTCTATCCCAATATATGACTATGTTGACCACCTTTGATAGTTCTTCATTTTGATCCCACGAAATTCTTCCTTCTTTTCCAGTCTAGGTAGGTGGAAAGATAGTGGAGGTTGATGTCAAGGTGGTTGATGCACCCCTTGACTATAATTTACTACTAGGGCATAATTGGACTTATTCCATGACCACGGTCATGTCATCTATTTTTCGCACTTTATGTTTTCCTCACAAAGGGAAAATAGTGATGATTGATTAATTTTCCTTTGCGCATACTAGTCCTAATGCATCAATTGGACCTTCGATCACCTTCGATCCTAATGTTCAACAATTATTGATAGGAAATCAAGGATGTTGGTGTCAAAATGTATTCCTCTCTCATGGGTAGCTTTGATTTCATGGCACCAATTCATCACATTCATGCCATTTTCAGTGAGTCTTCATCATCGATGAGGTCTGTTCCTTTCTATACTTCGTATTTTGATGACCCTTGGACCCTACCTTCTCCAACTATGTCAAGTGAAGGTCAGTCACACATTGGGATGGCAATGCCACTGTCTACAACAAAGATTGTGTATCAGGCTATTCTTAACACTATTGTTGACTCATATCCTTTCTCCTTGCATACGGACACGGAGGATCCTGTTCTAGAGCCTATATGGGCCACCCAATAGTCTTGTTCGCATGATTTCCTCGACAATACTTTACCTTCGGATGAATCCATCTTAGAGGCCATGAATGGTCTTGATAGGCCTTGGGATGATATGCATCATCATTCGTATTCCTCCCAGAGCTTGTTAAGATCGAACATGATGACTTTAGATCTACCTTGAGTGAGATGGTAATTCATGTTGTGATTTTGCTAGATACACATGGAATTTATGCCGAAGGAAACATGGATAATATTTCTCCTACCGTCACGATCGACATCTCTCGAATTTATAGAAAAATTGAAAATGTATATATCGATGCAGATTGTTCACCTGAAGAAATTCAGATCTACACCGATCTCTTCAAAGAATTGTGTGACGTATTTGCTTGGTCGTACAAAGAGATGTCAGGGATTAACCCCATCATTGTCGAACATGAGATCAAGACTTATCCGGATGCTAGACCTGTTCGACAACTTCTTAGAGATCTTAATCCTAGGAAGGCCCCTACTATTAAGGTAGAGGTAGAGAAGCTACTTAATGCTAGTTTCATCTACCCGGTTCCCTTGATCGAGTGGGTGTCCAACCCCATTCCCGTGAATAATAAACAAGGAACCATCTGTGTATGTATGGCTTTTTGAGACCTGAACAAGGCTTGTCCTAAAGAAACCTTCTTGACTCCTTTCTGTTGTAGGAAAATCTGCCTGCGGACAAGTAGATCGACCTCTAAGGCTTGACCTTAACCCTAGACAGAAAAGTGCTTATCATGGACACTGAATTTCTTTCGAATCTATCTAAGCCTAATGCATGAGAAGGAAGAGTAA
>ML778599.1:136311-179819 GCA_009831015.1 Picea engelmannii | reverse complement strand
CATGACAGTATGTCTGAACATCCTTTGAGACACTAGTGACCAACTTGCGACACTTGCGAAAGTTGTGGGAAAGATGCGACACTTACGACAATTGAGAGGGACAATGCGACACTTATCCAACTGAGTAATTTTGAGGTGTAACACTTTCATTGACCAGATTCTCGATGAGTGTGCAGGAAGCGAGGTTTTTTCTTTTATGGACGGATTTTCAGGATATAATCAAATTCAAATCAAACCCAAGGATCAACACAAGATGAAGTTTAATTTTCCTTGGGGTACTTTTGCATACCAAAAAATTCCTTTCGGCCTTAAAAATGTCGAAGCAACATTCCAACGTGCCATGACCTTTACTTTTCACGATCTCAAACATATTGTTGAAGCTTACCTCGATGATCTCGCTACTCACTCTCGCAAGAGAGTAGATCACTCCACTCACCTTCGATTCGTATTTAAGAGATGTCGTTACTATCACATCCATTTGAACCCTCACAAGTGAATTTTTTGCGTTAGGTATGACTGTCTCTTAGGATTCTTAGTCTCTGAGCATGGGATCATGGTGAATCCTATGAAGGTTGAGGAAATACTTTGATTTCCTCCCCCATGCAACATTTGACAACTTTAGGGTTTACAGGGGAAGGATAACTTCTTGCATCGATTTATAGTGAACTATGTCAATTTAACTAAGGGTTTCATGCATCTTTTAAAGAAGGATACTCCAGTTACATGGGATGAGTGAGCCTAGGAATCCTTCAATTCTCTTAAGAAAGCCCTGCTATTAGTGCCTCTGTTGAAGCCTCTGAGCTACAGTCTGGACTATTTTCTTCATATCACTATGTTCGAAAGAATAGTTGGTATGGTTCTAGTTTAGGAGGACAATGAGCTCCATTAGAACATTGTCTACTATCTTAGTCAAAATTTAGTTGGTCCTGAACTTAAATACTCTCACATAGAGAAGCTAGCCTTGGCCGCCATACATGCAGTTCAAATATTACGACATTATATATTTCTTTGAAAAAATACCATCGTTGCATATATCAATCCATTTCAATACGTCCTTACCAGGTGTATCATAGGGGGAAAAATCAACAAGTGGATTGTTGTTTTGCAAGAATTTGAACTCTATTTTTCTTCGGAGAAGTCTAAGAAATCGATAGTTTTTGCCGAGTTGATATCTGACTTCCCTTGAATAGATCAGGACATTATTCATGATGATTCATTCATATATGAGCATATCTTCCTTATCTCGTCTTCAAAACCCTTGTATGGAGACATTCTAATTTATCTTCAAACCTTGAAGCTATCCCAACCAACCTGGTATGATCGACGACGTATACGTCATCAAGAAAAAAAATACCTTATCATCGAGGAGTAGATAATATTTTGCATCATTGCTTGACTCACGAGGAGGTTGAGTTGGTTCTCAATGAATGTCACAGTGGGGCTTTTGGTGGTCATCTATCTAGGCTTGCGACAACCCAAAAAAATTTGCAAGCCGGTTATTTTTGGCCATCAATTTTTAAAGATTGTGTTGAATCGGTCAAAAAGTGTTACCCTTGCTAGGTGTTTGCTCGGAAAATGCGCTCACATCTAACCACTCTTCACCTAGTCATTACCGTCGGTCCCTTCACCAAGTGGGGGGAATATTTTATGGACTGTAACCCAACTTCGAATGGGGGAATCAACATATTATTGTGGTCGTGGATTACTTCACTAAATGGCTAGATACCATGCCTACCATTAAATACAATGGTAGGACGACAACATTCTTCGTATTCACGCAAATTGTAGCCTGGTTTAAAATCCCAAAGGAGATTGTCACTAATCATGGTAGTCACTTTAAGAATGAAATGATGAAGGATTTAGCATCAAAATTGGGGTTTAAGCATGGTCATTCTTCCCCTTATTGTCCCTAGGAAAATGGACAAATAGAGGCGGTGAATAAATCTCTCAAGACCATCTTGCAAAAAACTGTAAGCCAGAGTATATATGACTGTCATATAATTATTTACCCTGTGCTTTGGGAATATCAAACCTCAGTAAATACTTCCACTGGTTTTTCTCCTTTTCAGTTAGTACATGGTTTGGAGTCGATCCTTCCAATTGAATGTGAAATCTCTTCCCTCAAACTAAAATTTGAGCTTATACCTGACACATCCGAACTTGAAGAATGCCTTATGCACCTAGATAATCTAGATGAGAAATGATGATCCAGGTGGATATCAGTGGCCACCCACCTATTCCACAGGCTCGAAAAATAGTTTTCCATCTTGGCAGTTTTTCGACAGTTTTTTGGGTTCTAAACTTCCTAGGTTGTTTTGAAGCCCTAAACAATGTTTTTTGGGGATTTGTGGCCTAGGTGACTACTAAAGGTGCTTACTTGGGCTAGTCGAAAATTTTTCTTCTTAGTTAGACCTTTCCAATGGTGTATCGAGCGCCCCAAATGAATACCGTATGAAAAAGTTACGCCCTCTTGAAGTTGACGTATCAACTACCCCCATCGGGGCCCGCAAACCTTTTGGATTTTCATCTTCTGGGGTTAGGGTTTTGGATTTTACTTATGTTAAAAAGGCCTTTGGAGCCTCATTGTAATGATAATATTCTTTAGAATGTGATTATCCACCACATCTCTTCTTAGAGATAACCTGCCACCATTCTAGCGAGTCTTTCACTCTGTATTTTTACAGACTTTGTACATTTTCGCTCATTAATAGAAAATTGTGTATTAATGTATATCTATTTTTATGGTTTCTTCTTTGATACATTTCTATTATAATATTGGATATTTAAGATATCTCTCTACATTTATTTATTATATCTCTCCTCTCATTTCCTGTTGAAAATAATCTGGATCAATGGTATCAGAGTAGGCTTCTCTTGATCATTTTTTAGTGCATGTCCCCAACGAGGTCTGAGTATATAAAGTTGGGTCTTTAGATTTTCTCTCTTGAGGAAAATATCTCTTGCACATCCAAGAAAATCTCCATGGTGGAAGAAAATAAAAATGACAGAGCAGATGATTCTATCAATCTGTTGCTTGAACAAGCTCTCACGCGACATAGGGACGAAATGATGGAGAATTTTTCCCACATCCTTCAACGTCTGTCGATAGCAGCAGGTGCATATTCATCAATCATCCACTTTGGAGGCACCTTACCTTTCAAGGTACATGCCAATTTTGATATTCTGATATTTGAAGGTCAGATAGATGGGGATTCCCTAGACAAATGGTTAAATCTGTTAGAAGGTTATTTCTCTGTTCACAATTTTTCTGACAAAGAAAAGATCACCTTCGCGCTCTTTAAGGATATCCCCCATGTCAAGCATTGGTGGGAAAATTACTGGGAGCAAAGTTCCACAGAGGAGTATGGAATATATGGGGCCGAGCCCACTTGGGATTTTTTTGTGGATGCGGTTAAGGAACAATATTACCCTGTTGGAAACCATGAAGACCAGTACATGAGATGGACGATGCTGCATCAAGAAAGAGGCCAATAAGTTCCATAGTTCACCAATACATTCCATACCTTGCACACTAATATGGGTATCAAGGAATCCAAATGACATTTGGTTCTAAAATACCGCGGGTCTCTACACAGATACATCCAAACCGAAATGCATTTTCTAGAAATCTCATCACTCGATTCTTCTTATCGATATGTTATTAAAATCGAGAAGTAGTTTAAGCACCAGAATAAATAGGAGTTTAGGTTTGCAAATACGCAACAACCAAAGTATGATAAATATGGCCCAAACAAACAACCTCCTGAAAACCGGTCCAAGCCACAAGTAAAGAAGGGTCACGAGAAGACGAAGGACACCGAAAAATGGTGTGATTTCCATAAAATCCCCTGGCACAACACTGATGAATTTCTCTCAAAAGAGTCATTGGTGGTCGAGATCAAATAAAAGGATCTGAACCCTCATTTAGAATCTAATTCAGAAAATACTGACAAAAAATAGATCATTGACACAGATCCCACTGATATTGTCGTGACCGAAACAATTCAACCAGAAGAACCAACATATATTAAAGAGGGGGGGCACCTTTTTCATTCACATATGTGGGTGAAGGGGACTCATGTTGGCACAAGGGAAGACCCAGGGTTCAATTCTTCAACAACGCACCAAAAAAACCCTAACTATCGACCCTTTCGGTGACACCTGTGAAGCAGATGAAGTCTCACTCAAGGTAGAGTGATCCAGGTGGATATCGATGGCCACCCACCTTTTCCAACTGGCTCAAAATAGTTTTCTGGCAATTTTGGTAATTTACTATTTTTAGCATTTTTTCGGGTCCTGAACTTTTGGAGTCGTTTTGAGGCCCTAAACGATGTTTTTTGGGAAAATGGGGAGCAACATGGAACAAATTTTAGCATTTCTCACACAAAAGTTATATTCCTCAAATAGATATTTCTAACGATGTATCAAGCGCCCCAAACGGAGATCGTATGAAAACGTTACGCCCTTGGGAAGTTGACGTATCAACTACCCCCATCGGGGCCTACAAACCTTTTGGCTTTTCATCTTCTAGGGTTAGGGTTTTGGATTTTCCTTATGTTAAAAATGCCCTTAGAGCCTCATTGTAATAATGATCTTCTTTCGAATGCAAGTATCCATCACATCTCTTCTCAGAGATAAGTTGCCACCATTCTAGCAAGTCTTTGACTCTGTATTTTTACAGTCTCTATACATTTATTTCATTAATAGAAATCATGTATTACTGTATATTTGTGTTTATGTTTTCATCTCTAATACATTAAAGTTATATTATTGAATATTTGTGATATCTCTGTGCATTTATTTATTATATCTTCTCTCTCATTTCATGCCGAAAATAATTCAGATCACTGGTATCAGAGCAGCCTGCTCTTGATCGTTTTCAGTGCATATCCTCGACGAGGTCCAAGTATAGAAAGTTGGGTATCGAGCTTGTCTCTCTACAATACAATCTCTCTCACACACCCAAGAAACCATCAATGGTGGAAGAAAAGAAAAATGATGGAGTAGACGATCCTATAAATATGTTGCTTGAGCAAGCTCTCACACAACAGAGGGACGAAATGATGGATAATTTTGCCCACATCCTTCAACGCCTGCCGATAGCAACTTGTGGATATTCATCAAACAACGACTTTGGAAGCACCTCTCCTTTAAAGGTACAGGTTAATTTTGATATTCCCATATTTGAAGGTCAGATAGATGCAGATTCCCTAGACAAATGGTTAAATTTGCTAGACAGTTATTTTGTTGTTCACCATTTTTTCGACAGGGAAAAGATCACCTTCACACTCCTTAAATATCTCCCCCGTGTCAAACATTGGTTAGAAACTTACTGGGAGAAAAGTTCCACAAAGGATTCTAGAATATATGGGGTCGATCCCACTTGGGAATTTTTTGTGGACGCGGTAAAGGAATAATATTACCCTGTTGGCAACTATGAGGACCAGTACATGAGATGGACCACACTACGACAAGAGAGGGGCCAAGTAGTTCCAGAGTTCACCAATACCTTCCATAACTTGCGCACCAAGTTGGGTATCAAAGACTCTGAATGACATTTGGTTATGAAATACCATGGGGCTCTACATAGATACATCCAAACTAAAATGAATTTTGTGGATATCTCATCACTCGGTGTTGCTTATCGATATGCTGTTAAAATTGAGTAGAAATTTAAGCACGAGAACAAACGGGAGTTCGGGTTTACAAATCCGCAACACCTAAAGTATGAGAAAGACGGCCCTAACAAATAGTATCCCGAAAACTAGTCCAAGCCACAGGAAAAGAAGGGTAATGGAAAGACGAAGGACAGTGGAAAATGGTGCGATTTCCACAAAATCCCCTGGCACAACACTGATGAATGTCGCTCAAAATAGTCATTAGTGTCTGAGATCAAAGACAAGGAGTCAAACCCTGATTTAGAATATGATTATGAAAATATTGGTAAAAGAAAGATCATCGACGCAGACCCTAATGCTATTGTCGTGATCGCAACAATTCAACCAGAAGAACCAACAGATCCTGAAGAGGGGGAGCACCTTTTTCATTCACAGAAGTGGGTGAAGGGGACCCCGCTGCATTTTATTGTTGATACCAAAAGCCAGAAGAACCTCATCTCAACAAAGGTTGTCAAAACATTAGTATTGTCGACAACACCACACCCGCAGCCATACAACATCGGGTGGCTTCGCTAAGGACGAGATCTTCGTTTCAACCAAGAGTGTCAATTTTCATACGTCATCCATCCTTTCAGGGATAAGGTATTATGTGATGTTTCCCCACTGTATGTCTATGATGTTCTCTTGGGCCAGCCATATATCTGGAAGTGCCATGATATTTATGAGTCTCAACCCCGTAGTGTCATTGTTACTTTGGGGGGTCATCTCTACAGAATACCAGAGGTAATTCTGACTATTGTCCCACCTAAAAAGTATTGCAAGGTAGTATCTCATACTAAAAAATTTAGCTTTTTCACAATCTGTTCAAAAGGTGAACAAAAGGATACTGCAACCACTAAAGCCTCAGCCCAAGAGCCTTCTATCCAACCGAAGCAGGTCGAAAATATTGCAGCAAAACACAAAGATTCCTTCTTCACACAGTCATATCATGTATCCAGACTAGTTAAAAAGGTCCAACCCTTCCAACCATAGGTTTGTGACAACCTTCAACAAACCAAGCAGCGCGATGTCTCTAGCAAGGCAAGCAACTCACCAAGATTCAGATTCAACAATCTCTTTCCCCTCTCCCCCGAGAACTCAACGCAATGGAGACCATTGCTTTCTAATGAGGGAGGATTGATGCAGGTGGATATCGGTGGCCACCCACCTTTTCCAACTGGATCAAAACAATTTTCTGGTAATTTTGGTAATTTACTATTTTTAGCAGTTTTTCAGGTCCTGAACTTCCGAAGTCATTTTGAGGCCCTAAACGATGCTTTTTGGGAAAATGGGTAGCAACATGGAACGGAGTTGGATGTTGCTCACACAAAATTTGTATTCCTCGGATAGATATTTCTAACGATGCATCGAGTGCACCAAACGGAGATCATATGCAAAAGTTATGCCCCTGGGAAGTTGACGTATCAACTACCCCCATCGGGGCCCACAAACCTTTTGGTTTTTCATCTTTTGGGGTTAGGGTTTTGAATTTTTCTTATGTTAAAAATGCCCTTAGAGCCTCATTGTAATATTGATCTTCTTTCGAATGTGAGTAGCCGTCACATCTCTTTTCAGAGATAAGATGCCACCATTCTAGCGAGTTTTTCACTCTGTATTTTTACAGTCTCTGTACATTTATTTCATTAATAGAAATCGTGTATTACTGTATATATGTGTTTATGGTTGCATCTATGATACATTAAAGTTATATTATTAAATATCTGTGATATCTCTATGCATTTCTTTATTATATCTCTGCTCTCATTTCATGTCGAAAATAATCCAGATCATAGAGGCAGGGGGGGTTGTAGGACTTAGGTGTCTACAACCAAGTTGGGACACAGATCTGTGATTACAATACTTAACATAGCACTTCTCCAACAATATGCATTAGTTCATGAGTCTTATTCACATCGCGGATCAAACCCTAAGTACATAACAATGCACTAATAATCAAGATCAAGCCCTTAAAATATCTTAACACATAACATTGACTCAAATCTAGCATTCATTCATCTTTAACATTATTAAGCACTAAAATAAAACATTATATGCATTCATACTAATCATAAATCACATAAGCAACATCGCACAATTCACATCACGAAACAGGATATACGTGGTTCACCCCAGTGTGGGGCTACGTCCACCAACTTCTTCTTCTTCTTCTTCTTTATTAGTCTTCGATCTTCTTACATTCATTTTCTCCTATGCACAAAGCCACAGAGACTAACTCTGTAGTGCATAGGTGATATGCGCACAACACACTAGATCCACCTTCCCAAAACCAGGTCAAGACACAGAGCCAACTCCTTAATAGCACAAAGCCTTACTTTACACAACCAAATCGCACAAAGCAACTTCCAATCTCTTTCACTAAGCCAAACATAATGTGCACATAGCTAACACTACATATCGATCTACTTATTTCATCTCTTAGCTACTTATTTATACATTTACAAAGAGGCCTAAACATGGGTAAACCCATGGGTTGACATCCCTTAACCCATTACATAAACCCTAGAACCCTTTGTTGGGTCCACAAGCCCACAAAATACATGAGATTCCATGATCTCAGCTCCGCCTGGGCACTCCATCTTTGACTATCCTATCGGAGTCCCAAAAGTGGTAAAAAACTACCAATGTTTCCTCAAAACTTGGTCAAGGGCCAACAGACCCCCAACACTCACATGTGACTCATCCCGAGACACTCAGATCTAGGCAATGCTCCTTCAAAGGCCTTGAGCTTAGCTCGATCTTCCTCGACTTTTTGTTTCGCCAAAGCCTCCCTCTTGGTGAGCTCCTGAATCAATTTCTCTGTAGAAATCCCTTCCATGCGTTTGTCCATTGTCGTAACCATTTGATCCAACTGCGAGCCTTGTCCTTCAATCTCTTCAAAAATCTGTTGTAGGAAAATCTCCCTGCGAATAGGTAGATTTCCTCTTGAGAGATAGACCCTTAACTCTAAGACAAAAAGTGATTAACATAGACATTGACTTCCTTTTAGATCTAATCAAGCTGATGAACGAGAGAGAATGAAGAAGGTATGTACCTTATGAACGTCTTTTGTCCCTGCAAGGTCCAAGATGAGCTTCGATCTTGAGCTCCTTGGTAGGTCCTGCAAGACAAACAAAAGTATAAAAGACTTCCTACTCTACTGAGATTAGCTCAAACATAGATCCATCTACTACAGACAAACTTATATGGAACAAGTATAAGTTTGAAAGAAACAAGCCAAGCATGTTATATTAATGAGAACAATGATGAAGAATACTTACAACCATAGATGTGAGTGCAACAGCGTCATGAAGCTCTCTTCGTCCAAACCCTTTCTTAAACAGTCCACACATGGAATGCTGATTTTCCAAATGACATATTCCTCATGAGATCATAAGTTATATGCTTCACAATACTTTCCATCCCCTTTCACCATGAGAAGGCCTCCTTATATAGGCTTGGAGAGGCCCAACCACTTGAGATATCTTTGGGGTAAGTTGAGGATTCTCCTCATTTAGTTATGGATCTTCCCTAAGATCATGGCTTGACCAAGGATTAGAATCCAACTGCCTTTAGAGATTGAAGGGATCTCTTCTTGATTTTCCTCAACAAGTCAAAAATCGCTCAGAAAAGGCAGCGCTCCCCCAAAAGGGGCACCAAAGGGTTATAGCGCTCCTCTAAAAGGGTGCACAGAGTGCCAACACTCCCTGTTAGTGTATAGGGGAGCGCTCCTCTCCAAAAATGTCTTTTGAGTGGATTTTCCAGTGGAAAAAGGTTTACAAACTTTGCTAACCCATTCCTCTTCTTCCAAATCAGTTGTTTGAGGTGTTTCAAGTGTCCTTTCGATGTCGTTATAGGCACGACATAAACAATATGGAAGTATGTTTTTTCTAACACTTGCGACACTTGTGACCAAAATGCGACACTTGTAACATTGATAACTACGACACTAGGCCATTGTTGTAATGAGTAATTTTGATGTGTAACAGATTTCCCCCCAAAGTATGAAGTTAGAAGACAGGAAATGATAACTAAAATGCTTTGCAGAATTTCAAGCAAGGGTACAGACTCAAAGAACTTGATAGAAGTTGCACATGACCATCAAACAAATGTTAAGATATGTTTCAAACCCAAGGCAGGCATACCTATGCTTGAGTGATAGAGACTTTCAAGGTATGGCTTCCATAAATACATTGTGGATCCATAATTATATTGACAAAGAGATATAGCCATCGAAGATACAATGTGGATCTATATTTGCATGACCTAAACTGGTCGCAACTATGAAGAATTCATAGTGGAGGTACAAGATGTCAAGACATAGCCATGACCTATACAAAGTGGATCTATGTAACAGTATATGTGTTAATGTTCAAATAAACCTCCGTCGCAACCTGGGCAAAGTACATACAAGAGTGACGACTCAACCCAGGGTCTTCTTACCGATCCCAATGTAGTACGAATCTAACCATGTGAATAGATGTTTTGATGTTGAACATGGCAGAAACCACTTGATTACTAGTTAATGAGATGAATCGTTAACAAGCACGAGGGAGATCACCATTGATGTCAATGATTCCCAAGGTACTTAGTACATTCCAACGAACGTGAATAGATGAGCTGAAGTCGAACATCCATGGAATCATCCGATCAGAGGTCAATGATGTTAACCCACTATTGGACATGAGGAGGCCTGCCATTAAGGCATGCAGGTCCCAAGGTACTAACTAGTTTCTAGGTCTAATCCTTGGATAATGTGTTGAGGTCAACAGGAAAAGACTTTTCGCGGGGGGGCCTTGATGTATCCCCCATCAACAACATGAAACTGACACAGAGATGTAATTGGTGGATCAAAAGAACATGGACTGACATAGGTATTGAAACAGGATATTTGGGATGGCTAACTCTCGAGGCAGATACTTCCCTTGAACACTGAGGCACCATAGCATAAACGTGACATGGACCAAAACACGATGATGCAATGGATACTGTGACTTTCGTCGAGTGACCCAAAGGAGTAAAGAAACTCAGAGGATTGGCTCAGTATAGAGGTTCAATGGATTACAATGTATGCAAAGACAAAGTGCCGTGTTCAAGGGCAACTCTAAGAGTGACTGGTAGTGTTCTCAAAAACTGCTTGGCTTGCTTCCTTCAATTTTTCCCCCATCCAGATAGACGAGTACCTCTTTTTAATTTAACGAGCTCAAGGAGGGTAACACATGCTCGATATAACTCACCTTCGGTAATTTCCTCTTCCTTTGTTTAACGAACTAGAAGAAGTAAGAGTTCGGTCCCATATGGGCCCTTCAATGTATGATGGTTTAACGAGTCTAGAGAAGGTAAACTCGGTGGTTTTTCATATTTAGAGAGTCTGAAAATGACTTAAAGACGACTCCAATGTGGTCCTTTTTCGTAATGTTAGTCTCACGAGGCTGAAAAAAATATAAACTACCATTCGAAAGACACCCTTTCAAACCTTTTAACGAGTGTGAAAGGAAGCAAGATCACTTGACAATCTTTTCATGTTTAGAGAGTCTGAAAAGAGATTAAAGACGACTACGGGGGGTTCCTTTTTCATGTATCCATACAGGTTCGAAAAAGAGATAAAAGTTTACCTGGATGCATTCTCATGTATTTACGAGCACGAGAAAGAACAAAGACTAAGCTCGGTATGCCCCCAACTTGAAAGCTAGTGTCTTAACTCCATAATGATCATCAAAGGCTGGAGACATGCCCTCCAAGCTTCAATTCATTCACCGACTTTGAGGTTGTCACCAATTTCTCTACTAGATGAGAAAAAGGAGAAGGGTGGATGAAAAGAAGGTTCAAGAGAGGTGACTATTTCATTTTTTAACGAGCTTTACACAGAAAAATAACTATGCTCAGGGTTCCAGGTTCGATCCCCAGATTGTTGTTTCATTTTTTAACGAGTTTTATACAAAGAGGAAAACTATGCTGAAAGCCTCTGTTCCATTTTTTAATGAGCTTGCTACAGAGAAGAGAAACTATGCTCGTAGCTTCTCCTTGATCATGGCTTCCAAGAGAATAGCGCTCTGGAAGGACACCATGTCAAGGGACAAGTCTCAGTCACGGCTTCCAAGAGATCTTCATTGGATGGAATAACATTACTCTGGAAGGAGTACATGTCGAGGGTCATGACAGGGGTAAGGAGATCAGGCTCCAACATCCCTACCAAAGAGATCACCATGTCCACTACTAGATCCAAATCATCAAAATTTGAAATCATGGGAGATGATGGAAAATCAACATCAGGAGGGGAGATAGAGTGTATATCTTCCCGAATTTCTTCACGAGGGGGAAGAAAAGAGGATCGGTGATGGTTATTATCCCAAGATAACTTGTCAATGCGAAGCATTTCCATAATAGATTCATTAGAAGGAAAAATTGGGGAAATGTAGTCGATCGCAGATGACAAGGAACTTAACTGTGGTGGCATCGAGCGATTGTCGGGTGCCAATAGATGTTGGTCATCCAAAGAGGGAGAAGCGGATTGGATAGAAATGTATGATGTTTCAGTTAAACTAAGTGGCATGGTGTCACCTAGTGCATCGAATTCCAATGGACTAGGTACAATTCAAGGGTCAGATGATTCCAAAGGTTGATAAGCTGCGGTTGAAATCATATCAACAGTGGCAATATGATGTGTAGTCAGTGGAAGTGGTGTAGGGAAGGTACCCATGAGGCTAGAATCTTTCAGTAAGCCAACACCAATGCTTTCATATGGGATCTTGTGGTCTCCCAAGAAAGGAATATTGTTGGAAGCAGGAGTGTGGGCATCGGTTGTGCAGAAATCCAACTGATCAACAGTGACAATTTTTCCGTGATGAGGAAATTGTACATATCTAAAGACCAATGAGGCAACGACAGTCATAGCATAAAACCAACTTATTCCAAGTAACAAGTTGTAATCAAGGGGAGCATCGACCACCTCGACATCAACAATAACAGTTTTGCCACCCAATTGGATGGGCAGGGACTGTAAAATCCCATGGGGATGAAAATATCACCCATCAAAGGTGCGTAACATCATTGGGGATTTGTTAAGGGCAGGTGATTTCAAGCCTTTCCAACAAGCCAAAGACATGACACAAGTAGAGGCTCCCTCATCCAAGATAGTTCAGTGGATTTGTTGATTGTGAACAACAACATCAACTTGGAAAGAAAGTTGGTGGGAGAGTCGAGACGCATAATTTTCTAGGTTAAACATGATATGGTTGGATGACTCAAGATCAACAGTGCCAATAGTGGCCAAGAGCATTCTATGTTGACTGGGGAAGTGTTGTAGAACTTCGAACGTAGACATAGGACACGGTGTTTGAGCCAAATATTCAACAGTGTTGTAGTTCTAGGAAGCATGTGAACTAGGATTAAAGGTAGCTTTACGTATAGTGCTCTTACGAGGGCGTAAGATAGAGTCGAACGTGGGTTTCTCAATCTAAAGTGGTCCAGACGGAGGATTAACCGATGGAGAAATAACAGAGGATGGTGATAGATCTGGTAAAGTACCAGTATTGTTAGTGTCTTTTCCTTTGTCAAGGTTACATGGTGTGTCGTATGTCTTAGAGTGAGTGGTCAAATTAATCCCATTAAACATATAAATGTGTGCACTCGACGAGGCCTCATCATGAGGATGGCTAGAACTTCCCCCAGGAGAGGAGGTTTGAGCAACCATGGATTCTTGTTGTGGAAGAGGCTGAGTAAGCACAGCAGGTTGTGAATTTCCTTGGAAAATTTTGGCCACTTCATTGCGATGTGGACAGTCTCGAGTGTAGTGATCATCACCACAAATGATACATGGGAATTTCAGTTTCCGTTGTGGTTTCTTTTCGGTAGCAGGTGTTTGAGCTTGATTTTTTAGTTGTTCATTGTTATTGGTATTTTTTGATTTATTCTTTTTGTTCTTCTTACCTCTAGATTGTTATGAAGGGGCAGATTGACCTGCATTCACCTCAGAGATCTGAGTTTGGGGGGAGGTAGAGGAGAGTGTGGTCAATTGGGAAGTAGATTGAGTTTTGACGGAATCGATAATGCCATCCGCATGAGATGAGGATGATGACTTGGATGGATCGGTATTAGCTCGAGAAGTATTTGGGAGGAACTCATACAAAGTACCAAATTGTGAATAAACCAAATCTAAGTACTAAGCCCAAGCAATGGCTTATTCCTCGGTGACTGCGCCACCCATAGCGACATCATGAGTGATTGGGGGTAAAAGTGATTTAGTAAACCACTCTGCCAATAATATGTCAAGAATGATTGCTTTGATCAACCTTCGTCGTTGTCTCCACTCATGAATATGGTTAGAGATATGCACGGATTTAGTTTGACGAAGGGAGGTCAGGAGTTTAGTACCCATCTCGTAGCGAATAGGTATTTGAAAGTGCGTGAGGAAAGACATGGAAAGGGAGTTGAAATCATGAAAAGAAGCACGGGGTAGTTCAATATACCACTTTACTACAGAACCCATAAGTGTTCGTTGGAAAATACACAAACGTATAGAATCATCCATGAGGGAGTTTGATGGACACCACAAATGGAAAGTCATCACATGGTTATTTGGATCTTCTCCATATTTTCTATCAAATTTCAGAATATCAGAAGGAAGTTTAGCTGGGATAACTGGCCAAACTGGAGAATGGAAAATAGGATCATTCGTTAACCGAGACAAGTATGGGAGATCCAGAGTCCCAAGGAAGGGTAGTTGTCGGTTAATCTACAGATGATACTGGTGTGGCATAGGAACACCAACAGGACCATACACTGGGTTAGGTGGATAAGTATAGCCAGTGGGTCCTCCTGCATAAGGTTGATGCTGACCAGAGTACATAGGATTCGAGGGGGTTTGAGAATCATGTGCAAGCGAAGGATAACCAGATGGGCTTTGAGGATTATAAGTTAGATTTGGTTTTTTCCTATAAGGGGGGTAAACACTTTGTCCATAAGGAGGATATAGATGAGTTCTTTGAGGAAGAAGAGGTTGTTGTGGACCTTGAGAATTATGTCCTCCCGATAACTGTGTGTTTCCTGGGAAAGGAATGTTCCATGGATTGGGCGTTGTAGACACATTTTGTCCATATGGTTGATGATGGGATCCATTTTGAGACTGCCCCCAGCATGAGGTTTCCCTCCAAATGGTGTTTGTCCTCTGGAAGGAGGATGCCCCCCAAAAGGAGGTTTCCCTCCGAAAGGAGGTTGCCCTCCAAAAGGAGGTTGGCCCCCAAATGGAGATTGCCCTTTGAAAGGAGGTTGCCCCCCAGCATGAGGTGGATTTCCTGGAATGTGGGAACCATACGTAAACGACTGACCGGTGCCACTTAATGGATTAGAGCCACCAAGACCAGTCCCTCTGGGTTGTTGTATAGGTATAGAACTTCTAGTTATAACTTGTATAGTGGTGACAATGGAAGAATTCAGTGCTTTGTACCCAGAAGGAAGTGATGATGAAGACCTAGATGTTAGTGGTGTGCCAATCGTATCTTGGCTATCCACCACATTACTGGTGGGAATAGTCGGAATGTGAGAGAAATAGTGGAACTTGGGCTGATAGATGGCATGTTCGGATCAACGGATGGTGTAGTTGAAAAAATGGTTGTACCAGTAAAATGGTCTAAGGGTATAATGTAGGTAATAGGTATATCGACACCTATTCCTGGTCTGTAAATATCACACATCGTGTGTGGTGGGCTTCGAACAATGTCATCAGTCCAAAGGGGGTCTCCAACTAGAGGGTTTGAATGAGACCCAGTTGGAATGTCATAAGGATTAATAACAACAAGTTCTCTGGCTGAATTCAATTGGAGAAAACGCCTCTCATATCCTGTAGGAATGCAGAAAGCCTCTAGAGACTTCGAAATAATTCGAAAATCCTCTAAAGAGGTGGGAACTTCCTCCTGTGAGGCTATAATGTCATGAACCTCGCTCTGTTGAGGAGATCCCTTTGTAGAATGAGGGGGTAAGGGGGTAGTATCTTCCATATTTTCTGGAGGAAGTCTCTGTATCCTACGCGAATGGCGTGGAGGGTCGATGTTGGCAGAGAAAAATCTATGAAACAAATCTATGGCCAACTAACGAAAAATAAACAACATACACTAATAAAATCTAGGAATCAAAACCAAGCAAACAAAAACTTTTCTCGGTGACCGTACTAGTTGGTGATGAAATCCAACGTCGCGTGATCAAATCAAGAAGGGGCTAGGATATGGTGGAATAGTTAAAATGGTGACCTTCTTAACGGACTTTCACCTTGGTGCAAGATTCCACATAGTAATTGTGGATTTACCCTCCAAGGAGCCCGAGTGAGTTTGACCAATGTTTGTTCTAGGTACAGTGAGACATCCCTTCACCGTCACCTTATGTAAGTACCTAAATATTATGGAAACTAAAGACACCAATTCCCAATTAGTCCCTGGGAGGGTACAGTCGACAGTCTGATCCGAACATATGGGCAAGATAATAAGTCTGAAGTCAACTCGAGAGGCTCCCACACATAATCGTGGGTATACCTTCAAGTGACCCCCAATATATGATTCGACCACTACAAACAATTGAACCACATAGGGATAATCTCCGTAATTCGCCTGAATGCGAACTCGTGTGTAACCCCTATGTGAGAGGGGGATCCCAGAAAACTTATATGACAATTGGATTTGACTCTCCCTAGCTCAGGATGCTAATGTTTGTTTTGAAAACTTTGGATATTTGTACTCATAGCGTAATCCAAAGTGCTAATCCTAATCTAATGTTGGTGGAAGATCCTAAAAATAAAAAATGTTCTAGATAATTTTTTAATTAGCGTTCATTTTACAACTGTTCTTTGCTCAAAGGGTGTATGAAAGTGAAACTGATAGAACGATGACTCAATTCCAAAAAAATGCATAAAATATGATAAGAAATTGTTTCTTTTCAATGAATGCCTATTTAAGGGAAAGAGAAAGAGTTGTTTTCACTATCAAATAGTAATATGGAATGTCTACAATCAATTTGTTCTCAATCAAATCCAATGTAATGCTAAAACTTTTCAGAAAGCCTTTCTAATATGCAAACCAATCACTAAGATGTATCTTTGTTGTTTGTATGTGAATGATGATTAATTCAATGCAAAACTTCTACTGCCAACTAACCTTTTAGATCAAGGAGATTCAGACAAGCATAAGCAGATTTTTCACAAACAACACACCCTCTTGCTATGATTTAAACAAGAAGCAAAAAGAAAATAAAATATAACAAAGAAAATAAAAAAATTCACACAAAAGGAAGATGCTATGAAAAATGACCTCAAAGAAGCAAATGAGATGATTCATAGATTTCTAATGTTCTTCACCACATTTTTCACTCAGTCAGATAAGAGAGAAGAAAGCAATGGATTGATTCCAAGTTCTCAATAGAAGAAAAAACTCAAAATAAGGAAGAAGGTCACAAAATCTGAACAACAAATTGCTTATTTCTCATAAAGCAGAGTGTTAAAGGTCAATAGGAAGATATACTAAAGCACAAAGAAGCTGAGCAAGGGTAAAAGCAGAGATTGGATTTTAGAAAACACAACCCTAGAAGTTTTTTTGTAGAGAAAAAGGTAGCGCTCTAGTGTAAGGGGCACCAGAGCATTATAACGCTCTGTGCAAAGCCAACAACGAGCACCAGCGCTTTGATAACATAGGCAGGGGAGCGCTGGTATCTTAAAACCTAGAAAAAGGTCAAGAAAAACCAAAACTCAGTCAAACTTTGTTAATCACAGTGGATGTGATGGAATAACGATCCAATCAGCATATTCAATCAGACATACGGGATGAACAAGGTCTAAAAAGAATGAAGGGTAAGACAAGGTCTGTGAGGAAAACCAAAACCGAAAGCTTTGATTAATCCCCAATGGAGTCGCCAATTTCTGTTGTAGGAAAATCTCCCTGTGGATAGGTAGATTTCCTCTTGAGAGCTAGACCCTTAACTCTAAGACATAAAGTTCTTAACATGGACACTGACTTCCTTTTATATTTAATCAAGCTGATGAACGAGAGAGAAGGAAGAAGGTACATACCTTATGAATTTCGTTTGTCCTTGCAAGGTCCAGGATGAGCTTTGATCTTGAGCTCCTTGGTAGGTCCTGCAAGACAAAAAAAAGTACAAAAGACTTCCTACTCTACTGAGATTAGCTCAAACATAGATACATCTACTGTAGACAAACTTATATGGAACAAGTACAAGTTTGAAAGAAATAGGACAAGCATGTTATATTAATCAGAACAACGATGAAGAATACTTACAACCATAGATGTGAGTGCAGCAGATTCATCAAGCTCTCTTCGTCCAAACCCTTTCTTAAACAGTCCACACACAAAATGTTGATGTTCCAAATGACATCTTCCTCATGAGATCATAAGTTAGATGCTTCACAATACTTTCCATCCCCTTTCACCATGAGAAGGCCTTCTTATATAGGCTTGGAGAGTCCCAACCACTTGAGATATATTTGGGGTAAGTTGAGGATTATCCTCCTTCAGTTATGGATCTTCCCTAAGATCATGGCTTGACCAAGGATTCAAATCCAACTACCTTTAGAGATTGAAGGGATCTCTTCCTGATTTTCCTCAACAAGTCAAAACTTGCTTAGAAAAGGCAACACTCCCCCAAAAGGGGCACCAAAGAATTATAGCGCTCCTCTAAAAGGGTGCACAGAGAACCAATTCTCCCTGTTAGTGTATAGGGGAGCGCTCCTCTCCAAAAATTTATTTTGAGTGGATTTTCTAGTGGAAAAAGGTTTATAAACTTTGTTAACCCACTCCTCTTCTTCCAAATCAGTTGTTTGAGGTGTTTCAAGTGTCCTTCCGATGTCATTATAGGCATGCCATAGACAGTATGGTAGTATGTTTTTTCTGACACTTCCGACACTTGTGACCAAAATGCGACATTTGTAATATTGATAATGGTGACACTAGCACATTGTCGTAATGAGTAATTTTGATGTGTAACAAAATCGTGCAGGCTTCATCCTGCACTGGATGTATTCGTTGTGTCACCTCCATGACTCTACTTTGGATGGAAATAATATGTTTCTAGACTGTGCATTGTTCTTGTGATCTCTTCATTTTCTCAACTACAGTGAGCATCTTCATCTATGCTTGAACAATGGAGGTTTGTTTCTTCACCTCTTGTAGTTGTGCTTCCAGTTTCCTCAGCTCCAGATCTTCTGTGAGGAATTTGTAGGTCTACACACTATGATAACTCAATTTCTTACATTATGAGACGAGTGCCCTAATCCTTCCAACTGTGCTCTTGGTGATTTATTCCCTATGATCACGCACTTCTTGCATAGTGCTTGGTACTTCTTGAAGTTATAACTCCGTTACTCTTGCTTGAAGCTGCTAAATGGCCTCGACAAAATTTCCTACTTGTATCTCAGTTGAGTCTTCCTCCTCCTAGGCCAAGCCTGGCATAGAGTGAAGTTCTTTAGTCACTGCTTCTTTAACCATAGTATTCTTTGAGAGCAGCTGGTCTTTTTCTTTCTGGATCTTCTCTTTGTCCTCCTCAAACATTGCCCTAATTTCATCTTTCTCCTTCTGCGCAACTCGAAGTTTCTCTAAGACCTCCTCCTTTGCTTGCTTCAAGGCCTCTGTGGCCTGCTCCTTTTCTTCTTGGAATCGATGAATTCGAGCCTCTGTTGCATCTTCTAGCCTTCATAATTGGGTGGGCTCATCCCCCAATTCTACACTTTTCGATGAAGAAGGTGCAGTAGGTACTACGTGACTCGAATGGATGGCTTGTTGTATCTCTTTCAACTCTTTCTCTATTCTTTCATACAGTGTTTCTTGCTTCTCTTCATGTCTCTACAAGATATCTTCTGAAGCGTCCTCGAAGGCTGCGATGATGAGATCGACATCATCCATTGTGAGCACATTCTTTGACAGAGGCTTATTGGCTCAAGTATTCTTTCTTACTGAAGGTTTTTGCGAGGAAACCTTCCTTTCCTTCAATGTTTCAACCTCAGTACGGGGATCCTTCGACAATGTAACTTTTCCTTTTCCTTGCTTATCTCCTTCTTCCCCTTCTTCTTCTGGATTCACTTCATCTCCTCCTCCTCCTACGGGTGAATCAAGCCTAATTTATTATGAGGCGTTGTCTTCCTCATCAGTTTCTATGTTCTGCACTTCCTCCTTTTTCTTATTTTTCTTTGCGCTAGTCTGTCCATCATGTTCGACTTGGGTGAACAAGGGACTTCCGATGATGTCAAGGTTGAAAAGTTTTGTGTCTTCCACCAATAAAAGGAACTTTGCTGGCCATTCTTTGGTGATCTCCGCCATATCTTCGTCAATCAGCTTATAATAGGACTGCAATTCCTCTTTACTCTCATCCTTGCGCATGGTGATGTAGATAAAGTGTCGATTTGTGTGGAACTTTGCTAGCAGTTTGTACTGATGCAATGTCTTCAGGGTCACTCATGGAAATGCTTCAATGGGATGCTTCAACTACTAGTAATAAGCATGGAAGACATTGTTTGACTGCCACTGCTTCGACATGTCATTCGTATACCACAAGGCAGAGAACCTCGCGGTCAATGGATATGATGGCTCAACTTCTAGAAATGTCTCTCCTTTTGGCATCTTCCAAGAGAAAAATGCGATTAGTATCAGTAACCAACTGAAATGGAATTCATAGCCTTGATCCTGCGCTTCGCGACAGTCCTTCTCCAGCTTGTTGATGAGGTATCTCACCCAGTTCATTTTCATTTCTTCTACGCACTCCCCTGCGAGGTCTACTATGAATCCAATGACCTGTGTTGGATGGTTCTTTCTAACAATCTTACTAGCTATAAGATGACAAGCTAAGCGCACTATGCCATCCTGGATGGAGGTGACCTTGTAGCCTTGCTTTCCCTTCTCTACATTGCCATAGTCCTCCTTTATGCATTGTGCTAGGGAGCGATTTGAAGTATTTCCTGGGTAGAAATATTGAGGGTTTGGTCCCTGCATGCCTAGTCCTGTTAAGAGGTGGATCAACATTGGATCCACAATGATTCTCCTATAAAGACATAGATATCCTCCATGATAACATGAAAGAAGGAGTTTAACGCAAGCGTTAAACTCTTGGTGTCGCCCAAAGTGAGGGATCTTCATCACGTTCAAGATCATTGATTACGCGAGCTCCTTTATCCATGGCTGGGAGACTATGTGTGGCTTCTTCCCAATCATCCTCATCAAATATCGATGTTGTGTGAGCATTAGATAGATCTTCCTGTCTTCGAGGTTGAAGTCATTGTTCTTCAAAGCTGGGATGTGTCCTAACTGTGGTCCAACTGCGTGTATCCCCTTCGGGAGGTAAGTGCTCAAGGTATATTCAAATTCGTGTGGGATATTGTCATAGCTAATTGTATCAGCCAAAGGTGGTATGTATTCAGGTAAGACTGATGGGATCTACTTCACATTAGCCAGATCATCGTGGTGCTTTCTTCACTTCTCAGTAGCATTTCAGCTAGAGCCACGTCCAATCAAAAGGTATGCTTGCAATCCTCCAGTCGACAATTCCTGTATTCATATAGACATAACTTTTTCAGCCATGAGCTCCACAAGAATCTCCTCCATAGACTTCTCTAACGCGCTATGTTCTCCCAACATTCACACTTGTAATCAAATAGATCGGGTAGGTGAACAAACAAGCAAGGTAATCAAACGGGTGGCGAGGTCTAGAAAGCACAACGTAATACAATGGATTTTTTGTTAGCTTGGATAATCACTGGTGGAAAATAGTGGTCTCGGCGCAACGTCCGATGGGTTAAATAAGAAAGTGTCATAACAGATTCCTCCAATGGGTAGGAATGCATCAATCAATAAAAATCTGTATGTTATGGCACGGTCTCAACGGTCCAACGACGGTCTTTAATAACTTCATTTCTAGCCATTCCGGAGTGTTATTCTAACAGTCGGGGTGCCTCCAACAGTAATATATCTTTGTCATGGTGAAGTCCCATTCTACTTGGTTTTGCTATTCCGATGAGGTTCAACTTTTGCAGATTTGTCTCCTACGAAGTCTTCTCTGGAAATTTCTATAGTTTTTCTAACTTGGATTTCTTCTTACTGAGCCTCCTTGCCTTATTTCATGTGGTCTGAGTCTTTGGATTCCTATTTCCATTCTTATTCTTATCATCTCTTAGTAAAGTGACTTCGCACTGCTGATGTTTTTTCAAAGGGGTCGTAGGTAATACCCCTTTGCTTACTAGGTCCTGGGTTGACGTACTTCCTTCTTGCATGGATAGGTTCTTTAAACCTTCTTACACTCTTTCAACTTCGATAGCTACTTTTGTTTCATTCTTCTACTTCGACTCAACTTCTCATTCTTCTAACAGTTGATCTATTCTTTTAGCTATGAGATTCCTTAGTTCTTTCTTTTTCTGTTATGTAGCTTCCTTCTTTACTTTCCTTCTGATTTGATATTTCTCAATCCAAGTCTTTCCTAATAAAAGTGGAAAAGGGGCATTGTTCTCAACAAATTTAATTAATTCAAATTCTTCTTCAGTCGATGTTTCATGAGCAATCATAGGTATATTAGTAACTCTTCCACATAGGGTTATCATATTTCCTTTAAACAAGACTATCCTTCCCAATGAGGGTATCATAACAGGCTTTCCCAAAATTTTCCAAGTGCTTTCTAGCATAATATTCACATATGTTTCTTCATCCAATACACAGTCTATGTCGAAGACTTTTATTCTTGTGACCTATGCATTGTTTTTCTTTCAGGATCTTTGGTAAACTGATGTCTCTGTGATCATCCATTTCTTCTTTTAACTGTATTAACATAGCCTGAGATTTCTCTGATTCTTTCTCTTTCTAATTTACCTACAGATCCTTAGTTTCTTGACCTTCTTTATAGTTTTCTTGTCTCATGTTAATCTTTTCAAATTTAGCAATCATTCTTGGGCAATCTTCAACCTCATGACCAATAGATTTACAACAAAGACAAATAGGACCTATACCAAGGCATTCCTTAGCAAGATGTCCCGATCTTCTGCAATTATAACACAATGTCAATCCTCTCTTTCTTTTAAACGATCCCCAACCTCTCCTACTACGCACTGGGATCACAGTACTGGACTTGCAATCTGCAAAAATTCCTTCTAGATTCTTGCATCCACTTATTAGTCCAACAATTATTTATATGCATAGGAATAACATATTTTTCTCTATTTCTATCAAATTTATTCAGATCAACTCTTTCTTCTAACTGTGCCCTATTTTTCATACTAGGACAAAATATATCAAACATACCTAGATTCATACTTTCGAAGATTTTTTTTTGACTTATCTTACCTTTATCAGAGCACCAAGCTTTAAGATATTACCTCTTTCTTTCAGATCTGGTTTCTTTCTTAGTATAGATCTTCACAAGTCAAGTAGAATATTGTGCACTACAACAGAAGATATACGCACAGAGATTTCTCTTTTCTTCAGTTCCCAACAATCACAGTTTCAAGTACCGACAATGGAACCATTTGTTGGCACTAGGGAAGAGCCAAGGTTCAACACTTCAACATCGCACCAACAAAACCCTAACTACCGACCCTTTCAGAAACACCTGTGAAGAAGATGAAGTCTCACCCAAGGTAGAGGCAGGAGGGTTGCAGGAATCAGGTGTGTACAACCAAGATGGGACACAGATCTGTGATTATAATACTTAACAGAGCACTTAGCCAACAATATGCATTAGTTCATGAGTCTTATTTACATCGCAAATCAAACCCTAAGTACAGAAGAACAGAATAATAATCAAGATCAAGCCCTTAAAATATCTTAGCACATAGAATTGACTCAGATATAGCATTCATTCATATTTAACGTTATTAAGCACTAATATACAACATTATATGCATTCATACTAAGCATAAATCACATAAGAAACATCGCACAAAGAACATCACGACACAGGATATACGTGGTTCACCCAAGTGTGGGGCTATGTCCACCAACTTCTTCTTCTTCTTTATTAGTCTTCGATCTTCTTACATTCATCTTCTCCTATGCATAAAGCCACATAGCCTAACTCTACAGTGGACAGGTGATCTACGTACAACACACTAGATCCACCTTCCCAAAACTAGGTCAAGACACAGAGCCAACTCCTTAATAGCACAAAGCCTTACTTTACACAACCAGATCGCACAAAGCAACTTCCAATCTCTTTCACTAAGACAAACATATTGTGCACATAAATAACACTACATATCGATCTACTTCTTACATCGCTTAGCTACTTATTTATACATTTACAAAGAGGCCTAAACATGGGTAAGCCCATGGGCTGACATCCCTTAACCCATTACATAAACCCTAAAAGCCTTTGCTGGGTCCACAAGCCCACAAAATACATGAGATTCCGCGATCTCAACTCCACTTGGGTGCTCCATATTTGACCAACCTATCGAAGTCCCAAAAGTGGTCAAACATGACCAATGTTTCCTCAAAATGTGGTCAAGGGCCAACAACCCCACTGCATTTTATTTTTGATAGTGGAAGCCAGAAGAACCTCATCTCATCAAAGGTCGTGAAACAGTTGGGATTGTTGACAACACCACACCCACAACCATACAACATCGCATGGCTTCTCCAGGGACGAGATCTCCATGTCAGCCAACAGTGTCGATTTTCATACAACATCCATCCCTTGAAGGATGAGGTATTATGTGATTTTGGCCCATTGAAATTCTGTGATGTTCTCTTGGGCTAACCATATATGTGGAAACACCATGTTGTTTATGAGTCTTGACCCCACAGTTTCATTGTTTCTCTGGGGGTCATCTCTATAGAATACCAGAGGTAGTTCTGACTACTATTCCACCTAAATAGTGTTGCAAGGTAGCATCTCATACTACAAAATTCAATGTGTTCACAAACTGTTCAAAAGGTGAACAAAAGGACACTGCAACACTACAACGTCACCCCTAGCACCTTTTATCCAACAAAATCATATTGATAAGGTTGCAACAAAGAAAAAATATTCCTTTTGCACGCAGTCCTATCATGTAGCTCGACTGGTTGAATAGACTCAGTCTCACCAACAACAAGTTTGTGACAACCTTCCACAAACCAAGTAGCATGACATCTCCAACAAGGCAAGCAACTCACCAAGATTCAGATTCAACAAACACTTCCCTCTCTCCCCTAGGAACTCAACACAATGGATACCATTTCTTCCTAAGGAGGGAGGATTGATCCAGTTGGATATCGGTGGCCTTCCACCTATTCCATGGGCTCGAAAGAAAGTTTTCCATTTGGGAAAATTTTCGGCAGTTTTTCGGGTTCCACACTTGTGGGGCCGTTTTGAGGCCCTAAACAACATTTTTTGGGGGTTTGGGTTCCAATTTTCTGCCAAAGGCAATAACCTAGGCCAGTCGAGAATTGTTCTTCTCATTTATACCTTTCCAATGGTGTATCGAGCGCCCTAAACGAAGATCATATGCAAACGTTACACCTCCGGGAAGTTGACGTATCAACTACCCCCATCGGGTCCCACAAACCTTTTGGCTTTTCATCTTCTGGGGTTAGCATTTTGGATTTTACTTATGTTAAAAAGGACTTTGGAGCCTCATTGTAATGATCATCTTTTTCGAATGTGAGTAGCCATCACATATCTTCTCAGAGATAAGCTACCACCATTCTAGCGAGTCTTTCACTCTGTATTTTTACAGTCTTTTTAAATTTATTTCATTAATAGAAATCATGTATTGTTGTATTTCTCTATTTATGGCAATATTTATGTGTATTTCATTGTAGTATCTCTGCTTTCATTTCATTCTCAAAAATAATCTGGATCAAGTGTCGAGATGCCTCTATGTCTCTCGAAGCGAATAAATGACGTGTTAAGGTTCAATATGATAAGTTTGTTTGTCCTCGATAGTACATTGAGGGTGACTTGGTCCTCTTGTATGGCCAAGCCAAAGAACCGTTGGGGTCAGGCAAGTTCAACCCCATGTGGAACGGTCCTTATATCTTGCGACATGTTTTAGAGAAAGGAGCCTATGAATTGAAGGATTATGAAGGGAATATGTTGGATGAGCCTAGAAATGAGATCTACCTTAAAAGATATTACATTTGAGCCCTCAAGCTTGGGTGTGACTCTTTGTATACTAGTGTATCTTAATGTATACACATCTTTTCCTTTGTGTCATCGACTTGCTTATCAAGTTTTTCCTTGGTTGGAATATGTCAACGAAATCTTCAGTTTACCTAGGCTTCATAGATGGTGCCATTCATCATACACAGAACATGGCTTCCGCTACGTGGGTCATTTACCCACCCAAGGGTCAACTGGTTTCTTCAGGTGGCATTTGTTTGGAGCCATCAAAAAATAATGTGGCTGAGTATAGAATCTTTATAGAACTATTACACAATGCCATTTCACATGGTGTTCGGTCTTTAGAGGTTCGCCTGGACTCCTAGTTAGTCATATGTCAATTAAATGACTGTTACCGTGTGCAATAGCCTACTCTACTTTGACAATTCCTACGGGTACGAATTTTCAAATGATACTTTGATTTTATTACTTATAATCACATACGTAGAATTTCTAATTATGTATCCGATGCATATACTAATTTTTTTTTAGATTGGAATTTTTCACATAACTAAAGTAAAGAAAAAACATCCATGCATGTACACATTGTAACATATATAAGTAAATCTGAGGACCAATTTTTTTATATTTCATCTTTTCAAAAATATGGTGTCACAGTACAAAATGTGGTTCACACCCTAAAAATACATATATGGTTGGTAGATATATTACCATGGAATCTACGCTTGTGGCATTAGATGCGTATCATGATAGCACAATATGACATTTGTGAGATGTCAGAAGAGTCGTACCCATGCATGGGGCACACCCACCACTTGTTGCTACATAGCCTCTGGAAGATCCTCCACTTGAACCATAGGAATCCTGTGTGTCAATCGAGATAGGTTCCCTTGCATTTTTCAATACTCTCTCTACATATCCTCCCACATGCTCATCTCCCCAAATCCTTCATCAATGTCGCGGGAATCCATATGGTCATCGCAAACCTACATATGCATAACAAAGCATTGTTAATACTTGATACCATACAAAAATATTTGTGTTTTTTATTATTTTTGAAAAAACACAAAAAAATGAAATATATAAAAACTTTTCTTACCAATATCACCGTAGGCAGAGCCTGGTAAAAAAGGCATATCTAGATCCCCTATGTAGTTGATTCTAGCATAAGGATAGTCATCAATGGATATAACTTGTCAATGCCACCAGGAAAAGAACTCATCATTGTAGGGGGTTGGCACCCTACCACCTCCTAGCCACCTCATCACGTCGGTCCACTATCACATGGATAGATCACATAATCCATGTGGAATGATCTCTACTCTAGGGATCGATCTTGGAACCCACTCAAATAAAAAACTACATAGAATGGATGCAAACCTCAAGTTCCTCTTTTTCCCTTGTTTGCAATTCGTCAACTGAATCTTCATGTTAGTTAGAAGTGAGGTACACCAGTCATAAACAGTGGGTCGTAAACACTCCACTGCATAGAACATGAGTGGAATTGATGATTGGTACAATGATGTCAACCTTGATATCCATGTAATAAAAAGTACGATGATCTTCAAGCTCAGGTTATCGATCTCCCTAATGGAGAGTTGGCTCCCTACTTTATCTGTGCCTACAACATAGTGGGTGGAAATGTAATCCTCCATGGTCATACCACCTCCATCCCCCTAGGCCATGATATTCACTACCTCGCCCCGAAGAGACAATCGTGTGATAAAATATATGTCGTCCAATTCAATTCTCAATGGTTTTCCATAGAGATTGAAGGCCTCTTTCTCCGAATCCTAGTAGTTTACGAGCATCTAGAGTAACCTCACTTGAGCCCTCATTCCTTTGAGAGCCAAAAATTTATAAAGGACACATATTTTTAAGGCTATTTGTGCCCATGCATCCCTTTCCACTATTGCATCTACCTCTTCATGCTCCCTCTCCCTCCATTCAAGCACCATCTTGCCAAAGGAAAGTCATTTTTTGAGTTAAATTTGATAAAAAAAGTTGTTTGTGGACTTGTACATGGGATATAATGTTAACAATCACGTATAGGGCCACATATACACGGGAAAGATTTAATTTTCCCACATACATGCCTCCATGTACGCGACCCGATGAACCATCACCCGCATACACCCTAGTTTACATTTTGCGCCCTTTAAAACTCAAAAAATGAGGACTAGATTTGAATTTTAAACCACTAAAATTAATAGGATGGGAAGGGAACTTACTTGGTCCAGACGGTTTTCAATTTCGTTGATCGTAGATCCCATAATTGACACTTGAATATCATGGGGAAAATGGCCTAAAATGCACTATGTGGGTGAAAAAACTCAAATGGTATAGTAAAATGGTCTATTTTTACTATTAATAGAAAATTTTCACCCACTTCATATTGTTTGGGTTGATTGTTTTAACTTATGGACTAAGAGTACAATCGAAAAAGTTGGTTTTGATGGTTTTGTCTAGTATTTTGTTTCGGTCTCTAGCATCATACTGCTTGTTCATGCCTTCTGCAAGTATTTGCTTTCACTAGCACATAGGATATGTTGTCACTCCATTTTTCATTATTGCATTGTCCTATGACTGTGATCCATATTCCTTAGGTAGGGACCCATTTATTAGCGACACAAAACCTTCTTACTACTACTAGAAGTGTCGTTATTAAGTGGTAGAGGCTTACCAAACATGGGTTCCCTAGTTAGAACCTTTGTGCCATTTGGTTCGCATGTAGAATTTATTCCATAGGAATGATATTCCCTTATAGTTCCAATATGAATTTGCATTTGAACCCCATATTCTTACTCACAAGCATTCTGACTTGTACCTATGGGACTCCCCTCGAATCTTAGTTAATCTCTTTTCCAACTCTCTAAAAAAAAATGAAAAGATTTCCAAGTCAAATTGTCTCTTTCACACTCGTTAAATGGCTTTGAAATGACATCTATTTGGTGAAAGTTTAACCCTTTTTTGGACGGAGTAGACTACTTACGAAAAATGAATACTCTAGTCATAATTGGCTAGAAGAGTTCTTTGGGGTATTATTTTATACTTTTTTGGGCCTAGGGGATTAAATCTACGAAAAAGGACATTCTTTGGAGTTAAGTTGTAATTTCATTCCATCATCTTTATTGCAGTATTGAGCCTATTTCCAGTTCCTTCTTTCTCGTTATAAGCTTCTTACCTCATCAATTTGCATCACTAGCCAAGCAGAGCCTTGTTTATATCTTTTGTAGCTTGACACCATGTACCCTAAGAGGAAACATTCCCCCGAGTGTCCATGCCCTGCATGCACTTCCTTGCATTGAGCATATGTATGTTCCACTGTTTGGAGCTAGTTTCTTACTCATGACACTCATTTCCTCTCTTGTATCATAAAATTTATTTTCCTATGAGAAAACAAAAAGACGGGCAAGAAAATAATATTATCTCATATCGACAACAATCGTGTCACCTTTGAATAGAGCACAAAATTTTGAGTCCACTATCATCCAAAGTTTAAGTTAATTATGACCTTAGGAAGGTGAGATCTTTACTAAGAGTTTACTCCTCTCACTGGTTATTCTTCCAGTCCCTATGGAGAGTTCATTGATGCCTCCTACATCGTGAAGCTTTATCATCAAGTCTATCCTTCCTGAATTATCCATATGTCTCATGCTCTTGTTCAAAGTATATATATAATATTATGTCAGCCATTTCTCACAACTCTTGACTTTGCATGTCCTCCATACCCTCAGTGTGTCTCAGAGTCACATGAATTTGTAGTCCTACCATGCACCCTGGTCCTACTTTCATTATGGTTAGGTAACCTTAAACCCAACAGCCGACATCTCCTCATTGGTCTTTGACTAAGGGGTTTCCCTTGTGTTTGACGACAAGAAATATATTCACACATTGGGATTCGTGTAGTGTCTTGGATGCCATTATTATTATTGGTGGTTTCCTCACCTTTGTTGCCAATGTTCCTTATTGGATGATATTCATAGGGTTTTTTTCGTGCACTACTTGCATCTGGTGCATGCAAAAGACACATAGGTTCATTGGTTTGTAAACATCCTATTTGTTCGAGCTCCTCCTAATGATCAAGGTATTTCTTTGTACCTCATGTTGACTAATAAGAGATGCCTTAAATCTATCCTTTTAGTAGGTCTCCTTCCATTGACTTCAGCTCATCTATTCTAGAAATGAGACCTAGAGATCTATGAGTACCTAGAGGCTTGCAATTATTAGTGGCAGGTTCTCCCTCCGTCGAAATTTTGGAATACATAAATGTCTCCTGATTGATGGATTCTTCAAGTGTTTGACCTAAACACCCTTATAGGCTTATTCACACTTGTAAGAATGTACTTGGTGCCTGGATACCTACTTTCACTATCGGTAGGTTGTCTCGCGTTTGTTAACAGTATACCTTAATGACCGGTAATCAAATGAAGTCTCATTGTGTTTGACATCAACTCCTCTATTCACATGATGTAGACTTGCACCTTTGGTGGATAGTGTAGAAGATCTCCAACTTACAATAGTAACATTCCTATTATGTTGATTTCTTTCATTGGACCAGTACCTATATGACTTCAGTGATCATAGGAGATCATATTGTACTCCATTGTATATAGATATCTTCAGATTTATTTTGAGATTGGTTTCCACTGGGACTTGTTTGTTACTGTGACATCCTATGGCAAGTGTCTACTTTCTATTGCATATCCATGGTTATGAACAAATATTTGGTATATATCCACATGGATCTACAGTTTAATTCTGATTGGTAGCCATGTGTACAAATTCATTATGGATTGTAATATTCTCACGAGTAACTAGCACTTCTAGTTGAGTCTCCATTACTCCACTTCTAGATATTATAATCTATTTCGACCATCCCAAATACTCCTCTGGCCTCACACATTAGGGGGCATCTGTTATAGAAATTTTTTCCTCACCCCATGAAACTTTCTTGGATGGCCTTTCCATTTACCTATGCAGACTTGAAGTCCCCTTTTGTACCTTCTAGAGCTAAAAAAGCACATTTTTCTACATATGCATGCCCTACCAGTTATAAAACAAGCATATACGTAGGTTGCTCCACTACAACCTGCGTATATCGGGTTTGGTGGTCAAAATTAAAAATTATGTCGAGTTTCCACGTCATGTCACGAGATCCATGATCCTTGACCTTCCATATACTGGAAACACTTCGACTCAGCTCTTCAGCTCCACTTGAAGGCTATAAATTGATCAATGTACAAGCCTTGGAGGAGGAGAGAATTCAACTTTTGAGAGAAAATATATTCTAGAGATATTTCACTTCATAATGAGTCTACATCCCTTTATCCTTAAAAGTCTAAACTCATTGTTCATCCCCCAAGTTCTTCCTTCTTTGATGGAGAACCTCATTGTCTCCTTTATATGAGCTTTCCTTTGGTGGAGGATTGAAGTGGTGGAGGCCCAACTGGAGGGACTTAGTTTCTTGGTTCTGATATGTGTCGTTACAACAATTTGTCACCTATATACTTTTGTTGATTATTTTAATACAAATACTCTTTTCTCATCCAATTGATATCTTGAAAATATTTGAATTATTATTCCATGGGTGTATTTATCATGTATGTTAATGGATTATGCTAATCTATATGCTAAAATTACATATTATCACCATATGATTGCATATATTGGTTGTTGAGGACAACTTGCAGGTATATAGATTTGATTTGTGTGCTCAATGGTGGTCTTCATCGAACGTCTGGATGAGGTAGGATCTTGATCTTGTCCTGTTAGCATTTCATTTATATAGCATACTTGAGATTAGAGTTGATTTCTGTGTGTCATTCTATTTGTTGTGGTTTACCCCATGCCATAGAGATATTTTCCTCGTCATATTCCATCATCCTCATGAAAGTTGTTGGGGCATTTGTCAAACCAAAGGACATAACCAACCATTCAAAAAGACCTTATTTTGACTTGAAGGAAGTTTTCCATACATCTGTATGTTCTATTGGGATTTTATGGTAGCTAGACTTCACATCAATCTTAATGGATTATTTGACCCCCTTGATCTTATCAAGGATATCGTCTATTTAGGGAATCGAGTACCGGTTCCAAACTCTAATTTTATTTAGGGCCCGATAATCAATGCATATTCGCCAAGTCCCATATTTCTTCTGCACCAACATGATTGGGTTTCCACAAGGTGATGATCTGGGTCATATTTTCCCCTTAGGGATACATTCTTGGATTTGATGCTTGATCTCCTCATTTTCTAGTAGAGAGAGATGATAGACTGGCCCATTGGGTAGCAGTGCATCGGGGGTCATATCGATGGGATGCTTGACTTGATAGTGTAGAGGTACCCTAGTAGGTGATGAGAAGATTTCTTTTTATTATTCCATGAACTTATCCACTTTCTTCTGTTGCATGGAGAAGTTAGCCATGGAGGCCATGGATGTGACTTCAACCTTTCACTCACTTTGAGGGAGAATCACGAAGAAGAAAAACTTCTTGGTCTGAGAAATTACCTTCCTACATTGCTTGGCGGAGATCAAGGAAATAAAACTAGGTGGGACTACCTCGGGAATACTGTACAATTTCATGTTCAAAGTAATAATAACACTAGGAGGCCTAGACCCATATACAACATGATGTTTCCATAAATAAGGTTGACCCAAAAGAACACCACAAACTTCAAGGGGAGCAACATCACACAATACCTCATATTTGAATGGCTTGATGTCGTACAACACATGACACTGTTGGATGATGAAAATATCGCTACCTTGAAGGAGCCATCTGATGGTGTAGGGATGCAGGTGTAGTGTTGTCAGCATGGCTTGTCACTTGATGACCTCCGCTGAGATGAGGCTCTTCTGGATATCACTATCAATGATGAAGTGCAGCAGAGTGCCTTTTACCCATATCTGTGAATGAAATAGGAACTCACCTTCCTTGGGCTTATCAAGTTCACCGAGATGGATCTTGGTGGTAGCAATGGTGGAATTGGGTTCTGCATCAATGATTTATCTCCCTATTTCTAGTTTTGACTTAGATTCATAATTCGCATCTAATTCAAAGGATTTTACCTCATCCACCAATGACTTATTTGAGCGGAAATCAACAGTGTTATGTCAGGGGCTCTTATGGAAGTCACACCACTTCCCGATTTCATTCTTCATCTTCCCATTGTCCTTATTTTATTGCGTCTTAGACTAGTTGTCTTGAGGCTTCCCATATTTTCTCTATCCTTTGTTCTATGGGTTGGGGCTACCCTTTCCCTACTTCTTCTGTGAGGGGTTCTTGGATCCAAAATGTCACGTCTTTTGTTTCAACTTCTGCTCAATTTTGATGTCATATCGATAAGCCACACCCAAGGATGAGATTTCCAAAAATTCCATTTATGTCTAGATGTATCTTTGCAAAACGACGCGGTACTTGAGCACCAAATGTCACTCAGAATCTTTGATACACAGCTTGGTGCGCAAAGTATGGAATACATTAGTGAACTCTGGAACTTTTTTGTCTCTTTTCTGTTGCAGTCTAGTCCATCTTGTATACAAGTCATAATAACTTCCAACAGGGTAGTATTGTTCCTTAATAACATCCTTGAAGGAACCCCAAGCGGGTGTAACTACAAATAATGTGGATCCCTCTATTTCCGTTTTCTTACAGAAAGTCTCCCACCAATATTTGACATGGGGGACGAACTTGAGCAGCATAAATGTAACATTTTCTCTATCGGAAAAGTTGTGGACAAAAAAATACCCTTCTACAAGGTTTAACCATTTATCTATGGCATATGCATCTATTTCACCTTCAAATATAGGAATATCAAAATTGTTATGTACCTTGAAGGTGTTAGAAAAACAAGATCACAAAGCAATAAAATAAAAAAAAATGCGGAAATAAAACATAGAAGATACAAAATATAATAAAGACACATATATACGTGGTTCACCCAGTGTGGGCTACGTCCACTAGAGAAATTTCTAGGTCCTTTCTTTATTATTATCCAACAAATGAAGGGATACAACCTACAACACACCCATTGTAACTTACTCTTCTTTCTCTCACGATATCCTCACTCAAAATACAAAATTCACAATGACACATAGCCACAATACATTTCCCTCATAAAAGATGGTTTCCTTCTAGAGAAAAAACCCTAACATAACTTCTACCATCAGATCTGTGACCTTATAATGAATGGTCCAAATTTACAATGAAATTAAAATATACATTTACAAGGAAATTTTTCTTTCGGGGGCTTCACCCTCGAACCCCCATCAAGGAACGTTGTCGCCCAAACCCCCACTGGGGGCCCGCTTTCCCCCAGACCCCACAGAGGGAATAACCCCATTTTCACTCCCCCGCATGGAGGAGTGTACATTCTTCCAAGGTGTAAAGTCTTCATGGGGTATAAACACGACTGAAAACAAAGACCTCTGAATCAAGAAGATAATCAGGCTCCACAACCAACAATCTCTCACTTGGAGACTAATATCAACAACTCCACCACTGTTGTAGATATTGGACTATGATCCTCCTTGGACCTAAAAAATTTCTCATCTTCATCTTCATTCTTGAAGACCAGTTGAAACTAAGAAGGAACTCAGTTTCTCCATGGTTAATCCCTTTGTTAACATGTTTGCAGGATTTTGGTTAGTGTGTGTCTTTTCCAACTTCAAATGTCCATCTTCCAAGATGGATCGTATGAAATGGTACCTGATCTGTATATTCTTAGTCTTCAAATGGAATTTCGAGTTCTTTTCAAGATGAATTGCACTGTCACTGCCACAATACAACCTTCTATTCTCTTTCTTCTTTCCCAAATCCTCCATACACCTATGTAACCAAATCATCTCTTTACTAGCCTCTATAGTAGAAACATACTCTTTCTTTATTGTTGAAAGTGAAACAACCTTTTGTAGTTTTGAAATCCATCTTACTGTTGTTCCACTTATAGTAAAAACATACCTTATGGTGCTCCTCCTGCTATCTTTATCACCTGCCATATATGAATCAACATATACCTCTAGAACAGTGTCCGAACCTCCAAAACATAATGCATGAGTAGCATTACCTCTCAAATACCTGAGAATCCACTTTACTTCCAACCAATGTTCTTTACTTGGATTGTTCATATACCTGCTCACAACTACCACTGCATGTGCAATATCGAGTCTTGTGCAAACCATCACATACATCAAGCTGCCAACTGCTGATGAATAAAGGACCATGGACATGTATTTTATCTCCTCATGTTTCTTGGGACACATTTCCTTAGTTAATTTGAAATGGTTGGCCAAAGGTGTACTAACTGGTTTTGCATTCTTCATTCTAAACCTCTCCAACACCTTTTTTATGTACTCACCCTGAGAAAATGTCAATTTGTGATTTTTCCCATCTCTTGTTATTCTCATACCAAGGATTTTGTTTGTAGCACCCAAATCCTTCATTGCAAATGAATTAGCTAATTTATTCTTGAGCACATTTATATCCTTTATATTAGACCCTGCAACAAGCATGTCATCTACATACAATAGAAATATAATATATCTTCCATTTTCTAGCCTTTTAAAATAAACATAGTGATCATAATGATATCTACTATAACCTTGTTCTGTCATAAACCTGTCAAACTTCAAGTACCACTGCCTTGGAGCTTACTTTAGGCCATACAAGCTCTCCTTCAACCTACATACTAAATTCTTCTTCTCTTTGAACTCATACCCTTGTGGTCGTTGCATATAAATATCTTCCTCCAAATCCCCATGGAGAAAAGTTGGTTTTACATATAACTGTTCAAGATGCAAATATTCTACTTCCAAAAGACTTAAAATAGTCCTAATTGAAGTCATTTTAACAACAGGAGAAAATATTTCATCAAAATCTATACCTTTCTTTTGTGCAAACCCCTTTACAACAATTATAGCCTTGCACTTCATTTTTCAACATCTTCTTCCTTCAACTTGTAAACCCATTTATTTTTCAATTCTCTTTTTCCTGCAGGCAACTGAACCAAGTCCCAAGTCTATATATTTACCAAGGAATCCATTTCCTCTTTCATGCCTTGCTCCCAGTTGTTTTTGGTGTCTACCTGCATTGCCTCTTCATAACATTCTGGTTCACTAGAATCAGTCAACAATAAATAATACAATGAAGGAGAGTATCATTCAGGGGGTATACTTAACCTGGTAGATATTCTAACAACACTTGCATGATTTTGAGGTGTCTGTTGATCCTGTTGTTGTACATTATGATTTTCTGGTACCTTTGGAATTTATTTTTCACTGATCTCATCAAGCGGCTCAGTGGTGAACATCGTTGATCAAGAGGAAGTTGAGCCACCAGAAGAAACAAACATGTTTTATGGGATCCTGAATTGTCGATGCCTCCCGATGATGTACTTGAAGTTCAGGAACCACCCACTATGGTTTTGGCGGTGCAAACCCGAAGTAAGGGTCAACCAGTCTCAAATTACCTTATCATTGTCCAATCTTCGAGAGGAAAACAAACAATAAATCACTCGAAAGAACCTTTTGTCTCCCAAAGAAATCTTATAAACATACATACATAGGAGTCACCCAAGTTGGACTACAACATAGTATAAGACTTAAAGAAGTTGAAGGATAATGTGTCGGTCATGGACATGTGTAGAATTTCCCAGCCAAAGGACTTTCTATTACATGCCTTAAGGTCAATAGAAGCCACTATAACAAGCACTAACCTAGGTGAGGTCCCATCTCCCACAGATCTAAATAACAAACCAGATGTGAACGCTTGTTCTATAGACAAAAGAGGAAAGTCGTTTTTCCCACCTTTCCTTCTAACATTTGAAGTATTCAACATAAACCTGCATAATTGTTTAGTCGATTTAGGAGCATCCTCCAATGTCATGCCATTTTCAATATGAAAGAAATTGAACACAACTCCGCTCAAAAGTGATAAACATGTTATACAACTAGACATGACTCAAGTGAAAGTTATTGGGGAACTTAAGGATGTCATGATCAAAATGACTACACACCCAAAATTTGTTCAAGTAATTAACAACATTGTAGTAGATATCCCATAAGATTATGGACTACTACTTAGTCGAGATTGGTCTAAGAAATTGAATGGATACTTTAGCACAGACTGGGCTCACCTCTGGCTACCCCCAAAGGGAAATACCAACATGATTAGGATTGATAGGGAAAGATATCTCAAACATACTGTCACTGATTTAGAAGCCTTCAATGAACCTTCGTCGACAAATTATCTCGTGCTAGGAAACTACTCCTGCTATTCTGATTTTGGAAATTTCTCTCCTCTCTTGTCTGATTTACCTCTCACTCAAAAATTTGAAATTACTTTTCAATTGAATATAATAGAAGTAGGAGAATAAATCATCTTCTGTCAAGAACCTCTGTTGGAAACAATGGACAAGGTATACAGAGATGAGAAAATAACTAGACCTGAAGAAGTTGCTAATTTTTTCTCACAAGTTTGGACATTGTACTTTGATGGATCTAAATCACAAGAAGGTTCATGAGAAGGATGTATCCTGATTGATCCAAAGGGGAAGCATAATTTCCTATCCTATAGACTATAATTTGAATGCACCAATAACACTGTTGAGTATGAAGCTCTAGTTCAGGGACTAAAGAAAGCCAAACTTAAACATTAAATAAGTGAAAGTTTTTGGGGACTCTGAAATTATCGTTAGGCAAGTGAAGAATACTATACATTGAAATTCACCCCACTTAAGGAATTACCAACAAGAGGTGCATAGACTAATAGAACATTTTGAGGCCTTCAATATTATTGTTGTTCCGAGGAAAAAGAATACTCTTATTGATTCCCTAGCCACTGCAGCCTCTAGGTTATCCCCTTTAGAATACTATGAATCTTTTAGGTTTACTGTGGAATTGCTTTACAAACCATCAATACCCAACAATATTTGTAATTGGAAGGTTTTTGAAGGTGATTAACATATTCTAGATTTTATAACCAATCAAAGAATTTGAAAGATATGGCTATTTATGATGAGGTATTCCAAGAGAAACTGGCAAAAACCAATTTCCACGAATAGAAGGGCAAAATAGATCACTCTAATAATAAACCAAGGTTTCACACAATACCGAAAGAGGTATCCAATTTGGAGAACCTTTTCGACCTGAGGGAAGGATATTAAGGGTCAAAGAACGCAAAAACATGGAGTGCATGTCCCATATATGAGACTATAAAGCTAGGAACCTCGAAAAACCCTAACAATGTAAATCTAGTCAAAGCAGTGTCTAAAGAAGACAAGAAATCTTATCTCAAACTTCTTAGAGAATATCAAGATGTCTTTCCATGGTCCTACCGGGAATTGAAAAATTATGACACTCACATTATTCAACACACAATACCTTTAAAATATTGAGTAAAACCCTTCTAACAAAATCTCAAGAAGTATCATCCATCTATGGAACCCCTCATGTATCAAGAGTTCAATAAATTACTAGATGCTAATATTATCTTTCAGGTTAGACACTCTGCCTAGGTACCAAATTTTGTTCCTGTCAGGAAAAATTCTGGGGAGATCCGCCTATGTGTATATTTAAGAAACCTTAATAGAGAATCAAAAAAGGATAAATACCCAGTTCCACCCATAGAACAACTCTTGCAGACCATGCCTGGTTCTAAAATTTTCTCCCTTCTAGATGGTTTCTCAGGTTATAACCAGGTTCTAGTTTCAAAGGAAGATCAATTGAAAACTACCTTCCAAACCAAGTGGGGAACTTTTTCTTATAAAGTTATTCCCTTTGGGTTGATTATTGCAGGAGAAACCTTCCAAAGGGCCATGGATGTAGCTTTTCGAGGATTTATTAACAAATGTGTAGTAGTATATTTGGACAACATGACTATGTATTCACAGAACATAAAAGACCACATCCAACATCTAACCCATATTTTTGAAAGGTGTAGGAAATATGGAATATATTTAAACCCTAAGAAAACTATCTTTGGTGTTGAGGAAGGGAAACTACTGGGTCACATTATATCTCAAATAGGAATTTGTATAGATCAATAACGAATAAAGGCAATAACTCAACTTCCCTTACCCCATAACAAAAATGCTATGCAATCCTTCTTTGGGAAAATTAATTTTGTGAGAAAGTCGATGCCTGATTTCACTGAAACTATCAAACCCTTACAAAACATTATCCACAAGGATGCATATTTTAAGTTGGATAATGAGTGGAAATATTCTTTCAACAATATCAAGACTACAATACTTCAAGCTCCGATGCTCCAAAGTCCCAACTTTAGTAAATATTTTTTCCTCTATACTTTTTCCTCCGACCAATCCTTAGCTGCATTATTGACCTGGAAGGATGATCATAAAAATGAGGCATTGATATCATTTATGAGAACTAATCTCCAAGGATCTGAATTGAATTATCCTGCTATGGACAAATAGGCTTATGTGATGTACAAAGAAGTAAATCATTTTAGATCTTACATCCTAAAAAATCACACCAAATTCATTGTGCCTCATTCCACAATCCGATCCCTATTCTCTCAACAAGAGATGGGAGAGAGAAGGGGAAATTGGATGGAAGTTCTCTAGGAATTTGATATAGATATAAAACCTACCAAATTAGTAAGGGGACAAGGATTGTGTAAACTGGCCACAAAATCCCAAGATCGAATAAATGAATACCCCAGGTGGGAGAATGAATTAGCATTATGATGTAGTGAATCTTTAGACATTCCACTGGGGAAAGAGTCTTGGTATGGAAAATTGATTTACCTCCTGCATCATGGGACTTGCCCAGAAAAAATAAGCCCTGAGGAAAGGAGAGCTCTCAGGATAAAATATGCACAATATCACCTCATAAATTTTGTACTTTTCTACGTAAATTATGATGGAGTACTCTTGATATCTCTCAAATGTGAAGATGCATAAAAGGTTTTGAGGAAGCTCCATGATGGTCTTGCAAGTGGATACTTCGCAAGAAATATCATAGCTCACAAAATATTAAGAGTCGGTTATTACTAGCCTACTCTATTTAGAGATGCTCATACATACGCTAGAAACTGTAAATCTTGTCAAATGAGCATGGGTAGAGATAAGAGAGCAGTTTTCCCACTCCAACCAATGACCATATCAAGACCATTTGAGAAATGGGGGTTAGATGTCATAGGGGATATTACCCTGAGTTATTCAAAAAAGCATAAATACACACTGACTGCTACGGACTATTTTATGAAATGGGAAGAGGCCATCCCTCTAACTCACACAAATGAAAAGGTTGTAATCCAATTCATAAAAAAATAGTAGATCAAAAGGTTTGGGATGCCTTATGTTCTCATTTTTGATAGTGCTACTTACTTTTCTTCTACTCTATTAACAAAGTTCGCTCTAAACAAAGGAATCATAACACTATACTCTGCAAACTACTATCCACAAGGGAATGGGGTGGAAGAATAAACTAATAAGAACCTAGTAAGTGTTGGAGCATATCCCTAACTTACATTAATTTATAACTAGCTTAGACTCCTAGATCTTGGTTAATACATTCATTTACACTTTATTTCACCTAATTTGGCCACATAGAGAAGAAGGGTGCCCCATACCGAGATTTTAGGGAAAACTGCTAATTTTAGATCAAGACTCAACTCCCAGTTCTTGATTTTCTTGATTTTTCTTGATTTTTCTTGATTTATTCATGATTTATTCCAACACCCCCATGAAAAAAATCATCTATTATTAGGGAATGCACACCTCCTCTTTGAGTGAGAGATTTATTCCTTAATTAATGATTTTTGTCATTACTATTATTAGTAACTACTATTTCAGGTCACTTAAGTGAGTTGGAACTGCTTCTCTTGTCAGCTAAGTGAGCTTAAGTGAGATAATGCGCATCACTTAATTATTGTGGACATTAATGAGTGTGTGACATGTATCTTTAGTGGTCTAGGTCGAACTATGTGGTCTCCCTTAGCTTATGACACCTATTCTAGCTATTTCTAGCTTTTTTTAACTAGAATTTCTATGTTGGAAATTCTATATATTCACCTCCTCTCTTATTTTTTGAGGATGGTTGCTCATGTATATTCATTTTTTATTAATATAATTCTCTGATTTATGGAGCAAAACTTTCTCTCATCTCTTGAATATCAAATTGTTTGTGTTCAATTTAACTAGAATTCTAGATCTATCGGGGTTTCTGCAGGAATTCTACATGGTATCAGAGCTAGATTGAATCTAGTGGATTGTACATAGTTTTATTTGCAGGTATATATCATCAGGAGGTGCAGAAAGCATAAATGGATCATCCCTCTCATCCCACAAAACTCATTCTAAATCCTTTCAATTACTTCGAATGGAAGACATAGATCTCTCTGCTCCTTCGAAGCAAAGGGCTTTACCGGGTAACAATGGGAACAGAGACAGAACCAACTGTTGCAGCAGAGAAGGTAAAGTATTTCAATAAATTAGATGAAGCAATTGGGATGATATGCCTATCAATTTCTAGAGATCTCCTCTTTCATGTCAGTGGATCCACTACTCTTGATGTGGTATGGACCACATTGGAAGGACTATTCGGCAAGCAGGATGCAATGAGAGTGCATCAACTGGAGAATGAACTCATATCCCTAAGTCCAATTCATTTCAGCAACCTGCAAGAATTCTTCACCAAGTTCAAATCCCTCCTCGTTGAACTTAATGCATGTGGAGTCACGAAAGGGGAAGAACAACTCATCCTTTCAATTCTCTCGAAACTAGGTCCTGAATATTCCGTATTTGTGTCGTCTTTTCAAGCATCTAAATTGACTCAGGAAAAATGGAAAATGCCTCCATTAAATGATTTCATTTCAGAATTGACTCAAGAGCAAGCTAAGTTAGTCCAAATGGGTGCCATCAAGCGTTCCAAGAACCAAGAACTTGCGGCTACTGATGCTCCAAAGAGCAGTGGAAAAGACAAGGAGAAAGGAACGGGTAAATTTCTTGAATCGAAGGAGTGATTCACACAATCTTCAGAGAACTCTTCCGAGCCTAAGGGTAAGAAGAATAATAAGGAAATAACAATTTTCAGCTACTGTTCCAAAGGTTTTTATCCCGAAGAAAATTGCATGAGGAAGACTATCGATGAGATGGCTAAGCAATTGCAACAGCACAATCTCCTGGTGCCCGAAAATACAAAGAAGAAAGATGATAATAGAATGGGAGGGAGTGCACGAGATGGTCATGCTTTAATGGCTGTCACATCCACTCCATCAGCTTGGATCCTTGATTCAGGTGCATAAAACCATATGTCTGCATCAAAAGATGAATTTTCCTCCATCGAAGAAAGCACCAGATCCCAATTTACTTGGGATATGCCACACCCACAAAGGTGTGTGGAGAAGGAATTGTTGATCTTGAAGGGGGATGTTTCACAAATGTGATTCATGTTCTCTCGCTGTCTGCAAATCTTCTATCGATATATCATATCACTCGTTCTGGCTCTGGAAGGAAGGTGGAGTTCACTCCGGACTCCGCAGTGATTACCGACATTTCCACAGGCTCACAGCTTGCACATGGAATTGCAGATCACGGTTCTCGTTTGTATTTATTCTCCCACTTTCTTCCTAAATATATTAGCACTGTATTTATGTCACAATATAATGATATCAACAGGCTATGGCATGAAATATTTTTCCATCTAAACTATAAGTACTTGCATCAACTCAGCAAGGAAAACATGGTAGAAGGATTGTCAGCTATTAAATTCACAAGCGGTGTATGTCAAGAATGCATTCTTGGCAAGCATCCAAAGAAAAAGTTTGACAAAGGGAAGGCACGGAGAGATTATTCACCACTTGGGATGATTCGCAGTGACACTATGGGCCCATTCCCACAGCCTTCAATCAGTATACAACTACAACACACAGTGCCATATACACCACAACATAATGGTGTTGTGGAGAGGAAAAACCGGTCCTTAAAAGAGATGGCCAATTGTATGCTCCAGTCAAAGTCATTATCTCCCAAGATATGGGCTGAAGCTACTAATTTTGTAGCATACATTCAGAACCGATTTCCTCAAAAATCACTCAAAGGCACCACTCCTTTTGAATGTTGGACCGGTAAGAAATTGAAAGTGTCACACTTTCGTATTTTTGGTTCACAAGCATGGGCTCACATTCCGACAGACAAGAGGAAGGATTTGGAGCCTCAAAGTGTTGAATGAATATTTTTTGGATATCCTGAAGGTGTCAAAGGATATATATTTCTGGACTCTCACACTGAAAAGTTCATTCTAGCTTGAAGTATGAAGTTTGAAGAAGAATCACTGCATGATTTTTCAGAAGACCTTGCCGAGGAACCGCTTGTTGTAATTGATGAGGAGGAGTCAGAAACTTCTTTTATCACTTTAGAAAATCCATCAGAGAATATTTTCAGGTATGATACATAGGATGAGGATTAGTTCATGGCTTCTCCAACTCAGTTTCCAACTTGGGCAGAGAAAACCCTGCAAGATGCGAGTGAACTAGTCGGTGATCATGCAGATACAAGAAGGACTAGATCACAGTTTTTTGGGGATCCTCAAGCCCTGGCTTCCACAGAACCTTTTCTTCCCATACATTTCTATATGTCACTTGTTTTATATCCAAATTCACACTCTGAGGTTGCAGACATCTTCACCAAGTCCTTCACTGAAAATAAATTTTCAGAACTGAGAGCTATGCTTGGAGTGGTGGAGACAACTGAGTAGGTCACTTTTGGCCACTCAGCCTTTTTTTTCCTCTTTTTTTTTTGGGGGGGGGGGGGGG
>ML778599.1:120748-135878 GCA_009831015.1 Picea engelmannii | reverse complement strand
TTTTTTGAGGATGGTTGCTCATGTATATTCATTTTTTATTAATATAATTCTCTGATTTATGGAGAAAAACTTTCTCTCATCTCTTGAATATCAACAAATTGTTTGTGTTCAATTTAACTAGAATTCTAGATCTATCGGGGTTTTTGCAGGAATTCGACAGTAAGGATCTTGAAGAAAACAGTCGCAGACAATCAAGGGAATTGGCATAGATCGCTTCATGATGACTTATGGGAAGATAGAGTAACACCAAAGGATGATATAGGGAAGTCTCCATACTTTCTGGTATACAGACAATAAGCCATTATCCCAAATGGGTTATTTCTTTTGTCACTTCAACTTGCTCAAGGTTCAAGAGGACAACCCTCATCAGTTATTCAACAAATAATTGATACCCTCCTCATGATGGAAGAGGAAAGGGAGAATGAAAAATTGAAGTTCATCCCTCATCATCAGATAGTTAAAATATGGTTTGACAAGTATAAGGCCAAAGAGAAGAATTTTGAGGTACGAGACTTAGTCCTGAAATGGGATAGAGAAAACGAACCTAAGGGAAAACATTTGAAGTTTCATAATCTATGGCTCGGACCTTTCCAGGTATTTGAGAAAATTGGGGTAGGCACGTATCGGTTGCAAAATTTGAGGGGGGAACTCGACGCCCTCCCAGTGAATGGCCAAGCCCTAAAACAATATTTTTGTTAAAAAAAAAAATGTTTTTTTCATGTTACGTTCTGATTAGGATAAATGTGTAGGTTTAGAGTAGACTGATTATAGAGTCCTTTTATTTCTATCATTTATTTTTCTTGGTATTTTCTTGTAATAAAGTTTTGTTCTGTAAAACATTGGTGGACCTTAATAAATATGGTGTAGCAAACTATACTCCTAAATTATGCTTACCTGCAACATAAGAAACACTGGGAAATTACATATTTATTCAGGGAGATCTATATATTGCCTTTGCAAAACAAACAACCTTGGTAAGTGATGAAGTTTCTGCCTGGTGGTCTGGTAAATCCCAAAGGGAAATAATTTCACATTAACCATTTCATCTTCCAGATAACAAACATCCTCCTCTCCAACTCGCTCAGGGAATTTATACCAGAAATAAATCAATCATATTAAATGAGTGAAAAGTAGGAGAGGGTATGTAGATAACTCCACTAGGTCTATGGATGCTCATTGGAAGTAGAACAATGTCTGTGATGTCGGGGTGACTCCGCCAGGTCTATGGATGCTCGCTAGAAGCGGAGAAAAACCATAGCGAGTGAGTAATGATAACTAAAACGACCTCGATCTAGTGAATTCCTTACCCAACTCTTGTCAAAAGGGGGTGTGGGTCATGGTCACGAGGAACGAATGTGGGTTAAGGGTTAAAATCCATAGGCGAACCCGGATTCACGAACCCGAGAAATTTGTACATGCAAGGATGGGAAATACTTTGATAAAGCGAAGTCGGTTAGTTTCTCAACCAACTTCTACATGAACTAAGCCCAAAGGAAGGAACACAAATTCTTCTTTCGCACAGAGAATCGCTATTTTTTGAGCGCTCAACACACCCTAAAAGATTTTATGAAATTTGTTTCTCTTTTGGGTACCACTTGTTTTCTTTTGTTCTACATTCTGAATTGAGTCCATTGTGGAGGGATTGCTAATTTAGTTTTCATGTCTCTTCATCAATCAAGTTGGATTTATTTGAACCTGTCAAAGTGAAACCTTTGTGTCTAAAAAGAACTAGGCATTTTAACTAAGAATCTGCAGCTAAAATTGTGACCCACGCGCTTATGTTCGACGTCGGAAAAATCAAAGAAAGTTTCATGACCACATATTAATAGTAATCGTCGATCACCGATGTATCATCGACATCGATAAAAAAACAGAGTAGATTTCTGTCATTTTTTCGCAAAACAAAAGGAATCGGGAAATGGCCGATTTCACTTCAGCATCGACGAAATTCAAGAGGGATAAACATTGACATAGACCATGATGAACCTCTTATAGCCGATCACTGATGCATTTTTTCGAGTTCGGTAAAATCTTAAAGAGTTAAAACATTGAAAAAAATTTCATTAACACATCGTCGATCACCAATCCCCGATGCCTTTTCAACATCGACAAATTTCGAAGGGGGTAATCCGAGAATACTTGTTTAAACTTATCGTCGATCGTCGATCCTTGATACTTTTCGACATCGACAGGTTAGGACCTATTGTTAAAAATCTTATCTAATGAAAATCCTCGATTCTGAATAACATGATTAAATGAAGACACCAATCTCAAACACCACATATCTCTACTGCATAGGCATTTTGTACGGCTTAGTTTCATCTCGAGTCATCTTAGTTTTCCCCGTGTCCTATTCACACTTCCAAGTCAGCTTTTTCACATCATCGTTGTACAACAATATGGATCAATGTCGGGGTTTTTTTTGGGAGGTATCAACAAAAATTGTCTAAGGAAAAGCGTCGACTCCCGATCCACCCGATAAATTAGTAGTGATGGGATGTTTTCAGCACAAAAAAATATCGGATTATTCCATTTAATAGGCCAATTAATGTTCATTCTACATATGTTGCTACCTCATGCATCAATCAAACAAAAGGAATTTAAAATCACTGATGAACTATGTTATATCCTGCACCTGCTCTGCCAACCTGTGACTGCATTTAAATCTCAAGCATAACATGTGTCTAGAGACATATTTTGTAGAACTGCACCTACACCCCGAATTGAATAACTCATGCGACAAGGTAAATATTATCTCTGTTCAAATCACTAAGAAAACTTTGAACACCTCCATTTTGCACACAAGTTTCTCATTTCCAAAGTAGTCAAAGAAGCGAAGAGAGCATCTCAAGAGTTGTGTTTGATTCGTAGACTTAAAAAAAACTAGGTTAAGCTAGCACAAAGAAGAGGTATGTGTTAATTTTATCATTTCGAAAGTTGTATTTTTTATGTATCAACATCCTATTTGTAACAAAGTGTCTTGTCAGTGTTTCATGGAAACCTACACAGGAGATCTAGCTAAAGCATGCACAAACAAAGATTATCAAGAAAGGAAGAGAGATTCAATATGGAAGAGTGAGAAAATATATTCACACTATTCCAATGAGTTGATGATTGATACAGAGATCATGATCAATATATTACAATGAATGAGTGGAATGCACTCATATATGGGGAAAAACATTCCATAATTAAGAAAATAAATCAAGTAGTTAGCTTTCCTTAGGAATGCATGCATGCATAATAGTGATGGTAAAAATAGAAAGTCTAAATTAGAACTAGTCGGTTAACTCCAACTGAACTAGTGTGTCTAAAATATGTCTAAAATTGTTCTATCTGCAGGTAAAATTCCTCCAAGGAAGCCAATGACTAGATGCTCGCCGAGGGAAGCGAAATTAAAGGAAGCAAAGATTGGTGAAGGATCTTCTCTTGACATGGTGAGGTAGTTGGAGTTTTCTCCCAGAGTGGATCTGGTCATCAAGACATCGAATAAGAAGGAATTCGCTTAGACCCCCTTCTTTGGACGATACAAAAGAAACCACTGGATAAAAAACAATGCTCCCACATTGGGAATATTTTTTCAACAAAATCAACCGGGAAGATTACCCATAATTTATCTCACACAATGACCCGAATGTAAGGGACCTTGACAACCAATTTTTTTTGAATATTCGGTGGTCATGCTTACATATGGTAGCCTGTCGAACTCCAGTCTTGCCATGCATCAAGACTCTGAGTTGGATAATCGATCACACAGACGTGCAAAATTTCCTAATCAACGATGAGAATGGCAGATGTGTCAGAGTTTTTCTCCTGACATAGGTCCATAAGTATTACAATATCAGGGACCCTGAGGAGCAGTTGAACACAAATTTCATGGTAAATTTCTATGAATTCCATGACACCATCTGATTCATGGGCTTATGGTGGAAGGAGGAAAAGAAATTCACAAACTGGAGAAATGACTGGTATGGGACAGTGAATCTAAAGGAGACATATATCTACTTAATGGATCTAATTTTCTAGTTATACGAGGAAAACGATTGTGCCAAGTTCTCGGAGGCATGGATGCCCCTGCCATACATTTTGGCTATTTCTAGGAGTAGTTTCAACTAGGGAGCAATCATTTCCAAGAAATTGAGTACCATTATATTGTAGGCTCAGACAACGAAGGAATGAGAGGCACTCGTTTTTCACATGGCTTCTTATTTTCTAGATGTAATATGCACAAGGAATGTCTTCGTCGGCATGCATCTGAGCTGGCACGTCACAAAGATTCTTGTACACGTCTACTTCAACATCCTGTGGGAAAAAAGGCACAAGAAGTCTTATGCTCTCATTTGTGATGAATTTATTGCTCAAATTTATTTCATTATATTCAAAAAGGAATTCCCAAGGCTGTCTATAGAAGCCAAGAAAATGATTTTGAAAGTAGGCCACTGGTACCTAGATGAAACCACAACCTATATCAGGGTGTTCAAAGCCACTAGAGCACCACATTTTCTCCCCACTCATGTCTTAGACCAGCTCGTCATAGGATAAATATGTTACTAGACCATCCTACATGGCTATAATGCCACTTTGGTTAAGGACAAGAAATGAGCATTCATACCCTATGGTATCCATGTAGGGTTTTGCATAGTGATGGACACTGCTCAAGATAAACAAGAGGGTTTGATTCAGTTGGAATACAGGTTCTTGACATTCCAGTTTCGCAAGCATGACACTAAAGGCCTAGTTCTCGAACATTCTTCACAAGTCTCTTCATGTTGGCCATATGCACATGAAAAGTTTGAAGATGAGATCTTTATAGAATGTTCTCAAGACTAGGAGAAGGTACTAGAGAGAAACGCTAACCCAAAAATTACTAGGTTCAAAGCTATGAGTATGGATGAGCAAGTCAAAACTATAAAACAGACGACTCAAGAAGATCTTAGGGTTAGAGAAGAAAAAAGAGAAGCAGAAGAAACAAAGGCACAAAAGAGGGGGTTTTCATTACCAAAAGGAGCCCAAAGAATCATCGACCATCTTGAGAACGATCCTCAACTAGTAGAAATGGCAAGGATCACCTCGGCTAACCTAATCAAAATCAGAGAGGAGTTAAATGGCTCAAAGTCAATAAAAATGGATGAAACCACCGGTCTAGACAATCCCATAGTTCCATCACCATAGGCCATATCCTCAATGACCATTCCAGCCCAGTATGAGATCCCAAGAACACCAAGTGAAACTAGTGTGCCTAATCCCATGTTTGATCTAATAACCATCTATGACGAAGAGAGTTTGTAGGTCTCACTTGTAACTCTGACACCAATTATGAGAAATAACCTGAGGAAACATCTTCTCCAAGAACCAATGCATCGGTTCCAAACACTCTGTAGGGTGACCACGAGGCTGAAATTATCTTAGACACTAAGCTTCTCAACCTATCGGGGACCCCGAAAGACAACTCTAGGGATGAGATAGGCTCATATGGAAAAAAATAAGAACTGTAATAGTTAGAGAACGACACCTCAACAATCGATCACCAAGTAAGTATTGATCCTGTCACTGACTCTTCAATTTTGGTCGATACCTTATGACCTGATGAACACCAAACGCATGTCAAGCCATTGGAACATAGGGAAGAAGTACAAGAATCGTTCCTAGAGAAAATACATACAGCAAGAAGCTTGGGTAACACTCTGACTGGGGAGAACAAACAATCCCTGAGCCCATTGATGAGGTTGTTGATATACAAGAAATCACTTACAACATGAAGAGGAAAGCTATCATGAGGAGGACCACCAAGAAAACAAGACTCACACTGGATAACTCGATTCACATCACCACGAAGGAGAAGTTGCTCAACACAGAACACGCGAAGACATCTGAGCTCATCGGTGCAGGAATGGCTATCACAGATGCCACGTTGGATTGATCAAAGCAAGATGAAAAGGAAATGGTTTATGTGATAAAGTATCTATACCATTTGCACCACTTGGAAAAATATTACCAAGACTCAACGCAGACCATAGTTTTTTTGAAGAATGAGTTCCAAGATGAATATGTAAATTTCACAAGAGAAAGACATATTTTCACTACATGTATAGATGATTATCAAGAAGATACCCTTATGGCATTGGCAACCTATAAGGACATGGAGAGATGGTATGAAAAGGCATACCAAGTTGTAGAACGAATTGATTACATCAGCGCAGTGCATAAGGGATGAGACGCAAAGGAGCATGGCATTTGAGTGTTGAGGGATAGAAACATCTCTCGGATCAGGAAAGCAACTGAATACTAGGTAAGTATGGATGAGGAACCTTAGCGAGAGATATAGAAGAAGTGGGCCGAGTGAAAAATACGTTGGGAAAAGATCAATCAGGATATGAAAGACATTGGCCTCCCAGATATCAGCTCACCCGAAGACTTTGTCGACTTACATGACTTAGTAAAATGACATGTAGAACAAGACTCAGCATGGGGAGTGTATATTGCATAGGTGGAAAGCATGACACCGGGCCAAATACATAAGTTTATGGAACATCTGATCAAGGCTCGTGCAATTCTGCAACATTTGAGTGCCAAAGTCATCAAATACAGAGAACGGGCAATGGAAGTGAAGGAAACCCTTTCATCCCCAATGGACCAAAACATATTCCCATATGATAACACATGTGAGATCTCTTCGTCAAGTGGTCAGAATACAAGAAGATTCATCCACTCTATTAGAACGAAAAGATGATTTCCAGAGAACAAAGAGATCAAACGCCACACGACAATATTTTGTTTTACTTAACACAAACTTGTAGGAGCTATTTTTAGTTAGTGATTATTTATAAATAGAGGGATTGACCTTTTGGGAACGGTTGGTGGTTTTGGGAAAGGACCCTCTTTTTTATAATTGTAAAGAACTATTTCTAAACAACCTTAATTTAGAAGTTTTGTTTAGAACCGGAGATAAAATTTGGTTTTTTATCAAGGCGTTATGTGATTGGATTGAGGAGGAACTAATTCCAACTTTTATTTCAGTAATTGATGCTATACCGAGTAAGAGTTTTTGAATCTATTGATAAGCTATTTGTTTCAAAATTTTAGAAGTTCTTTTGTTCTCAATGATGAAAATAAAATTGTTGTGTTAATGTGTGATTGATGGAAGAGATAAGGAAACTATTTTTCTTGCACTCATCTCATTGCATGCATATTTTCTTTCAATAATTGTATCTCAGTCACTGTTGAAATACCAGCAAGTTAATGTATTATTTATAGACTTGTAATAGGTGTGAATATTATTGTATCCATGCTAGAACATGAGGGTTATCACAGGCTCATCCTTCTTCAGTAGTTAAGAATCCCTTCTATCAGTTGGTTTATACCAGCACACCTCATTTTATTAGACTCATTTAATAAAAGAAAATACAAAAGGGAACGTTTAATCTGAAGGAGGAACTTTCATAGAAATATATCATGTCAATCACTAAGTAAATCCCATTGATAAATTATCTAGATCAAAATATCTGGAGAGCCATTCCATCCATCAATTGTTGCAGAGTCTAATTGGGCCTCTAAGGTGGGTTTGGTTTCTATTGTTGAGTTAAAGGGATCTCGGACCACTCAACACATTCATGATCTCCATACAACATACCTACATGAATGGACACCTGGTTACTTGAAATATATATGGTATACCTTGCTCCTATTTTTGGTCCATAGGTGCGGAACCTTGGCTGGCATGGAACCCTCACTCATATAGAACTTGACCTCATTTTCCTAATTTTTATTCTTGTATGTAATTATTTTTTATTGTTAATTTTCATTTTATTTATTATTTTATTTTTATGTGTTTATTTATTTTCATTTGTAATTTGCCCATCGTTTTGAATGCAAATGGTTTTTACAAATTTCCCATAGTTTTCCCCAAAATTACCCTTGGTATTTATTTTTACATTAGACTTCATCCCAAGCTTCTTCCTATTGATCTTTACCTTAACAGTAAATTCCAATTGGAAATTATCGTTAAGACAACCTCCCTTAATTCTCAGAATCCCCTCCTCCCATCCTCCCAAATGCCTTGGAACAACCTTATTATTATACCCATTGGACTCCACTTATCACTCATAAGGTTTGCCTCCCCAACCATCGGGCCCCAATTATTCTACCAAGATGATGTGTTATCATGATGGTGTGCTATCAGAATGACTTTCCATTGGAGCATACTTCCATGAGTTAGCCCGACCATCAAAGTCTTATATTAACTTGATTATTCTATCAGGATCATGTGTTATCATGATGGTGTGCTATCAGAATGACTTGCCATTGGATCATACTTCCATGAGTTATCCCGACCATCAAAGTCTTATATTAACTTGACCATCAGAGTGTTATATCGGAGCATACATGCATGAGTTTTTACTGATGATTTTTTACCATCCCCACCATCTATGTCCGATGAACATTGAACATGTCATTTAATTTTAGGAGTTGAATTTCCAAACTTTGGATTATATTTATTTATTATTTTTGCATTATCTTTTGTTTTTTATTATTTTGTCATTTTTGGATTTATGTGTACACATTTATTATTTTAATATATTTACAGGGTGGAAATTTAGTTTTAATATTCTTTTAATTATTCCATTTTCTTATGATTTGTAAAATGTCATGGATATTCCACTGTAATAGTTCATCAAAACATATTTGATAAATAAAACTAAATCCACTCTAAGAAGGTTAAATTCATTTAGATTCCAGAATATTTAGTTACTGATTTTCTGCTTATGCATGAAATAGATAAAATGTGGAAAATAGAGAACAATAAAACAAAATTACATACCATCGACAAGATAACAAAAAGATTTTCTTTGGGAAAACCTTACGGGAGAAAACCCATCTAGAAGGTGAGGCTACTCTACTCTCTTTTTTTTGGTATGGAAATAATGCAAGTACAAAGGAGAAGACACTCTCTACGGAGTTACCCGAGACCTGTGGCATGTTCGGCTGCTACAAAACATTAACCACCTCTGTTATGCTCTCTAATTTCCCACTCCGAGTTGTTCTTCATTGCTATGGAACAAAATACAATAACATATAATTAAACCCCTTCTCCTCCTAGTGGCCAAGTATTTAACATATCTTGATAGCCATCTAGGGGTAGGTATTTGACTTCCTCAACCCTAAATTGTGGTATGGTTTTGAACCTTCTATAATTATCTTGAAATTACTCACATGGCTAGCCCCATATGCATAAGTAATGGGGCCTGACATGGCATCCTCTCATACCATGGTGGTCAACATGATAGGTCAACTTATAGGAGGCATAACTTTTGCATACGAAATCTGATTGATGCACTGTTTGCATCGTTGGAAAGGTATCAAAGCGTAGAAAACTAACAAGGGGGTGGGAATGATTTTGGATACCAAAACCCCAAAAAATATTGTTTAATTCCTAAAAATAGATCTGGAAGGTTCCAGACCTCAATTTTCCAAACTGGGACCTAAAACTAAAATGACCCTACAAGTTGATTACTCCAATTTTTTCCACTCTGAAAGCATCAAGATAGATGAAAAATAATACAATGATCCAATATAGATAAAATTATTTTGTTTTACTTATTTATTATTCCTAATTTATTATTCCTAATTTATTTGATTTTTATTATTTTCCTATTTTTACTATGATAATTGGCCAAAATTATAACATGAGCCTAGGTCCTATGCCTCCTATAAGTACTTACACAAAACAATTAAGGGGGGTAAAAATTGTATAAACCATTTAGTATTGAATTACCTCATCCATGTGGCATAATTATTTTTAGGTTAAAGATCGACAATTCAGATTTCCCCACGGGTAGATCAAATATTGTTGAGCACCAAACTTCAAGCTACCATCAAGGATGATTTTAAGGATGGAAATTTATTTTAAAATGTAGAAACCTTGGTGAATGTTACTAATCCTTCATATGCCAACTATAAATGTATGGTGAAATTTTTGTAAAAATATTAAAATTTCCAAGGATTTTATATATTTTATCAAGAATTTTACAGATTTTTAAGGTAAAGTAATTTTGTCCTTTAGAATTTGGGTGAATCATTTTTAGAATAGCGAATCTAGTTCTGGGAAAAACCATTGAAAATTAGCCCATGAGCGAAATTTAGCCCCTAAAATCATCCCTGGCTGCCATATCTGGAAATACAAGAGTCATAATTAGGCCCAGTGATCCAGATGGATATCAATGGCCACCCACCTTTTCCAACTGGCTCAAAACGGTTTTCTGGCAATTTTGGCAATTTACTATTTTTAGCAGTTTTTAACTTCCGAGGCCATTTTGAGGGCCTAAATGAAGGGTTTTTGGGATAAATATTCTCAATGATAGCCAAATGCATTATTGATCCCCCAAAATTAATCTCCTCAATGGTACCTTTCCAACGGGCTATCATACACCTAAAACGGAGATCGTATGCAAAAGTTACGACCCTGGGAAGTTGATGTACTAACTTACCCAAACGGGGCCCACATGAATTTTGGCGCTTCATCTCCTAGGGTTAGGTTTTTGGATGTCTAGGGTTTTTGTAATTCCTATTTATTGTAAAAAGGCCTTCAAAGCCTCATTGTAATCATCTTCTTGCGAATGCGAGTAGCCGTCATATCTCTTCTTAGAGATAAGCTGCCACCATTCTAGCGAGTCTTTCACTCTGTATTTTTATAGTATCTGTACATTTATTTCATTAATATAAATCATGTATTACTGTATATCTATGTTTATGTTTTCATATCTGATACATTTTTTTTATATTATTGAATATCTGCGATATCTCTATGCATTTCTTTATTATATCTCTGCTCTCATTTTGTGCCGAAATTAAATCTGGATCAGTGGTATCAGAGCAGGCTACTCTTGATCATTTTTTCAGTGCATGTCCCCAACGAGGTCCGAGTATAGAGAGTTGGGTCTCGATCTTGTCTCTCTTGAAGACAATTGCTCTCGCATGCCAAAGAAACCCTCCATGGTGGAAGAAAATAAAAATGACGGAGCAGATGATCCTATAAATTTGTTGCTTGAGCAAGCTCTCATGCAACAGAGGGACGAAATGATGGAGAATTTTTCCCACATCCTTCAATGCCCGCCAATAGAAACAAGTGCATATTCATCAAACAACCACTTTGGAAGCACCTCTCCTTTCAAGATACAGGTTAGTTTTGATATTCCTGTATTTGAAGGTCAGATAGATGCGGATGCCCTAGACAAATGGTTAAATTTGTTAGAAGGTTATTTCTTTGTTCATAATTTTTCCAATAGGGAAAATATCACCTTCACACTCCTTAAAGCTCTCCCCCATGTCAAACATTGGTGGGAAACTTACTGGGAGAAAAATTCCATAGAGGAGTCTGGAATATATGGGGCCGAACCCACTTGGGATTTTTTTGTGGATGTGGTATAGGAACAATATTACCCTGTTGGAAACTATGAGGACCAATATATGAGATGGACCACACTATGGCAAGAGAGGGGCCAATTAGTTCTAGAGTTCACCAATACCTTTCATACCTTGCACACCAAGCTAGGTATCAAAGACTCTGAATGACATTTGGTTCTGAAATACCATGGGGCTCTACACATATACATCCAAACTAAAATGGATTTTCTCGACATCTCATCACTTGGTGTTACTTATCGATATGGTGCTAAAATTGAGAAGAAATTTAAGCACCAGAACAAATGGGAGTTCGGGTCTGCAAATCCGCAACAACCAAATTATGACAAAGATGACCCTAACAAACATTCTCCCAAAAACTAGTCCAAGCCACAGGAAAAGAAGGGTCACGGGAAGACAAAGAAGGACACCATAAAATGGTGTGATTTCCACAAAATTCCCTAGTACAACACCGATGAATTTCACTCAAAACAGTCATTGGTGGCTGAGATCAAAGACAAGGAGATGAACCCTAATTTAGAATTAAATTCTGAAAATACTAGTAAAGGACATCATTGATGCAAACCCCACTGCTATTATCATGACCGCAACAATTCAACCAGAAGAACCAATAGATCCTAAAGAGGGGGAGTGCCTTTTTCATTCACAAATGTGGGTGAAGGAGACCCCGCTGCATTTTATTTTTGATAACAGAAGCCAGAAGAACCTCGTCTCAGCAGAGGTCATCAAATAGTTGGGATTGTCGACAACACCACACCTGCAACCATACAACATCAGGTGGCTTTGCCAAGGACGAGATCTTCGTTTCAGCCAACAGTGTCGATTGTCATACATCATCCAGCCCTTCAAGGATGAGGTATTATGTGATTTTTCCCCATTGGATGTCTGTTATGTTCTCTCGGTCTAACCATATATGTGGAAGTGCCATGCTATTTATGAGTCTCGACCCTGCAGTGTCATTGTTTCTCTGGGGGGTCATCTATATAGAATACCAGAGGTAGTTTTCACTATTGTTTCACCTAAAAAGTGCCGCAAGGTATTATCTCATACTAAAAAAATCAACTTCTTCACAATCTATTCAAAAGGTTAACATAAGGATATTGCAACCACTACAGCCTCGACCCAAGCACCTTCTATCCAACAAAAGTAGGTCGACAATATTGTAGAAAACCGTAAAGATTCCTTCTGCACAAAATAATCTCATGTATCCAGACTGGTTAAAATGGTCCAACCTTTCTAGCCACATGCTCGTGTTATCCTTCCACAAACTGAGCAACGTGACATTTCCAGCAAGGCAAGTAGCTCACCAAGATTCAGATTCAGCAAACATTTTTTCCTCTCCCTCGGGCACTCAATGAAATGGGTACCATTGCTTCCTAATGAGGTAGGATTGATCCAGGTGGATATCAGTGGCCACCCACCTTTTCCAACTATCTCAAAACAATTTTCTGGCAATTTTGGCAATTTACTATTTTTAGCAGTTTTTAACTTCCAGGACCATTTTGAGGGCCTAAATGAAGGGTTTTCGGGATAGATATTCTCAATGATATATGAAGGCATGATTGATCCCCCAAAATTAATCTCCTTGACGATACCTTTCGAATGGGCTATCATACGCTTAAAATGAAGATCGTATGCAAAAGTTACAACCCCGAGAAGTTGATGTACTAAACTACCCAAATGGGGCCCACATGACTTTTGGCGCTTCATCTCCTAGGGTTAGGTTTTTGGATGTATATGGTTTTTTGCATTCCTATTTATTGTAAAAAGTCCTTCAGAGCCTCATTGTAATCATCTTCTTGAAAATGCGAGTAGACATCACATCTCTTCTCGGAGATACGCTGCCACCATTCTAGTGAGTGTTTCACTCTGTATTTTTACAGTCTTTGTACATTTATTTCATTAATATAAATCGCATATTACTGTATATCTTTGTTTATGGTTGCATCCCTGATACATTTATGTTATATTATTGAATATCTATGATATCTCTATGCATTTATTTATTATATCTCTGCTCTCATTTTGTGCCGAAAATAAATCTGGATCAGTGGTATCATAGCAGGCTGCTCTTGATCTCTTTTTCAGTGCATGTCCCTAATGAGGTCCGTGTATAGAAAGTTGGGTATAGATCTTGTCCTCTTGAAGAAAATCGCTCTCACACACCAAAGAAAACCTCCATGGTAGAAGAAAATAAAAAAGACAGAGCAGACGATCCTATAAATTTGTTGCTTGAGCAAGCTCTCACACGACAGAGGGACAAAATGATGGAGAATTTTTCCCACATCCTTCAACACCTGCTGATAGAAATAGGTGCATATTCATCAAATGTCCACTTTGGAAGCACCTCTCCTTTCAAGGTATAGGTTAATTTTGATATTCTTGTATTTGAAGGTCAGGTAGATGTGGATTCCCTAGATAAATGGTTAAATCTGTTAGAAGGTAATTTCTCTATTCATAATTTTTTCGACAGGGAAAAGATCACCTTCTCACTCCTTAAAGCTCTCCGCCATGTCAAACATTAGTGGGAAACTTACTGGGAGAAAAGTTCCACAGAGGAGTCTGGAATATATGGGGTCGAGTGTTAAGCCCTAATATTGGCCCATTAACCCTTAATTGGGGCACATTATATTAGTAATGTTATTTTATTTATGTCGGCTTTAGGCCATTAGTTATAATTATACCTCCTAGTCTCCTATATATACCAAGGAGACATTTTCATTTTGAATCATCTTGTACTTGAACATTTAAGTGGGGTAAAAGGAGGTTGCCCCCTCGAAGAGGCTTATTATCTGAAATTATCTCTTTTTCAAGGAATTGAGTACTTTTCCTGAGGTTTTTTTATGCTATATTGATGTTTGGTTCTTAACATATGGTATCAGAGCTCAAGGTCTTGGGGTTTCGCTGCTACATCTGAGACACCGTGGAATTTTCACTATAACTCTTTTTCTACAACGTTTCACAAGGAACGGCTTGGAGGGTATTTATAAGACGGATCAAGGTACATTGAGTTCAAAATTTATTTCTTGAGGCCTTACACTTTCGGAGATATAGCCTGTACAAGATAGGGTTCTGGAATCATCCTGAAATGAGTCTTTGCAGGATTTTCGCTATACAAAATTTTCTGTAACGTTTCAGACCCTGAACTCCAGAGGAAATTTACATAAATTAGTTTTTTATCTGTGGTAAAAAGTTCATCTTCTGGGTCATCTTAAATTTGTAGATACACCTTGTGTAAGATAGGGTATCTGACTAGTCCTATTGGCTAGTCCCAAGAAGGTGTTCCAGGTAAAAAAATCATAACTTCTTCCTAGAGTATCCAAATTGGGTGGGACTGGTTGCATTGGATTGTGGACAGTCTTTAGTATTTTGGGTGAAAGTTTCAGAATTTTATATCAATTATCTTGTGCGAGGCACACTATACAAGTGAGATCTCCTGGAAAGGCCAAAAATCAGAAAGTTGTGGGGAAGTTATCATAAATTCCACTTGGCACATCCAATTTTGATCAGACCTATGGAATTGAAGAGAAGACATATCAGAGAAATACAGAAGATAAAGTTTCATACCTAGAAGGTCCAAAAAGTGGGAGATACAACAGAAGAAATATTGTCTAGAAGAACCACCTCAAAATCAAGGTTCAAAAGTGATACTTGGCCAACATGCCACCCAAAAAGGGAACTTCTACACCAAATAAGCCTCCAGAAAATCCTA
>ML778599.1:105523-116461 GCA_009831015.1 Picea engelmannii | reverse complement strand
GTAAAAGGAGGTTGCCCCCTTGAAGAGGCTTATTATCTAAAATTATCTCTTTTTCAAGGCATTGAGTACTTTTCCTGAGGTTTTTCTATGCTATATTGATGTTTGGTTCTTAACATTGAGCCCACTTGAGATTTTTTTGTAGATGCGATAAAGGAACAGTATTACCCTATTGGAAACTATGAGGACCAGTACATGAGATGGACCACACTGCGGAAAGAGAGGGCCCAAGAAGTTTTGGAGTTCACCAATACCTTCCATACCTTGCACACCAAGATGGGTATCAAAGACTCCGAACGGCATTTGGTTCTGAAATACCATGGGGCTCTACAAAGATACATCCAAACTGAAATGGATTTTTTGGACATCTCATCACTCGATGTTGCTTATCGATATGCTCTTAAAATTGAGCAGAAATTTAAGCACCAGAACAAACGAGAGTTCGGTTCTACAAATCTGTACCAACCAAAGTATGACAAAGATGGCCCTAACAAATAGTCTCCTGAAAACCAGTCCAAGCCATGGGAAAAGAAGGGTCATGGGAAGACAAAGAAAGACACCAAAAAATGGTGTGATTTCCACAAAATACCTTGGCACAACACCGATGAATGTCGCTGAAAAAAGTCATTGGTGTCCGAGATTAAAAAAAAGGAGCCAAACCCTGATTCACAATATGATTATGGAAATAATGGTAAAGGACAGATCATTGACATAGAACCTACTTCTATTGTCGTGACCACAACAATTCAACTTGAAGAACCAACATATCCTGAAGAGGGGGAGCACCTTTTTCATTCATAGATGTGGGTGAAGGGGACCCCGCTACATTTTATTGTTGATAGCGGAAGCCAAAAGAACCTCATCGCAGCAGAGGTCATCAAACAATTGGGATTGTCGACAACATCACACCTGCAGCCACACAATATCGGGTGGCTTCAACAAGGACGAGATCTTTGTGTCAACCAGCAGTGTTGATTGTCGTACGACATATAGCTCTTCAAGGATGAGGTATTATTTGATGTTTCCCCACTGGATATCTATGATGTTCTCTTGGTCCAACCATATATGTGGAAGTGCCATGTTATTTATGAGTCTCGACCACACAATGTCATTATTTCTCTGGGGATTCATCTCTACATAATACCAGAGGTATTTCTGACTACTGTTCCACCTAAAACGTGTCGCAAGGTATTATCTCATACTACAAAATTTAGATTCTTCACAATCTATTGAAAACGTGAACAAAAGGATACTGCAACCACTACAGCCTCGGCCCAAGCACCTTCTATCCAACAGAAGCAGGTCGACAAGAATGTAGAAAAGTGTAAAGATTCCTTATGCACAAAGTAATCCCATGTATCCAGACTGGTTAAAAAGGTCCAACCCTTCCAGCCACATGCTCGTGATAGCCTTCTACAATCTGAGCAACGCGACGTCTCCAGCAAGGCAAACAACTCACCAAGATTTAGATTCAACAAACTCTTTTTCCTCTCCCCCAGGCACTCAACGCAATGGATACCATTGCTTCATAAGGAGGTAATATTGATCTAGGTGGATATCAGTGGCTACCCACCTTTTCCAACTGGCTCAAAACAATTTTCTGGCAATTTTGACAATTTACTATTTTTAACAGTTTTTAACTTTCGAGGCCAGTTTGAGGGACTAAATGAAGGGTTTTGGGGACATAGATTCTCAATTATAGTTGAAGGCATGATTTATCCCCCAAAATTAATCTCCTTGATGATACCTTTCCAATGGGCTATCATACTCCTAAAACGGAGATCGTATGCAAAAGTTACGACCCCAGGAAGTTGATGTACTAACTTACCCAAATGGGGCCCACATGAATTTTGGCGCTTCAATTCCTAGGGTTAGGTTTTTGGATGTTTATCTTTTTGGGCATTCCTATTTATTGTAAAAATTCCTTCAGAGCCTCATTGTAATCATCTTCTTGTGAATTCGAGTAGTCGTCACATCTCTTCTCAGAGATAAGCTGCCACCATTCTAGTGAGTCTTTCACTTTGTATTTTTACAGTCTCTGTACATTTATTTCATTAATAGAAATCGTGTATTACTGTATATCTGTGATTATGGTTGTATATCTGATACATTTATGTTATATTATTTAATATCTTCAATATCTCTGTGCATTTCTTTATTATATCACCGCTCTCATTTCATGCCAAAAATAAATCTGGATCAGTGGTATCAAAGCAGGCTACTCTTGATCATTTTTTCAGTGCATGTCCCCGACGAGGTCCGAGTATACAAAGTTGGGTCTCAAGATTGTATCTCTTGAAGAAAATTTCTCTTGCACGCCAAAGAAACCCTCCATGGTGGAATAAAATAAAAATGATGGAGCAGATGATCCTATAAATTTGTTGCTTGAGCAAGTGCTCACGCGACAGAGGGACGAAATGATGGAGAATTTTTCCCACATCCTTCAACGTTTGCTGATAGCAACATGTGCATCTTCATCAAACAGTCACTTTGGAAGTACCTCTCCTTTCAAGGTATAGGTTAATTTTGATATTCCCATATTTGAAGGTCAGATAAATGTGGATTCCCTAGACAAATGGTTAAATCTGTTAGAAGGTTAATTCTCTGTTCATAATTTTTTCGATAGGGAAATGATCACCTTCACACTCCTTAAATCTCTCCCCCATGTCAAAAATTGGTGGGGAACTTACTGGCAGCAAAGTTCCATAGAGGAGTCTGGAATATATAGGGTTGAGCTCACTTGGGATTTTTTTATGGATGCGGTAAAGGAAAAGTATTACCCTATTGGAAACTATGAGGGCTAGTACATGAGATGGACCACACTATGGCAAGAGAGGGGCCAAGCAGTTCTGGATTTCACCAATACCTTCCATACCTTATGCACCAAGATGGGTATCAAAGACTCTGAATGACATTTGGTTCTAAAATACCATGGGGATCTACATAGATACATCCAAATTGAAATGGATTTTCTGGACATCTCATCACTCGGTGTTGCTTATCGATATGTTGTTAAAATTGAGCAGAAATTTAAGCACCATAAAAAACAAGAGTTCAAGTCTACAAATCTGCAACAATCAAAGTATGACAAAGATGGCCCTAACAAACAGTCTCCTGAAAACCAGTCCAAGCCACAAGAAAACAAGGGTCATGGGAAGATAAAGAAGGACACCACAAAATGGTGTGATTTCCACAAACTCCCATGGCACAACACTGATGAATGTCACTCAAAATAGTCATTGGTGGCCAAGATCAAAGACAAGGATCCAAACCCTGATTCAGAATCTTATTCTAAATATATTGGTAAAGGACATATCATTGATGCAGATCCCACTACTATTGTCGTGACCGCAACAATTCAACTAGAAAAACCAACAGATCCTGAAGAGGGGGAGCACCTTTTTTATTCACAGATGTGGGTGAAGGGGACCCCACTGCATTTTATTATTTATAGCGGAAGCCAGAAGAACCTAATCTCAGTAGAGGTCGTCAAATATTTGGGATTGTCGACAACACCACATCTACAACCATACAACATCGGGTGGCTTCACCAAGGATGAGATACTTGTGTCAGCCAGCAGTGTCGATTGTCATACGACATTCATCCCTTCAAGGATGAGGTATTATGTGATTTTTACCCATTGGGTTTCTATGATGTTATCTTCGGTCAACCATATATGTGGAAGCGCCATGTTGTTTATGAGTCTCGACCCCGCAGTGTCATTGTTTCTTTGGGGGGTCATATCTACAGAATACCAGAGGTAGTTCCAACTAGTGTTCCACCTAAAAAGTGTTGCAAGGTAGTATCTCATACTACAAAATTCATCTTCTTCACAATCTTTTCAAAAGGTGAACAAAAGGATAATGCAACCACTACAGCCTCGGCCCAAGCACCTTTTATCCAATAGAAGTCGGTCGAAAAGATTGTAGAAACGCATAAAGATTCCTTCTGCAAAAAATAATCTCATGTATCCAGACTGGTTAAAAATTTCTAACCCTTCTAGCCACATGCTCGTGATAACCTTCCACAAATCAAGTAGCGTGACATCTCCAGCAAGGCAAGTAGCTCACATAGATTCAGATTCAACAAATGCTTTTTCCTCTCCCCTAGGCAGTCAATGCAATCTAGACCATTTATGCCTAAGGAGGGAGGATTTATCCAAGTGGATATTGGTGGCCACCCACCTTTTCCAACTCGCTCAAAACCATTTTCTGGCAATTTTGTCAATTTACTATTTTTAGCATTTTTTAACTTCCGGAGCCATTTTGAGGGTCTAAATGAAGGGTTTTCGGGATAGATATTTCCAATTATATCCAAAGGCATGCTTGAGCTAGAAAAATAATATCCTTGATGATACCTTTCCAATGGGCTGTCATACACCTAAAATGGAGATCGTATGCAAAAGTTACGACCTCGGTAAGTTGATGTACTAACTTACCCTAATGGGGCCCACATGACTTTTGGCACTTCATCTCCTAGGGTTAGGTTTTTTGATGTCAAGGGTTTTTGGAATTCCTATTTATTGTAAAAAGGCTTTCAGAACCTCATTGCAATCATCTTCTTGTGAATGCGAGTAGCTGTCATATCTCATCTTAGAGATAAGTTATCACCATCCTAGTGAGTCTTTCACCCTGTATTTTTACAGTCTCTGTACATTTATTTCATTAATAGAAATCATGTATTATTGTATATCTGTGTTTATGGTTTCATCTATGATACATTTATGTTATATTATTGAATATATGTGATATCTCTATGCATTTCTTTATTATATCTATGCTCTCATTTCATGCGGAAAATAAATCTGGATCAATGGTATCAGAGCAGCCTGCTCTTGATCGTTTTTTTAGTGCATGTCCCCAACGAGGTCTGAGTATAGCAAGTTGGGTCTCAAGATTTTCTCTCTTGAATACAATTGCTCTCATGTGCCAAAGAAACCCTCCCTGGTGAAAGAAAAGAAAAATGATGGAGCAGACGATCCTATAGATTTGTTGCTTGAGCAAGCTCTCACGTGACAAAGGGACGAAATGAGGGATAATTTTTCCCACATACTTCAATTCCTGCTGATAGAAACAGGCGCATATTCATCAAAAATCCACTTTGGAAGCACCTCTCCTTTCAAGGTACAGGTTAATTTTGATATTTCGTATTTGAAGGTCAGATAGATGTGGATGCCCTAGACAAATGGTTAAATCTATTAGAAGGTTATTTCTCTGTTCATAATTTTTTCAACAGGGAAAATATCACCTTCACACTCTTTAAATCTCTCCCCCATGTCAAACATTGGTGGGAAACTTATTGGGAGAAACATTCCATAGAGGCATCTGGAATACATGGGGCTGAGCCCACTTGGGATTTTTTTGTGGATGTGGTAAAGGAACAGTATTACCCTGTTGGAAATTATGAGGACCAGTACATGAGATGGACCACACTGCGACAAGAGAGGGGCCAAGAATTTCCATATTTCACCAATACCTTCCATACCTTTCGCACCAAACTGGGTATCAAAGACTCTGAATGACATTTGGTTCTGAAATACCGTGGGGCTCTACATAGATACATCCAACCTGAAATGGATTTTCTGGACATCTCATCACTCGGTGTTGCTTATCGATATGATGTTAAAATTGAGAAGAAATTTAAGTACCAGAACAAATGGGAGTTCGGGTCTGCAAAACCACAACAACCAAAGTATGACAAAGACGACCCTAACAAACAGTCTCTCAAAAACCAGTCCAAGCCACAGGAAAAGAAGGTTCACGGGAAGACAGAGAAGGACACCGGAAAATGGTGTGATATCCAAAAAAGCCCCTAGCACAACACTGATTAATGTCGTTCAAAACACTCATTAGTGGTTGAGATCAAAGACATGGACAGATTCAGAATCTGATTGTGAAAATACTGGTAAAGGACAGATCATTGACGCAGACCCCACTACTATTGTTGCGACCGCAATAATTCAACCAGAAGAACCAATAGATCTTGAAGAGGGGGAATGCCTTTTTTCATTCACAGATGTGGGTGAAGGGGACCCCGCTTCATTTTATTGTTGATAGCGGAAGCCTGAAGAACCTCATCTTAGCAAAGGTCGTCAAACAGTTTGGATTGTCGACAATACCACACCCACAGCCATACAACATTGGGTGGCTTCACCAAGGACTAGATCTTCGTGTCAGCCAACAGTGTCGATTGTCATACAACATTCAACCCTTCAAGGATGAGGTATTATGTGATGTTTCCCCACTGGATGTCTGTGATGTTCTCTTGGGCCAAGCATATATGTGGAAGTGCCATGTTGTTGATGAGTCTCGACCCCGCAGTGTCATTGTTTCTTGGGGGGTCATCTCTACAGAATATCAGAGGTAGTTCTGACTATTGTTCCACTTAAAAAGTGCCACACGGTAGTATTTCATACTACAAAATTTAGCTTCTTCACAATCTGTTCAAAAGGTGAATAAAGGGATACTACAACCACTACAGCCTCACCCCAAGCACCTTCTATCCAACAGAAGCAGGTCGACAAGATTGTAGCAAAGTGTAAAGATTTGTTCTGCACAAAAGTATCTTATGTATCCAGACTAGTTAAAAAGGTCCAACCCTTCCAGCCACATGTTCATGATAGCCTTCCACAAATTGAGCAACGCGACGTCTCCAACAAGGCAAGAAGCTCACCAAGATTAAGATTCAACAAATGCTTTTTCCTATCCCCCAGGCACTCAATGCAATGGAAACCATTTCTTCATAAGGAGGGAGGATTGATCCAGGTGGATATTGGTGGCCACCCACCTTTTTCAACTGGCTCAAAACAGTTTTTTGGCAATTTTGACAATTTATTATTTTTAGTAGTTTTAAACTTCTGGGGCTAGTTTGAGAGCCTAAATGAAGGGTTTTTGGGATAAATCTTCTCAATGATAGAAAAAGGCATGTTTCAGCCCCCAAAATGAATCTCCTTGATGATACCTTTCCAATAGGCTATCATACATCTAAAACAGAGATCGTATGCAAACGTTACGACCCTGGGAAATTGATGTACTAACTTACCCAAATGGGGCCCACATGAATTTTGGTGCTTCATCTCCTAGGGTTAGGTTTTTGGATGTCTAGGGTTTTTTGAATTCCTATTTATTGTAAAACTTCCTTCAGAGCCTCATTGTAATCATCTTCTTTTGAATGTGAGTAGTCATCACATCTCTTCTCAGAGATAAGCTACCACCATTCTAGTGAGTCTTTCACTCTATATTTTACAGTCTCTGTACATTTATTTCATTAATAGAAATCATTTATTACTGTATTTCTATGTTTATGGTTGCATCTCTGATACATTTATGTTATATTATTGAATATCTATGATATCTCTGTGCATTTCTTTATTATATCTCCACTCTCATTTCATGCTGAAAATAAATACGGATCACCAAGATACTTTGTTGGAAATGTATCAAGAAGGAGAATGCACTGGAAGACAAATTTAAACCAAACTAGTGACAAAAAATACCAAAAAATGAAAAGAATAGAAGGTCACATATTTAATGGAAAACCCATTGTGCAATGTTCAAACTAATGTATCTTCAGCTAAAGAAGATGAAAACGGGCCCATGATAGATTGTAGAAAATATAACTGAGAGAAGAATGTAATGGCACAACAAATATTAACTAGTTGATGGTTGGAAATTCTCTGAAAATTTAGAAAACAAAAGAATCCAAAATTTAATTAGAAAATGGGTTGTGCAATGTTAAGATAGTTATATCTGGAGCTACAAGATTGAAAAGCAGAACTGTAAGAGCATATTATAAATTTGAAATAGATAAGAAGATATTAAAATGCTATTATCACGAGACTGACACTAAAAACACCCATAGTAACTTGAAGAATAAAAGAGGACACCTACAGGCAGAGTTAATGATATTTAAAAAAATATCACTCATGAAAAACAAATAAAATGAAAATAACTACTCAACAGTCTCTTCAACTTCTATTTATAATTATTTCCTTTTCATTTACAAAAATGTAAAAGAAATGTGAAGTGTAAAATGACAAAACAAAGGGAAAGAAAATGAATAGTCACGATAATTGAGGAGTCTCTCTTATATTATAAAAGAGAACTCATTGAATGTAGTAAGGTACATTTTTTCCCCATTGTATAGAATGATAATATGTTTATTTCTAGATATATGAAGAGAAGAAGGGGTTTTGAAATCACAAATTTGATCAAATGTTTTATACCGATATTTTCTACCTCATCACCTGATTGGAATCATCTAGAGTTTAGCAATATGAGACATTGAATTATGCCATTTTCCCCTTGAGTATACACCACTTTTGTACTATGTTGCATGTTCTCCCTTTACATCTTGTGACGAAAATTGATTGTCACTTCCTATCCTTTTGCAAGTAGAGATCGGTCGCACCTTGCAACAATGTATGGTGTGACAAGTTATGTTACTCCTCAATTAGCATTAGTTACCAACAAATGAGATGAAAGCTTGGATTTTTCGTAATTCAACCTCGATAAGCCTTATATATTAAGTGCCTAAGACTTATCCCTCATCTTATATCCATTATCTTATATATTGAGGGTCTCTCGTGTGAAAAGGGGGAGGAAAAGAGAAAGTAAGTTTATACCATTGGATTAATCACAGAGATTAGGTAAGGAATTTGGATAGAGCTTCATCAAGCTATCAGATTATTCACGTTGACAACAATGAAGGACATCTTTGAGAAAGAAAACAACAAAGGAGCGTGTAGGGACAATTGTCAGGTGACTAGGTAATCTATTTCTTTCCATTCACTCATAAGTCATTTCCATGTATGATTTAGATCTAGGAAGGTCCACAATTTATATCTCTATTCTATATTAGGTCTAGGAAGAACCTAAGGGAGATAACTCTTGCAAGGTGTAATTATCCTACATTAGACTGGAGAATCCACTGGGGATGCCACTACTATTTAGTTAGTTTCTTCCTTGGTTTCTTTGATATGTTTTTCCAATATCCTTACCTGTTGTAAGTCCCATTCTTTTTTATTGATCTTCAAGTAAGTATTTTCCAAGGCTATTTGAAGTTTTTTAGTCCCAAATTTGATATATCTGCTTCAAATCTATTATTTTTTGCACTTGTATGATCATGATCGTGAGCATCCTCATTACTGGGCAATACCATCTTAAGAACTGTACTACATGGTGTGACCAATGCTTAGTGATGATTTTTTTATATGAGATGATATGTGAGATTGATATATGATCGATATATTATTACAATGATGAGTGTTTCATATATAGAGAACATATAGTGACCATCCATGAAAGGATGCATCCCTTGGATAATACATAACTACTTATTTATTATATATATTTATACCTTGTATTATAAATATCATGTCATATATTATATGATATTATATATATATATATATATATATGGAATAATGTCTTCCTAATGTTTTACAAACATCAACACTCCCTCTCAAAAAGGAGTACATTATTCATTATGCTAGGGCTTGTCTCTGAAGTATAAAAACTTCACCCTAGACTCATGAAACGTGTCTTTTAGTGTTGGGAAATGTCTCTCTCCCACATTAACCGATGATCCAGGGGATCAAATTTTGCTCAAAAATTCAAAGTGTTTGAAATTGCTTCAAATCAAACGAGAGCGTAGGCCTCATTTTTATGAACCCAATGCAATTTGTTTGGGTTCAAACAGACGTCCGGAGCAAGAGATATCGTGTTATGTTCAAAATGACAAACATGCAAAAAAAGGGATGTTGACTGTACAGTCCGTACAATCCGTACGGACGCTAACGTGGTAGGCCGTATGACATGTGGCAGGCTGTACAACACATGGCAGGCAGCTATTGGGATAGTTGGCATGTGACATGGTTTGTTGGTAGCGAATGGGATGGCGACATGTGGCCCAATCAATGTCCGCCACGTGTCACCTGTTTATTGGATTAAGATCTTTGCACTTGGCAGGAGTCGACCCCATGACCTCCGGGAAGGGTAAAGCTTTGGGAAAGGCCGCCCAACCAGCACGCCCACACATGTTACTTAACATATATATGCATTGTAATATATTTGAATTTGCAAAATTGTGTGTTGGGGCGTGAACCAGGCCGGGGCTAAGCCCCGACCCATGGTTATATATATGTGTATTACATACGACTGGTGCTACGGGTGGTTAAACCCACTGTAATATATGTTGTAACCGTTTGAAATGTGCACGGTTTGATATAACATGTGACCAACGTGTATGCGCGCGGGTTTAACCTTACAGTTTTGTAAACGGTTTGAAACTTTAGCCCTGTTGTGTATTGCGCACGGTCATGTGGTGACCATGTGCCCACGGGTCTTGGTAGTTAAAGGCCGGTGCGTAACCATTCGACACTTTGGATCGGTTGTGCGGTTGCACCCGATGCCAAGTTTTTACACTTTAAAATGTGTGTGGGCTAGGTTGAGCCAACAAGGGTGCGTTTTGTAGATGCAGAGACAACAAGCTTGAAGGGGGGACTTCCAGGAAGCCTATCTTCTTCAATTTTTGGCCAAATGAGGTGCCAAAAAAGCCCAACTAGGGGTTTTTGGATGTTTTGAAGCCATTGGAGTAGTCTATTTGGCATTTTGATCATTTTAAAGAACATTTTTTAGCACTTTGAGAAAATAATAGAAATGATCCATTGGAAGCTGGACCAGGAGATGTAGCCCAAGAGAGGGGTGAACTCCTTTATCATTTGTTGTGTTATGTGTTTTATGTTCACTGATTTTGTTTTTGTTTATATGCATCTTGAAAGAGTAAATCATATTTGATTTGTGTTGCAAAGTTGATCCATTTGCATTTTAACACATAAAATTAACTTGCAAATATTTTCAAGAATACAAGTCTTCTTCATTTTTAGATCAAGTTGGTATCAGAGCATAGGTTTTTGAAGACTTGATTATTTGCAAGTGTTT
>ML778599.1:65771-102002 GCA_009831015.1 Picea engelmannii | reverse complement strand
ACGAAATCATGATTATCTTTATGTTGTGGTTGATCGATTTAGAAAAATGTGTATTTTGATGCCTTGTACGAAGCAGGTTACAGCTGAACAAATGGCACAAATGTTCTTTCAAAATGTTTGGGTGCATTTTGGATTGCCTAAATACATTATTTATGATCGGGATTCTCGATTTGTTGGAAGTTTTTGGTCAATCTTATGGGCACTCATAGACACCAAACTAAAAAAGAGCACATCTTTTCATCTGCAAACAGATGGTCAGACAGAAGTGGTAAATCGAACAGGGGTGCATCTTCTTCGTGCTTATTGCAGCAAGCATCCTAAACTTTGGGATAAGCATTTACATTACATTCAACATGCTTATAATCGAGCTAAGCACTCTTCAACTCAAACGTCGCCATTTGAAGCATGTTTTGGCTATTTGCCCATATCTCCTTTAGATTTTATCTTTGGGAAGGATATTTCTATTGAAGTTCAATATGACATTGATAGGGCAGAAAAGTTCATTGAACAAATTCAGTCGATACATCAAATGGTGCAAGAGCAGTTGGAAAAGAGTCAAGCCAAGTACAAAACGAGACATGAAAAGAATCGTGTTGATCACCGTTTCCAAGTTGGAGATGAATTTTGGCTTTACATCAGTAAGGAGAGGCTTAAAGGAGAAGGTAAAAAACTCAAACCAATTCGATATGGTCCTTTCAAGATTATCGACAAGATTGGTAACAATGCCTTCCGTTTAGATTTGCCTCCTAATATGCAAATGTATGCAGTGGTTAATGTTGAGAATTTGAAATTGTATGAGCCTCATTTGATTGATGATCAAGGAGAGCATGTTCAGATTCCTTCTATAGATGATTTTTCCCCAGAATATCTTATAGAACTGCATGAAAACACCATCCTTGACAGGAGAATGGGAACTTCAAAATGAGGAAATGTGGAGTATCTTCCGGTTGGTCTTAAAGGTACAAATCCAAGCAAAGCCAAGTGGATTGATGTTGGAAGAGTGAGGGAACTATACCCTCATCTTCAAATAGACTGAAAATAGTCTTTTGGAGGTCCAAAAGCTTTCCAATGGGGAGCTGTGATCCAGGGGATCAAATTTTGCTCAAAAATTCAGAGTGTTCAAAATCGCTTCAAATCAAATGAGAGCATAGGCCTCGTCGTTACGAACCTAACGCAATTCATTTGGTTTCAAATGGACGTCGGGAGCAAGATATATTGTGTTCTATTCAAAATGACAAATAAGCAAAAAAAAGGGATGTTGATTGTACAGTCCGTACAGTCAGTATGGACGTGGACATGAAAGGTTGTATGATGATGCCTACCCCTCCATAGACCACAGGTCGGAAGTTCCACGTCAACACAGGATATTTCCTTATCCACTGGCCCGAAGAGCTTTCGAAATGGCTCTTCTATTTCCCTTTCAGGAAATCTGCACCCACAACAAATTCAAGAATTTCCCCCTTATACTTCAGGGGATCGGACTTCAAACTTTCATGAATACGTAGGTCAAGCGCATGTCTCTCAAATATTTGAAACCTGAAAATAGTCAACACTGACCCTTCCTTCCCTAGTTTTGATTTCTCCTTATCGCGATTTCAACGGTTGGGATGTCCAACAACTTGTTCCCATGATTCCCAAAACCCGATGTTCTGAAATTTCGACATGCTCACAAGGTTGACCTTTCAACGCCCCTTTACTCCATCAAGACTTTAGACTTCGTGATATCGCGAATCCTAATGAAAAGAATTCATAACTTCACTCCCCGAAACTTCGAAATGATCGACGGAGTTTGACTCTGTGTCAATAGTGCGCCACCTGTCCACTCGCTGACTCCTCTGTGGCCCACACAAATCCTTTTAGCTTTTTGGGACTTCGCATTTCGTGAATTCTTGATTCTCGTTGCAACATTTATGGGACTTCAACCTACGAAACCCCGATATAGAAATTCACGTGTAAATCCAATGACCCTTGTGGCTTGGATCTACGACCCTACTCCTCTTGAGATTTAGAACCTTTAGGGATACTCATGGTAACTCCCCTCCTCCTTTGTGAGATCTAACGGCTCATGAAAATTCACAAATTATCTACAGAGAATTTCGACCACCGTTCTTTTCCTCAAGGACTCATCCTCCTGTGGTCCGACGTCGTTATGCCTTCCTTCAACTCCTTCGAAGGTTCAAATCCTTTTGAACTTTCCCAACTCTGAGTCTTTCAGAAAACCCCTTTGCATGCACTCCTTGCGGAATACTTTCAAACACTTCCAAGTGTTGGAATCCTTCGACTCTGCACACACCTGCAGTAGCAGTCTCTAAATACTTCTTTCAGGTTCACAACCCTGAGGCTTCGCTCGGCCTGCGAAATCCTTGCACGACTCCCTTGCTCAGATAGAGAAACAATTGAAACTCATTCCTCTCCTCTTTCCTCTCAGATTTCAAACATTCAACAAGAAATCATCCATACATAGCATAAAAGCAATTGCATGACAAAAAGAGAAAAACATTCATGAGCATAACATTCAAAGATGCATACATAGAGAATATATGAACACCATGAGTCTGAATCACAACTTTCTTGTATTAGTTCAGAACTTCTATACATGGAATCTGCTACACAACTCTCTCTACTTCTCCTCCTATGCTCTTGGAATTATGTTCATGCTCTCCTGTTACAATATACAATGAGGGTGTCTATATCCCATTTCCCTCTCGTGCTCTATAACTGTCTAATCTAACATTCAATTCTATCTACCTGCATTTACTACTATAAATGCCTCCTACCTACTAAGGACGAGAGAAAATCGCTCAAGGTCCGTTTACATTATACAAGTGCGCCTTCACTTGATGTTTCATTAATGGTTCAAGATATTTCAAAATTTGTGTTGGGCTCTTTTCCAGTTGTCCGTTGTCTCCTCACTGGCTCGCTTGAGATGCTCCTGCATCATACTCCCTCGCTTGAAAATTTTCATGGGCTCCTATCCATAAGCTCACGCACGGTCTGTCCATGCCTCTGTATCCCTTCTTTGTTCTCCTAGCTATCATATTCAACTGGATGGCCCTTCCACTTGAGCAAATACTCAAAATATTTCTTTCGCCTGGTCTTCTTGCTTACTCTTTTGTCTAGTATGCGCTCCATCTGCGGCTTATCTGCAACCGACATCTGCTTTGTCCACTGGACCACTGGCTGCTCATTTCCTGTCCCTGCCTCTTCAGCTTTATATGGGTACAAATCTGAGATGTTGAATATCGGAGAAATCCTGATCCTATCAGGTAATTCAATTTCGTAAGCATTTGTTCCAAATTTCTTCAAGACCTTACATGGTCCGATTTTCTTCATCTTCAGCTCATTATATGTTCCTCTCGGGAACCTTTCCTTTCTCAAATGTGCCAAAATTAAGTCACCAACCTCAAACTGAAGTTGTCTCTTATGCTGATCGGCTCTGCGCTTATATTCCTAGCTTGAACTCTGCAATCGCTCCTTCACCTGGCTGTGAATTTATTTCATCGCCTCTACGAAATCTTTTGCACTAGCGCTCCTAATCATAGTCTATTATGAATATCTCAATTCATAAATTCCCCTCGGATGCATGCCATAAAAAATCTGAAATGGACTTTTCCCAGTGCTTCTGTTAACTAAGTCGTTATAAGCAAATTATGCCTATGGTAATATGTTGTCCCACTGGCTGTGGTGTTCTGTCACCAGGCTTCTCAGAAAGTCTCCCAGACTTCTGTTTACCACCTCTGTCTATCCATCTGTCTGAGGATGATAAGCTGAACTAAATGACAAGTTAGTTCCTAGCTTCTTCCATAAGGTCCTCCAAAAGTTCCCTATGAACTTAGTGTCTCGATCCGAAACTATGCTTCTTGGTAAGCCATGAAGTCGAATGACTTCTTTGAAAAACAGATTTGCAATGTGAGTTGCGTCATTGGTCTTCTAACATGGAATGAAGTGTGCCATCTTGGAAATTCTATCCACCAAACACAAAGATTGAGTCAAATCCTCTTTGTGTTCTTGGCAACCCCAATATGAAATCCATGTTGATTGCATCCCATGTCCTTTCAGGTATGGGTAATGGTTGATAAAACCCTGCATTCTGCTTCCTTCCCTTCGAATGATGGAAAATTCTACATCTGTCCATGAATCTCTTGACAACTGCTTGCATTCCCGGCCAAAAATATGACTCATTCAACTTTGCAAACGTCTTTTCGTGACCAAAGTGCCCTTCCAATCCTCCGTTGTGTTTCTCCTTCAACAAATTCTCCCTCATGGAGCATTTCAGAATACACAGTTGATTACCTTTAAACAGTAATCCTTCCTGGATCATGTACTCTACCCACTAGCTTCTATCCATGAGAATTGGATTCTCAGCTACTTCATATTCTTCCTTGAAATCCTGATCATCTGTGTACATGCCCCTGAGATCATCAAAACCCAACGTTTTGACTTTGAATTCCTGCAATAGCAAACACTTCCTGCTCAAAGCATCAACAACTTTGTTAGTGGTACTAGAAATATGTTTAATCACAAAAGTGAAATTTTGCATGTACTCAACCCATTTAACATGTCTCTGATTCAGTTTTTCCTGTTAAGTCACAAACTGCAATGCATGATTGTCACTATATAAGACAAACTCTTTCGGGATCAAGTAATGTCTCCATTTCTTCAATGCCTGAATGATAGCATAAAAATCCTTATCGTAAGTGGAGTACTTCACTTTCACTTCATTCATCTTCTCGCTGAAGTATGCTATCGGCCTGTCTTCCTGACTCAAGACAGCCCCTATTGCAAATCCACTTGCATCGCATTTCACTTGGAATGTCCTTTGGAAATCTGGCAATACTAGAACTAGTTGTTCCGTAATCTTCCTCTTCGACAAATTAAAACTTTTCTCAGCCTCTTCTATCCAGTGAAAAGACTTGTGTATTTTATTCACTGTATCCATCATCGGTGCACTAATTCCATTGAAATTCCTAATGAATTTTTGGTAGAAACTAGCCAATCCATGAAAACTTCTCACCTCAAAGATATTCTTTGGTGATGGCCAATTCTTGATTACCTCCACCTTATCTGTATCCATCCTCAACTCATCTGCAGAAATAAAAAACCCCAAGTAAATGAGCTCTGTCTTCATGAATGAGGACTTATTCATGTTTATCAACAACTTCTCCTGCTACAATCTCTGCATCACTGTAGCCAAATGCTTCAGATGCTCTGCCACTGTTTTACTGAAAACCAGTATGTCATCTAAATACACAATGACAAATTTTCCAATGAACTCCCTCAGGACTTCGTTCATCAACCTCATGAAGGTACTTGGTGCATTTGTTAAGACAAATGGCATAACAAGCCATTCATACAACCCTTCATTGGTTTTGAATGCGGTCTTCCACTCATCACCTTCTCTCATGCGGATTTGATGATAACCACTTTTCAAATCAATCTTTGAAAAATACTTTGCTCCACTTAAGAAATCCATCAGATCATCCATCCTTGGCAATGGAAATCTGTACCTAATGGTTATCTTTTTAATCACCCTCGAGTCAGTACACATCCTCCAGCCTCCATCTTTCTTCGGACTAAGTACTGTCGGAACAACACACAGACTCAAGCTTTCTCTGACCAAACCTTTGTCCAACAAATCATGGACTTGCCTCTTAACCTCTTCATTCTCTTGTGGCATCAATCTGTACGCGGATTTGTTTGGAAAACTCACTCCTGGTATGAGATCAATGTGATGACTCACACTTCTAATTGGTGGCAACGAACGAGGTAGTTCATCCACTACTATGTCAACGAACTCTTCCAATAGTTCATGAACTTCTTCTAGTAAATCATCCACCCTTGTGCTGGTCAAAACAATCTTCAGTTTCCTGACCACAATGAATTGTGGTTCTTCCTTCTTCTTAACCTCTGTAAGAGGTTCCTTCCCACTCATGAGAAGTACATTGTTTCTTACTTCCGGTTTCACCTCCTTATCCTTGATTAGAAGCAACATGTGAGTCCTCCCATTCTTCTCTAGGGTGTATGTGTTCATTCTCCCATCATGAATCACTTTCTTGTCATATTGCCATGGTCTACCCAACAATATATGACAAACATCCATAGGAATGACATTACATAGTATCTTATCATTATATCCTCCTATCTTGAATTCAACTAAACATTGTTTAGTGACAGTTACCTGGTGTCCTTTTTGTAGCCACGAGACTCTGTATGGGCTTGGATGATCAATTGTCTCCGGCTCCAACTTTTCTACCATCTTTGTAGAAACGAGATTATCTATGCTACCACTCTCCACAATGACCTTGCATACCCTATCCTTGGTCTTGCAAGCAGTCCTAAAAAGTCTAGTCCTTTGGACTGAACTCTCCACCTCCTTCTCTGGTGTCAAAAGAACTTTTCACATCATCAGCGATCTTCCGCCTTCAGCATCTTCTGCCTCAACATCTCACCTCTATGCTTCGGTGATGTGAATTTCTCCACTCTCTTTCTTTTTTTCTAGACACTCGTATGACTTGTGCCCATTCTTTCCACATGTGAAGCATGTTATTACTCCACCTCTTCCTCTTCCTCTACCTCTAGTACAAGGAAAAGTGTTATTGTTAGAATAATCTCCTCTCTGTTTAGTATGCTTCCCTCTCTGTTCAGCATATTTCCCTCTCTGTGAGGTTCCACCTCTCTCAGTTCAAGTTTGAGGCTTCTTCCAGTATTCTTTGGGCTTCTGATATTTGTCCTGGGCAACTAATTTACCTCTGGGCTGACTTCTGCCTCGGCCTCTTTGACCCTGATTTTGGCTCAACTTCTCTTCCGCTTTCAGAGCCATCTGATAAGCATCTTCCATCGTTTGGATGGTTACCATGCTCATCTCATCCTGAATGTCATATCTCAAGCCATTCATATATCTGGCTACTTTTTCATCATCCCTTTCTCGATGACCTACCCTGATGTTTAGCTTATAGAATTCTTTAGTGTATTCTTTCACTGTCATCAGCTTCTGTCTTAGGTTATGCATTCTCCTGAACAGAGTAATCTAGTAATCCCTGGGGATGAATTTCACCTTCATCTTCACGATCGTTCTATTACAACTTTTGATCTTCTGCTTGCCCTTGCAGCGTCTGTCAGCTTGTAGTTCATCCCACCACAATGCTGCATGTCCTTTCAATCTTGTGACTGCATGCTTGACTTTTTTTTCCTCCTCGGCATCTTCATAGTCAAAGTATGTGTCTAGAGCTCTGATCCAATCTAGAAGCTCCTTTGCATCCAAGTTTCCCTCATAAAATGGAATGTCCATCTTCACTCTTGCACCCATTCTTGCAATAGCTCTGATCAAACGTTCATTTGTTGCATCTTCAGCTGCAACGTCTTTTTCACGTTCAACCTCAATTTCACTTTCGGAATCACTTAGATCCCTAGCACTGACTGTGCATCTTTGGGCTGTCTCCATGTCTTCGAGTCTATCTCATAGATCACGCATTTCTTTCTCCATGGCTGGATCAGTCATCTACCTACCTCTTCTTCTCAAAATTTCCCTATCCTCTGGTGGATCGGGTGTTTGTCTGTCCCTTCTCCTTGGTGGCATGGTGAATTCTCCTCTTCTCTTCTACAGAAAGCAAAGAATCTTTTTGCGCTCTGATACCAAAAATGATGATGCCCGCCCCTCCACAGTCCGCAGGTCGAAAGGTCCACGTCAACACAGGATCTTTCCTTATCCACTGGCCCGAAGATCTTTCAGAATGGCTCTTCTATTTACCTTTCGGGAAATCTGCACCCACAACAAATTCAATAATTTTCCCCTTATACTTCGGGGGATCAGACTTCACACTTTCACGAATCTGTAGGTCAAACGCCTGTCTCTCAAATCTCTGAAACCCGAAAACAGTCAACACTAACCCTTCCTTCCCTATTTCAGATTTCTCCTTATCGCGATTTCGGTGGTTGCGGTGTCCAACAACTTGTTCCCGCGATTCCTGAAACTCGATGTTTTGAAATTCCAACACACTCACAAGGTTGACCTTTCAATGCCCCTTTACTCCATCGGGACTTCAGACTTTGCGATATCGCGAATCCTAATGAAAAGAATTTGGAACTTCACTCCCTGAAACTCCGAAATGATCGACGGAGTTTGACTCCGTGTCAATAGTGCACCACCTATCCACTCGTTGACTCCTTTGTGGCCCACACAAATCCTTTTAGCTTTTCGGGACTTCCCGTTTTGTGATTTCACGATTCCCGTTGCAATGTTTATGGGACTTCAACCTACGAAACCCCGATATAGAAATTCACATGTAAATCCAACGGCCCTTGTGGCTTGGATCTATGGCCTACTCCTCCTGATCTTTAGAACCTTTAGGGATACTCACGGTAACTCCCCTCCTCCTTCGTGAGATCTAATGGCTCACGAAAATTCATGAATTCTCTATAGAGAATTCCGACCATCATTCTTTTCCTCGAGAACTCATCCTCCTGTGGCCCGACGTCGCTATGCCTTCCTTCAACTCCTTCGAAGGCTCAAATCCTTCTAAACTTTCCCAACTCCGAGTCTTTTAGAAAACCCCTTTGCACGCACTCCTTGTGGAAGAATTTCAAACACTTCCAAGTGTTGGAATCATTCAACTCTGCACACACCTACAACAACAGTCTCTAAATACTTCGCTCAGGTTTGCAACCCTGAGGCTTCACTCAACCTGCGCACTCCTTGCACGGCTCCCTTGCTCAGATAGAGAAATAATTGAAACTCATTCCTCTCCTCTTTCCTCTCATATTTCAAACATTCAACAAGAAATCATCCATACATAGCATAAAATAAATTGCATGACAGAAAGAGCAAAACATTTATGAGCATAACATTCAAATATGCATACACAGAGAATATATGAACACCATGAGTCTGAATCACAACTTTCTTGTATTAGTTCAGAACTTTTGTACATGGAGTCTGCTACACAACTCTCTCTGCTTCTCCTCCTATGCTCTCAGAATTATGTGCATGCTCTCCTGTTACAATATACAATGAGGGTGTCTATATCCCGTTTCCCTCTCGCGCTCTATAACTGTCTAATCTAACATTCAATTCTATCTACCTGCATTTACTACTATAAATGCCTCCTACCTACTAAGGATGAGAGAAAATCTCTCAAAGTCTGTTTACATTATACAAGTGCGCCTCCACTTGATGTTTCATTAATGCTTCAAGATATTTCAAAATTTGTGCTAGGCGCTTTTCCAGCTGTCCGTTGTCTCTGCGCTGGCTCGCTTGAGATGCTCTTGCATCATCGTATGACACATTGAAGGTAGCTATTGGGACAGTTGGCATGTGACATGGTTTGTTGGTAGCGAATGGGATGGCGACATGTGGCCAATCAATGGCCGCCACGTGTCAGTTGTTTATTGGATTAAAATCTTTGCACTTAGCAGGAGTCGACCCCGTGACCTCCAGGCAGGGTAAATCTTTGGGAAAGGCCACCCAAACGGCACGCCCGCACATGTTACTTAACATATATATGCATTTTAATATATTTGAGTTTGCAAAAATGTGTGTTGGGGCATGAACCGGACCGGGGCTAAGCCGCGGCCCATGGTTATATAAATGTGTATTGCATACGACCGGTGCTACGAGAAGTTAAACCCACCATAATATATGTTGTAACCATTTGAAATGTGCATGGTTTGATATAACATGTGACCAACGTGTATGCGCGTGGGTTTAACCTTACAGTTTTGTAAATGGTTTGAAACTTTAGCCCTGTTGTGTATTGCGCCTGGTCATGTGGTGATCATCTGCCCACGGGCCTTAGTAGTTAAAGGCCGACACGTAACTGTTCGATAGTTTGGACCAGTTGTGCGGTTGCGCTCAGTGCCAAGTTTTTACACTTTAAAATGCGTGTGGGCTAGGTTGAGCCAACAAGGGTGTGTTTTGTAGATGTAGAGACAGCAAGCTTGAAGGGGGGACTTCCAGGAAGCCTATCTTCTTCAATTTTTGGCCAAATGAGGTGCCAAAAAAGCCCAACTAGGGGTTTCTGGACGTTCTAAATCCATTGGAGCAGTCTATTTGGCATTTTGAGCATTGTAAAGAACATTTTTTAGCACTTTGAGCAAATAATACAAATGATCCATTGGAAGCTGGACCAAGAGATGTAGCCCAAGAGAGGGGTGAACTCCTTTATCATTTGTTGTGTTATGTGTTTTTTGTTCACTGATTTTGTTGTTGTTTATATGCATCTTGAAAGAGTAAATCCTATTTAAGTTGTGTAGTAAAGTTGATCCATTTGCATTTTAACACATAAAATTAACTTGCAAATATTTTCAAGAATACAAGTCTTCTTCATTTTTAGATCAACCGAGGGGAACTCCTTCTGCGGATCTCCCTTTGATCCAATTGAATCTATCTGAGATCAGGCTCACTCTAGGTCCACATGTGATTGCATCTATAATCTTGAGTCTTTATCATTCCTTGTCAATACACCATGATTAGGACAAATACAACACCAGGGTCGTTCACCACAAGTACACCCATGTGAGTGAATTTCATCCCAATGCTAATTGACACATGAAAATCACCTCAAGCACTCCGAGTCCATATTATTCCTTGTCATGATCAAGGAAGAACTACGCCTAGGACCTTTTACGAAAATTATACCTTTTTGATAAATGCATCCTATCTCCCTTGGTCTACAGCCCAATCTAGGAGAAGGTATGCCCAATGCTTTCTTGGAAAATTGTAGCAAAACGTTATGTCACACATGGCGCTCCCATGTGGACTTCTATAGGTTACTCCCTCTAGAAACACTAGGGTAAACTCCCCATAGTGTGTGACGTCAAGGTCAACTCCCTTGATGTGTCCTCATGTGATCTCCATAAGGGTCATGTCCTCATGTTCTATCCATAAGGGACATTTTGGATATAAGCCCAAACCCACTTATCCCTCTTGAATAAGTTTTCTCACAGATAAAATCAACTCAATCAAAGAGGAGTATGACTTGGATAATGTCTCAGGAAGGTTCAAACATCAACACTTATTCTCAGCGAGGGAGGCATTTTCTACCACACCAAATCTGTCACGAAAGTACTCAAACTTTTTCCTGGTAATATTTTTGGTAAGAAAATCAACAACATTCTCATTTGTAGGAAGGTATTGCACCAGTACTACCTTCCTTTGTACCATGTCTCAAATGTAATGGTACTTGATCTCAATGTGTTTTGATTTTGCATGAAACACTGGATTATCTGAGAGCTTCACACAGCTCTGGTTATCACTATGAATAATAGTGGAATCCAGCACATGTCCAAATAAATATGCAAGGATCTTGGGAATACACACTACTTCGTAGACTGCCACACTCAATGCAATGTACTTTTCTTTTGCAGTGCTCAAATCCACAAAAGTTTGTTTCCTTATACACCAGGAAACCATGGCAGATCCCAAAGTGAAGAAACACCCAGAGGTGCTCTTCTTGTCCACTACACTCCCTTCCCAATCAGAGTCAGTATATCCCTGGAATATCATGTCAATACTAGAAGTATATCTCAGACGATGTCCAATTGTGCCTCACAAGTATATCAACACATGTTTCGCAACAATCCAGTGTGTATGTCTCATCTAACTCATAAACTGGAAAAGTGCACTCACTACATAGAAAATATTTGGTCTGGTGTTAACCAGATACATAAATTATCCAATCATTTATTTGTACAGGGTTGGATCAATATCGTCGGAATTGAAAGAACACACACTTAGTTTCTTTATATTCGTTACCATTGGTGTAGCCACGGGATTATAGTTCAACATCCAAAACTTCTTCAATATCTCAATTGTGTACTTCCCCTAACTTAGGAAGATCTTGTCAATTATTTTAAACACCTCTAGTTCCAAGAAGTAGTGCATCATACCAAGGTCCTTCATCTCAAACTCAGGGGAAAATGCATACTTTCATTCAACAATAAGGCTCTATGTACCGATGAGGAATAAATCATCAACGTAGAGGACAAAAATCAGGGACTCGCCATTAATAGTCTTGTATTACATGATAAGATCAACAACACTTTTTTTGAAGCCAAAACTCATCAGGTGTTCATCGATCCTTTCAAACCAAGCTCGAGGTGCATGCTTGAGTCCATACAGGGCCTTCTTCAACCCGCACACATGAGTCTGCTTCTCATGTATCACAAAACCATCTGGTTTCTCGATGTATAATTCTTCCTCAATCTCTCCATTGAGAAAGGTTGTTTTCACATCGATCTGATGTAGTCTCCAACCCATAGATGTTTCAAGGGAAATAATCATATGGATAGAAGTGTATCAAGAAACAAGAGAAAATGTCTCCTCATAATCTATTCACTCCACCTGAGAGAATCCTCTAGAAACACATATCGCTTTGTTCTTCTCGATGCTCCCATAAGTTATTTTTTTAATCTTATAGATCCACTTGGAAGTCACTACAAAATTCCCATCAGGCCTCAGAAGAATATCCCACACATCATTCTTCATGATGGACTGATAGTCCTCCATCATGGAATCTCTCCATACTGCTTGAATAGATGCCTCAAAACATGAAGGCACAAAATCAATGATGTGGATCATAGCTTCGACATAGCACGTATATCTCTGAGGTCTCTTTTTCTCCCAAAAGGTACGACGAGGAGTTTCATGTACTTCTACCTCTTATAGAGTCTAACGATCCCATGCAGGTATCTTCTAACCTACTACAATATCTCTGGGAACATCAACTGGAGCTACAGGATCAACGAGATAAATTGGATCAATAGGCTCAAATGTCTCCCTATGAACTTCTCCCTTATGGAGTTTATCACAGATGTAGTTGATATACAAAATAATTGAGCTAGCTCATCCTAAAATGGGTTTCCAGTCCCTTGGATCATCATTCTAATTCATCTTGGACCATACTTGACATATTGAGGTTCCTTCATGAAACCAATGTCTAAGACTTATCGAGGTTCCCTCATGGAACCAATGTCTCACATGAAATATCGAGGTTTCCTCGTGAAACCAATGTCTTGGTTCCTTCATCTGACCATCTAAGGCACGTCAGGATGAAGTCCACATTCCCTCCTACTATTCCATACAAGACCCTCCAGAGAGAATGTCTCATGATGCTACCTCAAACATCTACACACTGTCACAAGCTTCATGTGATCTTGAATAAGAGGGTTTGTCACTGCTTCTCGTGTCCATCTTGATCAATCCACACCAAATACTCACGTTGATATCACCAAATGCGAGAGAACTTACTGCAACATGCACCCATGTCCATCTTAACTATTTCAAATTCCCTCACGTTGTCCGGCAATGACTGGAGAGACGTGCCACTTAGATCTAAAACCCTTAAGAGAGATCATACTCCCAATCACCCATTTTAGAATTTTGGTAAAATTTCCATTTGCATTCATTAACCATGAATATATTTATGGGCCTCTCAATGATTCCAGAAGAAAACTCAATTTTTGTTCTTCAACAAAATCCAAGTGCACCCTATGCACACATTTTAATGAAATGTTGTCAAATCCTTTCCTACACAGGAGTAAAATCTTTCTTCCTCCCCCGCAATTTGTATAACCAAATTACAGATGATGTCATAGATCCTGAAGCATAGCACGCTCCCATGGATGTCTCTCATCGTTGGTTCGATCAAACAATGATCTGATAGAAGGTCCACGTAAATCCTTCCCATATCAAATGGGTTGTAGCCTACAAGCAAACCTTCTCCTATTCACAACAGAATCACTTGATATTCCACATGAATAATTTGGTCTTTTTGGAAGGCTACAGTTGTGCATAGAAATGACAATTTCAAATTAAATTTGTAGTTTCCAAGTACATCGTAACTCAAATTTAGGTTGTAAGCAATTGGAAACCTCAGGGATTCCACTTTCCACTATTTTCTATGAGTTGTTCTTGCCATTGACCTTACTACATCTTTGATAGCAAGTGGAATCCCTCTGCATTTTGACACACACAACCCTTGTCATTTTCTCATCTATATTTGTTGGTAGATTTCCATTGTTATATGGAAAAGCATGATTAGAAAGCAATTGCGAGATGTTCTATCATTTTCCTAGGCCTCCCGTGAGGGATTCAATCCCAGTCTTTATCTCATTTAATGAGTGGGGGTAGGAGTAATTAATTTTCCAAAACATTTCTCCACGAATTGTAGACTGCATACACATCTTCGTAAGCTTGTTCCTTATCCTTCCACATGTTATGTCAAGTCTTCGATCGAATGTAAAGGCATCACTTCACACTAATTTTCATTGTTGCAACGGTCATTTGACATCATTTCTCTCTAAGAAGAAGACACTATAATCCTATGGATCTTAAAAGAGCGATTTCACAAGCTTGAGATTCCACCAATGCTTCGAATCCTTTCGACCACAGTGCCGGACATGTCAATCCAAAAATGTCTCTAAACTCAAGACTCATATACGACATCAACACCGACGACTAAATATAATTTCTTTGCATCTGGAATTACACATAGACGCATATCAACAGCCTCACTACGTCGTGACATTGGCCTCATTGTCGATGGTCATTCACTGTCGGCACAAAATATTTACATTGACACTACCATTTCATTGCACCCAGGTATTTACAACAATACTACTATGATATTATAAACTAAACCCTTCCAAGCACCAAAAATGAAAGAAGCAGTGAATAAAGGGTAGACCTATATACACGACCATCAATATTCAACAGAAGATGAAAATAAACATCGATTTCTACTACTATGAGGGAAAACCAGAATGGAAAATAAACCCTTTATCCATAGTCGGAGATAATGTTGGTATCTTTCACATATTCCATGTTGGCCATAGGCTAAAAAAACTAGCTTCTAATTATATCTAATTCTCTTTTACAATGTTTTCTCCATCTCCATTCAACCACAACTGCAACAACGTTCTACCAATGTCCTTCATACATCCTCCACGCAGGATGGCAACTTATGATCCAACAACAAGGTGACGCTAATCTACTCATCTCTCCTCCACTACTGAGCATTGTGGGCAACTCTTCTCGGGATCCTAGGTCCTTCCTAAGTGATTTAGCCCAGTCCCGCTCTGATACCATGTTGATTTTTCTATATGAGATGATATGTGATATTGATATATGATCGATATATTTTTACAATGATGAGTGTTCCATATATAGAGAACATATGATGACCATCCATGAAAGGATGAATCCCTTGGATAATAAATAACTACTTACTTATTATATATATTTATACCTTGTATTATATATATATATATATATATCGAATAATGTCTTCCTGATGTTGTCCAAACATCAACACTTAGTGGTTGATCTCTTCTACTCTGCAAGGTCCAACCGGTCACTCTGTGGTAACTAATAGGGTGTGACCAAGCACTAAAAGGCCATTTTTGAAGGAACATACTTCAAATATCCTAGATATATTTTTGTATTTTCTTGCAATCCTCCAGATCTTTCCCATATCTATCCCAACAGTAATTGTTGCAACCTTTTTCAAGTCATTTGAATTTGTTTTTTGAAAGCTTGAGTTTTCTATGTTGGGGACATTCTTGTGATTGGACTTTTTATTTCTTGGGTCCTTGATTTCTTCATATTATCTTTTGAGTTCTTTTGATGCTTGTCGACCTACTTGATTGCATTTTTTGGTTTGCATTCTTTTTTTGTGCGATCCTTTTTATTTCCATTTAGTTATTTTAATATCATTTGAAAGAAAGAAAACAAAAGAAGTTGCATTAAAAAAATTCAGTGCTTTTGAAATAATTGGAAAACCAAAATGTAATTTCATTCTACTTAGTGGGTGGAGCATGTTTGAGCTTGCATTTTAAAGAAAAATAAATTTCATTTTAAAAAACATTTCCCCCTCATGGGTGGGGGGCACTTGTGTATCCTACAGTTTCTTTGACTCATATATCAAACACCTTTTGCATTCAAAGAGTAGTCCATTTTTCCATTGAATGTTATGCTTGTTTCTTTGCTTGAGACCTCTTGCTCCTTTCTATAGAGTCGCTTTTGAGTTTCCATGCAATTTGGAAAGAAGAAAAACAAAAAAAATTCATCCTACTTTCATAGGTGGAGTTGTTTTGGTACATATTTTAGAGCTTGTCTTTGTTTTGGGATTTCACGGACATTAAGAATATAGTTTGGCATTTTGAATTTTCTCCATTTGACAAAGGAAAAATGAAATTTGTATGATTTTAGGTGTTTATTTGCATTAAGAAGAAAAATATGTCTTCTCCTTCCCTCAAATAGAATTCATTGAAAGAAAAATGTTTTCATCTCACTCTTTCTGCATGGTTTTGGAGTCAAGTCATCACATCATCAGTTCCATCTTCGTGCACCCTTTTGAGTAAGGAAAATCCAATAAATTAACCAATGTGCTTAATAAATTAATTAGACATTTTTTATTTTATAACACACCAAGAATAGTATAAGGATAGGGCCTTTGGATTAGGAAAAAGTGAGTAAATTTTCCAAGCCTACTAAACCAAAGTAGGACAATTTGTGAGCAAAAATACATTAGTAACAAAACTGGTTCTGGGAAATCTCACCTCACACATGAGTTAAGAAATAGGTAAAAACCTAAGCAAGTGGTTGATATTTCCCCTCTTCATTTTCTTGGTGGGACTACTCCGTGTATTGGGTGTTTCAAGACATGGACGTCCCAAGTGTAACTCCAATGTTCTTGAAATTTTGGGTGCCATTATTTGACCCGATATTCCCCTCCCACATGATAGTCTTGAATGACGAATGTTCCTCACGGCCACATTTTTGTGAAGAGGTAACCTTAGTGACCTATCCTAGGTATCCATACATGTGACTGCAAGGGGGATTCCTTGTGGTACATGCGACAAAAATTCAATCTCAGCTTTAGTGAATTGGGAGGGTATTTTCCTATGGGCTCTTACTTCCACCTTAGGGAACTGTTGTGTGAATATTATCATAATTGTTTCTCATATCTTCATTGATGGCTTGGTATCCTATCTTCAGAAGATCATTTCACTTACTATTTTCTTGGTTGATTACCTTTTATATTTCTTAGGGGTTTGTTCTTTCAACATTTGTAGTTGGACTTAGAAATCGTTATTTCTATTACACTTTCAACATGGCCGACCAAGGTCTCCGAAGATCTCGTAGAATTCAAGGGTTTAAACTTCAAGAATATGATATTCCATGCAACCCTTCCAATGAAGGAACTATTAAAAAATATATTTCTTCTGAAATTAGGAGCATAGCCCCCTGAATGACCATCTCGAAGGGGAGGTAGAAATCATCAAGGAAGGCTCCACCCCTCCCACAAATCCCCCTTTTATTGTTCCTTATAACCCACTACTTGTTGAGATTCCTTCAACAAGATTTATTGATTATTTTTCTTCTTACCTCTTACCACCTGATATGTACAGTAGGTGATCTTTCGGAATGCATGCAACAACATCTAACTATACCAATGGAATAGTGATACCCCCACTTGATCCTGAGATAGTTTCTCTTGCACACATCACTACTTATGGCACTTCTCCTTTGTGAGGAACATCATTAACCTAGGTTTTTCCATCACAACCACCCACGAATGCAACTCCTTTCACACGTGGATCGAGTTATTTTCCCGCCACCTTGGTTGCATATATTTTCATCCCAAGCACTTTGATTGGGCGTTTTATACATTTCACCTCTAGTTAGGTGGCCAATAGTAGTTCTCTCTTTGTCCCTATGACAAGTATCTTGTTTTTTCCCCCTTCCGGTCAGGTAGGTAATACGATGAAAACCACACATGTTATTCATTCTACACCAACCATTCAACCTACACCCATGACCTTTCAAATGGAAAGTTATTTTATACCCCGCATAGGGGGGGAATTTACAACTGGGGGGAAACCCTCAACTGCAGGGAAATATTTAACATGGGGGAAACAACCACCTTGGGAAATAAAACCAGGTTGGGGGAAACAACTAGCTGGGGGGGAACCTTTAGTTGTGGTGACACAACCAGTTTGGAGACGACAACTAGTTTGGGGAAAATACCTTATTGGAATCCAACCTCAAACCTGGGGGAAAACTATTATGGTAGGCCCTACAAGCCTTTATATTGGCCTACCGTATCTGGGTGTTTCTAAAACTCCATGGGGTCAACCTAATCCTATGAGAATCCCTCCACAAGGATATTTTCCCACTCAAACAATGAACCCTATGATTCCTACTCCACAAACCCCTCAACGATAGTATATGTGAGGTGTTATTGGACTAATTGGTAAGTTAAAACACAAACAGATCTCCCTAACTTCCACAAGAAACTAGAAAAAAACAGAACATAATACACACTTCACCTTAAAATTCATCATCATATGAACTATTTTAGTGAGGTACAAGTGACATACCTTTTAAACGACGCTTGATTCTCGCTAGTGTCATCCTTGTAGCTCCTTCCTTGAGTTTGCATAATAGTAATCATGTCTAAGAATCACAAACCAACAAAGGAGGAAAACAAGGATATATGTATTATGATGAAGTCTATGTATATGATCAAGGAATTATACAATAAAAGACGAGATGATTATATAGGGAAGAAATGTAATAATGTATTAAATGAATAGAAAGTGGAGAATAAAACCCATGCCTTGATGTTTCAAGGTCCCCTTTCAATGACTCTTTGCTTCAACACATACACCTTTGCTCCAATGCCTTGAATGAAGAACATACAAAATCTGACTTGAAGAACTAAAGCACAACTCTCAAGCATAATATGAAGTAGAACTCTCCATAAAAATCTTAGCCTATTCAACCTTAGCTTTTTCCATGAGAGATCCCTCTTTATATAGTGTGAAATAGAGATGGATGAGGATATTAGGATGATTCTACTAAATCAGATAAGTGAGTAAGATCCAAACCGATCGGAGGCCACCTCATCTTCTATAACATTCATGAAATTTGACTTTTTCAATGCTTTAAGCATCGGTGCACCCTATGTACAAGCAGCATGCGATGATGTCACAGTCTAGGTTTAGGGTAGAGTACGAAGATCAGGCATCGTCACACCCCGTGCATATAGCAGGGTGTGATGACCTTCCTTGATATGGATTTTGAAAGAGAAAAGAAAATCACTTTTCTCATGGAGAAAGTCCTCTTTTAGTATTTTCAGGGAACATTAACATACATTGCCCGTTGATCACTGAGCTGACCAAAATAATGTGTAACAAAATTCCCCCCAAAGTATGAAGCTAGAAATCATGAAAGATGAAATACTTTGTAGAATGTGTGTGTCGAAAACAATGAGCACATTGATCAGGAACCTGCAAACAAACAAGCATGTGCATAATATCATACCATTTCTGAGGTAGTCATTCCCATGCTTAGACTACAAGTGACTCTAATCATAAGTGTCAAGTGATTCATGGCCACTAAACATACACTGTGGATCCATGTCATCATGATTCAGCATAGCCACCAAGAATACACTATGGAACTATGCTCTAAAAGAATTCAAATTCGGACATAGCCATGAGACATACACAATAGATCTATGTGTCAGTACTAATTCATGAATACTCTATCGTAACCTAATAAAAAATGATAATATCCAAGGTATTCATTTACGCCATCTCTAAGTAAGAATCTATCCATGTGATTACAAGTGTTGAAATCGAACATGGTAGAAACCACTTGATTACCAGTCATTAATGAAAACCGTTAACAAGTGCGAGGGAAATCACCATTGATGTCAATGACTCCCAAGGTACCCTAGTAAAATCCAATGAATGTGAATAAATGATTTGAAGTCAAAAACTCGATGGAATCCTCCAATCAGGGGTCAATGATGTGAACCCAATATTGAAAGCGAAGAATCCTGCCATTGAGGCATGTAGGCTCTAAGGTACTAAATTATTTCTAAATCTTGTTCCTGGATAATGAGTTGAAGTCGACAGGAAAAGACTCGTCACAGGAGGGCCTTGATGTATCCCTCATAAATGACATGAAATATGTAACATATTTGAATTATATTATAGTATGAAGTGATTCAGAACTGACTCAGGGAAGGCCAACATGGTATAAACTTTATAACTGTAGATGGTTGACTCAATAGAAGGCTTGTCTAGGTTTGACTCCTCTTGAACATATGAACAACATGACAATTGTATTCACAACATTAACTCAAGGAGAACCCAACATATGAAATTTTGAATGGTCAAACAAGAGACAAACGGATTTCCCAACCTAGTTATAATGATGAAGGGGGGTGTCATGTTCAAGAGTGACTATTACTTCCACTAATGCAAATACAGAGACACATTTCTTTCACATTTTCCCCCCACCATTTCTGGCAAGTACCTCTTTATTTTTATGCAATATTGAGGAGGATAACATGTGCTTGTAGATGTAAGCTCATCCTTCATATGAGTCCCTCGGAGTATGTTTAATGAATCGTAAGAAGGAGTGGTTCAATCCCATATGGGTATTTTGGTGTTTGTTTAATGAATCCAAGGAAAGAAAACTCAGGGGTTTTCAATTTTAGAGAGTCTAAAAAAAACTTAAAGAGAACTCCATCAGGTCCTTTTTCATAAATTAATCTGACGTGACTGAAAAAGTGATAACCTGCCGCTCATCATATGTTTTCTTCAAATACTTCTACAAGCGTGAAAAGAATAAGGTCGCTCGGCCATCTTTTCGTGTTTAGGGAGCTTGAAAAGAGCTTAAAGGATACTCCATAGGTTTCATTTTTTTTGTTGCCAATATGATTTCAAAAAAACAACAAAAGGCTACTCGATTTCATTCTCATGGTTTCATGAGCGTGAAAAAGAACTAAGACTCTGCTTGAATTTTTCCTGAAAAACCCTAAAAGGATCTATACATGCGAAAAATATACAAAAACGAACCAAAAAGGAGTGGACCCTTGTTCCAACATCTCATCTCTAGACTTTTTAATCTGCAAAAGTCAGCACTTACCAAGTTGTTAAGACTTTAGGGCATGGATAAAATATAAAAATAATATAATTTTGCAAATAAAAAATGATAAAAGTCAATAAAATAGGCCAAAAACACCATTTTAGCATTCATTTGCAAGTTTACCCAAATAGTGCTCCAAAGCCCTTTTTCACCCTAAATTTCAACTGTCAATTGCGGAGCATGTGGTGGATCATTTCACGAACCGTCTTCATCAAACAAGTAATCTCCTTCTCCTTCATCTTTTCATGGTTTCAAAATTGATTTGTATTGGTCAAATTTATGTGTTGGGTCAATTGTTTGGGGCTACCTACGCTTTGAGGTCATCACAGGTTCCCTATATAGTGAACTGTGACGATCTAGGATCATCGCAGGTGACTCTATAGGTAGGGTACGACAACCTGACACTGCGTGAATGCACATCCCTACGACAACCACGGCCAAAAACTTAAAAAAAGATAAACCTAACTAGAAAAAACCCTCATGAAAGAATTTTATGTTTCTAATCTCATCTTATTGTTCCATGGCATGATTTCCTTTGTCAAGATGATGGAGTGGCATGAGAGAGAGAATGAAGAAAAATATTACTTCACCGGGAATGACCCAAGAATAGTTATGGCTCTCAGGTAGTGTGGGTTACTAAAATTCTTCAGGATTCAAGGCATGAGATCCTAGTTGAGACTACTAGAGTACTTGGTTCACATGTCGAATATGAACGAGAAAGAATTTTTCATGGGTGTCCACCCACTCACAATATATATAGAGAATATATATTTCCTGACAGGACTATCTCGTCATGGTTCATGGGTGTCACTTACAGACAACAGGGGTGGAGGTGAGCCTATGGATTACTACATCTTCCACCATTGTGTGCCAGGTACTGAGAAACATAGCGGCAAAGTAGTTATTAGGGATGTCTGAGATTTGTCATTGCAGACTATCCTTTACACTATTACTCGCATGGAAGGAAGTGAAGCTCCCCATATGGCTTTGTAGAGCCATTTTCATTATGCAATAGAATGCATGGAGCCTAGGGTCTTCAATTGGTGTGAGGGGGTCCTAAAAAGAATGAAGAAACAACTTACCAAGTGTTGAAATGGTTAGTTAAAGAAATTTGGATATGGGTCCATTTTGGTGTCCTTATTCCTAGAGAGGGTTCTTGTTCTACGCCTGCAGGTGGAGTGGAGTATACCTACTCCACAGGATTCATGAATGAAGAGGTGGGTAGATCTCATGGCTCGACATGGAGGTGTTCCCATCATCAAGTATGATGATGTATTTTTACAATGGCTAAGGAATCAACTACTCATGGTGGAAGATTATGCGTATGCTGGGGTAGATTTTTGTGGAGATCCAGATCTATCTCTTCCCGATGGTTCCCAGTGGGGGGACATAGTTAAGAAGGAAATTTTGTTTATATAATGTTTTTTTTTATTTAGAGATATAAAATGTTTTTTGTGTTATTTATCCGATGACTAATCAAGTGTTCTCATCAATGCATATGTGGGACCTTATCGTCCTCTAGGTTCATCCCCTATCCAAAGGTGATGAGAGAGAGGTGTTGTAGCAAGGGTATCTACCACAAATCTAGAGGCCACAAAATAGAACTTGGAGGGGCTAACCATGCATGTCCCTAATGCCACGGTGGATGAGCTCCCTAGGCATTATCAATGCCACATAGTGGGCGTATTTGCATCCATCGGTCGACTGCTTTGTAGAGTAGCATGGGCAGTCACTTGTTATAGAGAGCAACATCCTTGATGCTTTTTTCACATGAAGCTATGAGCTTCACATTTTTGATATTTTGGTCTTCGGACAAAAACACTTTTTGTAAACTTTTATCGTTATAAATATAAAGTTTCTACTAGCTTACTTGTTTTTGTAAAAAGTGTGATTGGATTTATAAATGTCTCAAATCTTTGTCTAACACATAATTATCCAATGCATCTGTTAATGTATTTAGACATCTAGGAATGTGTTGATATTCAATGTAATCAAAATGTCGTTCCAAGAGGCAAATTTGTAAATATACTCATAACAAAGTTGGACTTCAGATGGAATAAGCGTTACTCAATTGTAGTACTACTAATTGTGAATCAATTCGTACAATAATTTGGAGGATTCCAAGTGAAACAATGACAGTTAACAACTCAATAATTGCACTGTATTCTGCGATATTGTTAGTTGCAAAACCAAGGAAAAAACCATCTAGACTGATCAATTCATCTGTAGGTGCATAGATTTCCCCCAAGTAGCAGACGCTAAGTTTTGAGTACTACGACTAGAGCCATCAGTGAAGTCGATATATGGTAGCAAAGACACTGACATCTGGAAACTAGGCACAATGCAAGGTAAGCAGTTGAAGGGAGAAACCAAAAATGAAAAAAGCATACAAGAGTATGATACACTAAAAATACACAACACTCATGCAAAAATGATTTAATCATAGTACTTCTTCAAGTAAATCCCATTTCTGGGTTCACTCAAAGGAATTCCATCATAATCCACCAGTTCATAAGCTCCTTTCTCCAACACTCATTTCACAATATAAGGACCCCACCATATGGGATCGAATTTACTGTCCCCTAGCAAATCATGATCTTGCTCATAAAGAAGAACTAGATCACCTTTAGAAAAAACACATGGTTTGACATGCTTGTCATATTGAGCTTTGACATGATTTTTCTGAGTTTCAATAGCTAAGGTAGCATCATGAAGGGTCTCATCTATTTGCATCAAATACAAAAGATGTTCCTCTTCAGCTGAGTTGTTAGGTAGAAGTTCGACAACTAGTTTCAAAGATGGGATTTCACATTCAATCTAAAAGATTGCTTCAATACCATATACTAACTTAAAAGGTGTGAATCCCATGGCAGACTTAAAGGATGTCCGATAGGCCCACAATGCTGAGAACAAAATTGTGTGCCAATTTGTCTTGTGAATTCCCACCATCCATTGAAGCATAGTAGTGAGAACTTTGTTGATTGCTTCAACCTGGCCATTGGTCTATGGATAATAGGGGGTTGAGTTTTCATGTCGAAGAACCAACTTCTCAGTAAGTTCAAACATCATGAAATTGTGAAAATGGCTATCGTGATCAATAGCGATAGATCAAGGGACACCAAATCTAGTAATGATATGATTAAATATGAATAACGTTACAGTTTTCCTCGTATTATCAAATGTAGGTATCGTCTCGGCCCACTCAGTGAAATAATCCACAGCTACAACAATGTATACATTCCCCCCGACCGAGTGAGGGTTACATGTCATGAAGTTAATATGCAATTTAGTGAATGGACCGAAGGAAACTACAGGGTGAAGAGGAGCAGGGTGAGGCTAGATCTTATTGTTGTAGGTTTGACAAGTGTGGAATTTTTGGATGGTAGTAATGAAATCCTTAAATAATGAAGGCCATAAATAACCATTTCATAAGATATTTTGGGTAGTGGTATACCCATACATATGACCGCCACATGCTCCAGAGTGACATTCATTCAAAGCTTTCTCAGCTTCATCATAGGTGAGGCATCGTCGAAATATGGAATCAATACCACAACGGTAAAGGGTACACCAAGGATAATGTATTGATGGGCTTAATACCGGATGCGATGAAGTTCTGTACTAGAAATACCAGACTAGAAATTTTGGGTCTGGAGATAGATGATAATATCTTCGTACCATATGTCATCAGAACCGATCAAAAAGAGGGATTCTTCAGGTAAGGAATCCTCTGCCACAATTTTTGTTTTAGTAGAGGGAAGTTCACATATCAATTCGACAAAAACCAAAGACTTCTTTGACTTGGTATGTTCAAACTCCAAATCAAACTCTTGGAGAATAACTATTCATTTAGAGTACTTTCCCCCCAACAATTGTCGAGTAAGGATATGCTGCATGGGATTGCAATTGGAAAGGACTGTGGTTCTGCATAATAAGATGTAGTGATGAAAACTTTGAACAGATTGAACAACTACCAAGGCCAATTTCTCCACATGTAAATATTTCGTTTCGATAGTCGTGAGACTCTTACTCAAATAGTATATAACATGTTCATCATGTCAATAATCCTCTTGGACTAAAACCATAGCAATGGTAGAGTCCAAAGCAGCTAAGTACGGGAAATAATCTTGACTATAATCAGGTGGAAACAATAGTGGTGTACGGGTTAAGGTGAGTTTCAAAGATTCAAAGGATTTGGTGGCAGTGTCATCCCATACAAAATCATAACCTTTCTTGAGAAGTCGAGTAAATACTTTCGTTAATTCAGTGTAGTTGGGAATGAATCGACGTAAAAAAAATTCCTTCCCATGCAAACTTTGGAGTTGGTGTAGCATGGAAGGAGGAGGTAAATTGAGAATATCCTCAACCTTCAAGGGGTCTACCCTAATCTCATGCATAGACACAATAAAACCAATAAGTCGTTCGGATTCCACACAAAAAACACATTTTTATGGATTCAAACGTATGCGATAATAACGACAACGTAGGAAAATGGCCCGTAGATGTGTCAGATGATCTTGAAAATGCATAGAGTGTGTCGATAGATTGTCTAGATAGGTTTTTATGATGTGATTAATGTTGTGAAAAGCATAATACATAGAGCGTTGAAAAGTCACACTAGAATTTTTGAGACCAAAAGGCAGTTTCTGGTATGTGAAGGTTCCCCAAGGGAAAATAAAAGCAGTCTTATGTTGATTCGTAGGTAAAATATTGATTTGATTATACCCGGAGAAACCATCCATCAACGAGATTATTTCACTCTCGGCATAGTCGTCAATAATCTGGTCAATGAAAGGGGTTAGATAATTGTCTTGGGGACAAGCTTTGTTTATATCCCTATGATCGACACAAATGCGGATTGTGCCTTGTTTTTTGTTAACTGGAACAAGATTGGACACCCAATCGGTCAAAGCCACATTATATACAAATCCATCTTTAAGAAGTTTTTCAACTTCAAGCTTAATAGAAGTAGCTTTGCATGGATGCACTAGACAAAGTCTCTGCTGAACGGGTTTAGCATTTGGGTAAGTCTTAATCTCATGCACAATAATATCAAGATCGATACCAGACGTTTCTGCATAACTCCAGGAAAAAACGTCACAAAATTCTTGGAAAAGGGATTTATAAGTGTGGACCTCATCAGTAGAACATGAGGCACCGATATGAACATTTTCCATGACTCTGGGTTTAATTGATATGTCAAGAGGAACCGTAGGCGAAATATTACTCAAGTTCCCTTCATAAAAAATATCGTGTGTTGACTCGGGAACATAAGAAATAAAAAAAATGGTAGACAAATTCGAAATCCATTGGTAACTCTTTATGGTCTCACATTCCAGGAAGAGAATAGAATGATGATGCCCATCATCCCATGGAATATCTTCCATAGACATTACCATCATGATCATCTCATCAGTAGGAAATATCACATGGAATAGATCAGGAGATGTGTCATCGAGAGAAGGAGGAGAAGGAGTTGTCAATTGAATATCTTGATAAGCCGATTCCACCAGACTTAAAGGCATTATGTCGTTGTAACAAAGATAGTCACTAGAGCTAGGTACTATCCATGGGTCATAAGACTTAGGGGTTTCACTAACAAAGGTTGATATTATGTTAATCGAGGAAACAAAAGGAAGAGGAATATCGGGTGGTGGAATAAGAAATGTACCCATCAAGGTTGAATATTTTAAAAGACCCATGACGACATTCTCATAACCTGGATGTGTTTTTGAAATAAAAGGTACGTTGCTAGTATGTGAATCAAAATTGAATAAGTCCATTTGATCAACAATAATGACTTTTCCTTGGGGTGGGAAACGTAACACACAGAAAAGAGTAGAAACAACTGCGTGCATGGTATCAATCCAGTTACGGCCAAGTAGAAGGTTGTAATCAAAAGGTGCATCAAAAACATCAACCTCGACATTCACTGCCTTACCCTCTAACATAATAGACAATGAAGGAAGAATACCATAAGGTTTAAACCCTGTACCATTAAAATATTTAAGATTATTGTGCAACTCGGTAAGGGAAAGAGAGACAATAGCTTTCCAACAAGTAACGGATATAACACAAGTCGAGGCTCATTTCATCAATAACAATTCAACATATATTCTTATTTTCCACAACAACTGGGATCTAAAATGCTAATTGAGGAGGAATCCTTGGAATATGATCTTCCAAGTGAAAGATTATTAAATTAGTATCGGTAGGATCAATTCCACCAATATCCTTTAACAACTCCTTCTATTAAGTAGGACAACTTTGAAGGACTTTGAGAGATGACATCGCAGAGAGTGCTTGCGCAAGGTATTCTACAATACTGTAGTTTTGGGAAGCATGTGTGTGAGGATTAAATGAGGAATTTTGAACAATGCCCTTGGGGGGAGAATGAAGAATTGTATCTAGACACGGTCATTCGAGATGAAGAGGAATATTTGGAGGTGAAGTTGGTGGAGGAGGTTGAACCAACGGAGGTAGTAAATCATCAACTTTCTCTTTCGAAGGTGAATCATCTTTGGCTCGAGTTGCGAGTGCAACTTGGTTCTTCTTGGAGTCACCAATACACATAAGTACAAAAGAGGTGGTCGAGGGAGAAGGTTGGTCATGAATGACCAATTGGGCCTATTGTTGAGAAGGAAATGGTTGCGACAAGATGATGGGTGTAGAAGGTGTCCTGGTCCCTTGCAAGAACTTAGTAACCTCTACATGTCATGGACAATATTTCGTATAATGATCCTCACCAAAGATAAGGAAAGGATAATGAGGTTTACGTTTGTCTATTTCTTAAACAAGTTGTGTTTTGGGTTTCTCATATTGTTGATTATTATTTTTTTCCTCCTTATTCCTACCCTTCCCTTTCTTTTTATTTTTATTCTTATTGGTAGGCGTAGATTGAACCAAATTAACTTCAGAGGTTTTACCGAGGGAAGGAGTCAGGTTAGGAGTATTTTTTACATTAGAGGTAGTAGACTTGGGATTGGTATGACTGGCTTGTTTAGAATGAGTCTCAGCATGAAAAGTGCCACTCATGACATCAACAGCATGAGAATCTACCAGAGGTGTTGGGGTAGGATTCATAGAAGGACAAGGTGAATCAGGGATCAAGTCATATAGTGTTTCTGTTTGCGAATAAATGAGATCTAGATATTGAGCATGACTAATGGCACGCTCTTCAGTAATGACACCACCCATGGAGACATCACGGGATAAAGTCCCAATGAGTGATTGGGTAAACCACTCAGCCAATAGTTGATCAGGAAGGGGAATTTTGATTAAGCGTCTTCTCCTCCTCCACTCATGAATATGATCAGAAATGTGAGTGGAAGAGGATTGTTTAAATGAACTCAAAAATTCAGTTCTTGTCTCATAATGCACTGGAAACTAGTAATGCATTAAAAATTCCATGGCTAAGGTATTGAATTCATTAAAGAATCCTCGTGGTAACTCAATATACCATTTTTCTTCTAAACCCTTGAGAATTCATTGAAATATTCGTAATCTTATAGAGTCATCCATCAATGAGTTGGAAGAACACCAAAGATGGAATGTCATGACGTGATTATTTGGGTATTCTCCCGATCGACCGTCAAAATTAGGAATGTCAGATGGTAATTTGGCTAGTATGATAGTCCACTAAGGAGAATTAAAAATAGGATCATTCAAAATCTTAGATAAATCTGGTAAATCCAAAGTAGCAAGAAAAGACATTTGTCTGTTCACTTGAGGAAACTAGTAGTTTTGAGGAGGAAGTCACGTAGGTATACCAATAGGACCATAAGCAGTTTGCAGATAGTTAGATAGTCTTGATAGATTCAGTTGTGGAGGATTTTGAGTCGAATAGACAACAAAATTTGTTTGATTAGGTAAGCTCCCTTGGAAAGGAGCATTAGACTGAAAATTTTGACCCTAAGTAGCATTCATAGAAACTGGATACAATTGTCCAAGATTAGGGGGTACAAAAGAGTTAACTTGAGGATGTTTCCCCCCAAACAGTTTTTGATTCCCCTAGAAAGGAATATTCCAGGTTTGAGATTATGATCCAAGTATACTTTTCCCATAAACTGGGTTATGGCCTCCGACTTGAGGTTTCCCCCCAACTTGAGGTTGACCTCCAACAGGAATTTGAAAACCAGAAGGGACAAAATGAATTGTTCCTCCAACTTGATTCGAGCTACTAGGGAAAGGATGATTATATCCTTCGGGTGAAAGTGGAGGAGGAACATAAGGCCCCCCAGAGAGAACCTGGGTAGGTGTAGGAACAAAGTGACTAACAATGTTATACCCAAGAGGAATAAAGAGATTAGACCCTCCAGATGGATTCTGGGTTGGAATAGCAATGGAAGCATTAAAACAATTATACCCAGGGGGAAGTGATGGATTTGATCTAAGTGGAAGTGGCGTCCCAATAGGAGGTTCAGTGATGGCCACATTTATGGTAGAAACAGGCATAGCTTGTGGGACCATGGTAGAGCCAACGATCTGGAGAGGAAGAATCAAGTGAGAACTAACCAACAATTGGTATGAAACTGTGACGACATTACTGGTCATGCTAGTAAAATGATCTAAAGGTACTGTATAAGCAGTGGAGGTCGCAGGTGTTTGTGATGCCATAGGTTGATTATAAGTTCTCGATCGTAAATGACTCATTCCTATTTTATCAAAAATATCTTGTCTCAAAGAAGTCCTCCAAAGAGTATGACTAGAACCATGAGAGCTAGGATTAAAATTTCCAACAGTGTGAACTGGATTTCTAAACGACTCACTTTGAAAAAATGGATTTCTGCTTGCCTTTTCATTTCTGTTTCACTTTGAAATTTTAAAATTACGTTGTATTTTAAAGGATGTTGTTTACTCAAAAGGGAAACAGAAATGAAGCCAATGATGTATGTGACCTTGACCCAATAAAATGTAATAAGAGATTGTTGGACAACTGAGAGGGGGGGGGGGGTGAATTCGTTGTTACCGTGCTTAAACAATTATGCTTATTTTAAACTCTTTACAAACCACTCAATGATAATCACAATAATGTAGGGAAATATGTAATAGCACATTCAACATAAATCACACATATGAGATACACAGAGACAGATATTTCCTGAGGAAACCCATAAGGGGTAAAAACCTCTTCTTCTTTACATGATAAGTAATCTTTACATTCTTTACATTATCATACATATGAGCACCAACTCATAATGAGGCTACAACCTCTATTTTGCAAGTTGCTACTTGCTGAGAGCACCAACTCTCTGGTTTCTCTTGCACCAACTAGGAGGAAGCACCAACTCTCTGGTTTCTCTAGCACCCACTAGAAGGAAGCACCAACTCCCTAGTGTTCCAGTACCAACTGGATGGAAGCACAAACTTCCAGTCACACAGGCACCAACCTGTATAACAGAGAACAAAAGTTCTCCCTTGCACCACCCTGCCACCCTGGTTTCTCTAGTTGCAACTAGATGGAAGCTACAACTCCCTATGTTTAAGCACCCACTTGAACCTCTAAGGACAATAGTCCTCCCTAGCACCTCCCTACCACCCTAAAATATAAATCTTTTCTATTATGACTTATTACAACGATATAAAGTTCTTCAATGACTTACTGGTCTCATCACTTTTCTGCTACACTGCGTTGCTCTGTCTACATTAGTGTCTTCTGCACACTCCTTGCGCTTTTTGTTCTTTTTCCTTTTATGCTCTCTGCGCCATGTCCCTTCAATGCACCATTACTTTGTTGTATTTCAGTTGTTGTACACTCCTCCTTCTACATTCCTGAATCCTCAAAACAACAACAACAACTCTTTTCTTTGTTATGCATACTTATATTCTCTATGCAACTTGTGCATGCTATCGCTCCATGCTTCTACATGCTCTGTCCATGTCAAGTGCTCTTCCTGATCATAATTTCCACTCTTTAGCTTCTCTGGTAGTTAGATCCATGTGTCTATCATCACTAGCTGTTAAGCCAAGATTACTTAGCCTGTCTAGCAGTTGAGACTCTTCGTCTTCTCTATCAAAGTCGAGCTAATCCTCTCTATTGCAGTTACAGGCTTCAATACTCTTCCATCTATTAATCACCTCTAAGAATAATCTCCATTCCACTCGAAGATGCCTTGAGCCTCTTCATCTTCTCTAGAAATCACACTGAAGCCTGTTTGATTCCTCTGGCAAAAGCTATCAGTGATTTCTGGTAGTTACAATCTAAAGTGAAATAGTAGCCCTCTGATCATACTTAAATTCACCTGCACCATTGGATTGGATCCGTAGGATCTTGCGTTTAATTCTCATTTCGGCATTTTAGGATTTTGATATACCTGTGGTAGAGTTTCTTGACGCTCCATGTCGCGGTCCCTGAAATTCCAAAATGGAGCTTGCTGATTCAAGCTCTTCTCTACAGCTCTTTGATTTCCAGATCAACAGTCCACAATTCGTGGTGATCGAATGACTATCCTCTGCCTCGGGACTTCATCTTTCGGTACTTTGGGGGAGTGATGGAGTTAAAACTCTCGAAGAAAAAACTCTCAGAGTGAGGTCAGTCTTGCATCACTCAATGACGTGTCGTGACCTGAGTGGCTACCACGTGTCACTCAGAATTGTGATTTCCAGTGGCCTGAAATTCCAAATCAACTTGACACCTGTCATTGTCTGATCGTGCCACGTGTCATTGTCTTCTACCTGTCTTTTCTGACGTGGTCTGCCACATTCACCTCCTAGATCTATCAGCCCAAATCACTTCACGATTTCACATATCGCGATTTCGACATTCTTGATGTGAATGTTCTTCACTTCCAAGTCCCGGTCTGCGAAACTCCGAAATGGAGTCAGATCAACTTTTCAACTTTTCACACTTCACAACTTCGAGATTCCTGTCGTGAGAGTCCTTGACATCCCCAACTCCAGGTATCTGAAATTGTCTCATGCTTTCGGGATTTTAGCGTTTCGCATTTCGTGATTCTGGGACTTCTGATGATCAAGAGTCTTGACTCTTCCAACTCCCGGTACCCGAAATTGTCCTCCTTCTTCCAAGATTTCGACGTTTCTCATTTCGAAATTATGGGACTCTTGATGATGAAGAGTCTTGACTCTTCCTACTCCTGGTACCCAAAATTGTCCTCCTTCTTCCAAGATTTCGACGTTTCACATTTCACGATTCTGGGACTCCTGATGATGAAGAGTCTTGACTCTTCCAACTCCCAGTACCTAAAATTGTCCTCCTTCTTCCAGGATTTTGGTGTTTCAAATTTTGCGATTCCAGAACTCCTGATGATGAAGAGTCTTGACTCTTCCAACTCTCGGTACCCGAAATTGTCCTCCTTCTAGGATTTCAGCATTTTGCATTTCATGATTCCGGGACTCCTGATGATGAAGAGTCTTAATTCTTCCAACTCTTGGTATCCGAAACTCCAAAATGGAGTTATTTCCCGATCTGCAAAACTCTTCGTTTATGTGCCTATTTTGGGATTTCGGGATTCCGGATTTCACAACTCCGGGACTCCTATGTTGAAGAGTCTCAACTCTTGACTTCTCAATCTCCCGGTATCCAAAACTCTGAAATGGAGTTTACACTTCTGATCTTTCCATGCAATTATTCATGTGCTATTGATCTTCCTTGCCTGCCTATTTTCCATCAAATAAACAAGCACACTCTTGCACTCTTCGCGCACCTCTGCACTATCTCTTCTAAGCTTATGTTTGTTGGAAAATGTTTAATAGACAGTGTATGCTTGTCATTGATGGAAAGTACAACAGTGAATACGGCATGAATATAGGAAGAATGTAATAGACGGGCATCAAAAGTATTTTAGGAAGACGCTACATAGAAAGCTCGATAAGTTCAGAAGAGATAGTGTAGAGGACTGTTGGCAGGTTTAACAGGCAAAGTGAGCTTGTCATTGATGGCAGGATCATAGTGTGCATCGATGGAAAAATAGGAACAAGGTAAGCTCAATAGAGATAGCATACTCAGGATCTCAAGCAGATCAAAGGTCGAGGCCTTTGACACTTAGAAACTCTTCTAAGTAAGGAGGATGCGTAATCTCAGGTGGAGAAGCACAGTGATAATGGAAGAGGAGGAGCAATAGTCAACGTTGGATCTTATTCAGAATCCCCGATGACCATCAGATATGGATTCAGAGAGGAGTAGCACGCAGTAGATGAGAATAGATCTTGGGCGTTCAATCTAAGTGTGGGGTACATCCATATTTGGATCAGGGAGGACCTACATGTTCATTACACGGCGAAGTGGGGAAATCGTGAAGTGGCGAAATCGTGAAGATGGACAAAATTGCGAAGAAGCGAAATCGCGAAGTGGTGAAATTGTGAGAAGATTTGGGCCGTAGGATCTGGGGTATCTATGTAGGCTCCATAGCCATTAGATATGGTGAAGCTGCAAGGCGGATAAGTCCAAGAGTCATCCAACTCCCCAAAAATGTGAAGGAATCCTGGCCGTCCATCGGGGACAGTCGTGGACTGTTGATCAAGAGGATGCGTGGTGAAAGATCAGAGAACCACAAAGACTCCATTTTGGAGTTTTGCAAGTCGTGAAATCTAAAAGAAAGAGATTCAAACTTGCGATATGTGAGATCACGATGAGATCTGGACCATCAATACACCAAAATCCTGGACCATTGATCTGAGCTCCATCTCGGAGTCTCACCTATCGTGACTTGGAGTGACAAGAATCTCCATCTAAGGATCAACGAGATGCGAGATCACAAAAATATCAGGACCATCAGATCACCAAGAATGAGGACCGTTGATCTGAGCTCCATCTCGGAGCTTCACCTATCGTGACTTGGAGTAACGAGAACCTCCATATTAGGAACAACGGTATGCGAAATCACCAATTAACCGCAGCCGTCAGATCAAGGTGTGATCTGGACCATTGATCCGACTCCATTTCAGAGCTTCGCCTATCGTGACTTGGAGTGATGAGAGCCTCCGTCTAAGGAACAACAAGATGCGAGATCATGAAAATATATGGACCGTTGATTCATTGAGATCATGGACCCTCGATCAGGGTCGATGAAGATCATGTGTTTGTAGCACCTTTTAGCGCAGACAATGGTCACCGCCTGTGGTCACGTGGAGGAACGACCTAGTGCAGATAAGCTCTGCCTCAGAATTTCAAGGATCACATCTCGTACGAATGCTGAAATACTGAAAAGGTGAAATGTCACTGTAATTGGTGGTCACCACCTGTGGTCACATAGAGGAGGGAGCTAGAGCAGCCAAGCTCCTTTTCAGAGAACACAACATGAAGAGTCAAGATGCCTCATTGCGGAATCTCTGAATTGTGAAAGTGTGAAACGCATAAATCATGACAATATCCTTCAGAGTTAATCCAATGGTGCAGATGAAACTGAAGGAGATTAGAGGGCTACTATTGCACGTCACAGTGTAACTGCCAGAAACCACTGATGGTTTCTGCCAGAGGACTCGAAGAAACTTCAGGGTGATTCACAGAGGAGATGAAGAGTCTCCAGGAATCTTCAAGAGGGATGAATATGCTCGTGGAGGTGATTGACAGCTGGATGAGCATTGTAGCCTATAACTGGAACAGAGAAGGTGAGCTCATCTGTCACAGAGAAGACGAAGAGTCTCAATTGCCAGAGAGGCTGAGGAATCTTAGCATAACATACAGTGATGCTAAACAAGTAGAAAAATGGCCAGAGAAGATGAAGAATCACGATGATGATTAGACAAAGAACTCAAGTTGTGGAGGATATCGACGCGCTATGAGTATGCAGAGGTATTGTGTGCATTTCATGCACAAGGTGCACAAAATATATAAATACACAGTACAAAGAAGAGATGTGGTTGCTTTTGTTGCTCGAAGTGGTTTTGGTTGTTGTTGTTGAAGGTAATTCATGACTGAAGGAGGAGAGTGAAGCAGCTGAATTGAACAGAAGAGGAACTGTGTAGTGAATGGACATGGCACACAAAGCATAAAAGGTAGAAGAACAGACAGCACAAGTTGTGTGTGCAGGAAGGCAGTAAGGCGGATGGAGCAATGAAATGCAATAGAACAGTGATGAGTCTGGTAAGCCATTGTTGAACATTATATCATTGTAATAAGTTTCAGTAGCAAATATTTATATTTCAGGGTGGAAGGGAGGTGCTAGGGAGGATTGTTGTCCTCATAGGTTCAAGTGGGTGCTTGAACACAGGGAGTTGTAGCTTCCATCTGGTTATAGCCAGAGAAACTAGGGTGGCAGGATGGTGCAAGGGAGAACTCTTGTTCTCTGTTATACAGGTTGGTTCATGTATGATTGGAAGTTGGTGCTTCCATCTAGTTGGTGCTGGAAACACTCAGGGAGTTGGTGCTAGAGAAACCAGGGAGTTGATGCTTCCTTCTAGTGGGTGCTAGAGAAAACATAGATTTGGTGCTCTCAATAAGTAGCATCTTGCAAAACTAAGGTTGTAGCCTCATTATGAGTTTGTGCTCATATGTATGATAATGTAAAGAATGTAACTATTACTTATCATATAAAGAAAAAGAGATTTTTACCCTGGATGGGTTTCCTCGGGAAATATATGTCTCTGTGTTTCTCATATATGTGACTGATGCTGAATGTGCCATTGTTTATTTCCCTGCATTATTGTGATCATCATTCAGTGCTTCTGCAAAGAGTTTAAAAGAAGCATAATTGTTTAAGCATGGTAACAACTGATTCAACCCCCCCCCCCACCCTCTCAATTGTCCAACAATTGGTATCAGAGCCGACCCCCTTTTATCTAAGGGTAGATCCTAGAGCTTAAACATGACAAGCCATGAAGGGACTTCAGTCACTAGGCCTCCTCTATTTGATGGAACGAATTTTTCCTTCTGGAAGGTTAGAATGAGAACATACCTAATGGCCTTAGGAGATGATGTCTGGGATGTAGTAGAGACTGGATACATAAAGCCTATTGTGCTAGCTTCCAAGGATGATAAGTTAGAATTTAGCTTTAATTCTAAGGGAATGAATGCTATCTTGAATGGACTTGCATAAGCCGAGTTTGTGAAGGTGATGCATCTTCAAACTGCTAAAGAAATGTGGGACAAACTCATTAACAGTTATGAAGGTAATGAGAAGGTAAAGGACACCAAGCTTCAAACCTACAGAATACAGTTTGAATAGCTAAAGATGAAGGAATATGAAACTGTTGGTAAATACTTTCTGAGAGTAGAAGAAATGGTGAATGCAATGAAATCACTTGGTGAAAAAATTGAGGAACCTTCTTTAGTTCAGAAAATCTTGAGATCTCTCCCAGATAGGTTCAACCCGAAGGTCTCTGCTATAGAAGAA
>ML778599.1:36309-47934 GCA_009831015.1 Picea engelmannii | reverse complement strand
ATCTGAAGGATCATCATCATTGTTTACGCAAAGACTTTTCTTCTTAAAGTTATTCTCTTTAAAGAAATTTTTGTGTTTGTACTTCTCCTCATCATCACATGTCTGATCCTTTCCTTTGTGGGGACATTTATTTGCAAAATGACTTATCCTACCATAGTTGAAACATTTGAAAGGCAGTTTACCTTTGTATTTTCCTGATCCCTTCTTCAGTCTCTTCACAAATTTTGCTTCAATTTCATCGGGCTCATAATCCTTATTCTTGTCTTCTTTAAATGATGCTTCTCTAGAGGTGGGTTTATCTTTAAATATTCTCATTTCATATGCAGTCAATGTTCCTAGAAGTTGATCAAACTCCAATTTTTTTAGATCATTAAGTTCTTCTGTAGCAGAGACCTTTAGGTTGAACCTATCTGCGAGAGATCTCAAGATTTTCTGAACTAAAGAAGGTTCCTCAATTTTTTCACCAAGTGCTTTCATTGCATTTACCATTTCTTCTACTCTCAGAAAGTATTTTCCAACAATTTCATCTTCCTTCATCTTCAGCTATTCAAACTGTATTCTGTAGGTTTGAAGATTGGAGTCCTTTACCTTTTCATTACCTTCATAACTGCTAATGAGTTTGTCCCACATTTCTTTGGCAGTTCCTAGGTGCATAACTTTTACGAATTCTTCTTCTGTAAGCCCACTCAAGATAGCATTCATAGCCTTAGCATTGAAGCTAAATTCTAGATTGTCATCCTTATTAGCTAGTACAATTGGCTTTACATAACCAGTTTCTACCATTTCCCATACATCTGCACCTAAAGCCATTATGTAGGTTCTCATTCTAAATTTCTAGAAGGAAAAGTTGTTCCATTGAATAGAGGGGCCTTATTGGTTGAATTTCCTTCATGGATTGACATGTTTAAGCTCTAGGATCTACCCTTAGATAAAAGGGGTCGGCTCTGATACCAATTGCTGGCCAGCTGAGAGGGGGCGTGAATCAATTGTTAAAACAATTATGCTTATTTTAAACTCTTTACAAACCACTCAATGATAATCACAATAATGTAGGGAAATATGTAATAGCACATTCATCATCAGTCACACATATGAGATACACAGAGATAGATATTTCCTGAGGAAACCCATAAGGGGTAAAAACCTCTTCTTCTTTATATGATAAGTAATCTTTACATTATTTACATTATCATACATATGAGCACAAACTCATAATGAGGTTGCAACCTCTGTTTTGCAAGTTGCTACTTGCTAAGAGCACCAACTAGAAGGAAGCACCAACTCCCTGGTTTCTCTAGCACTCACTAGAAGGAAGCACCAACTCCCTAGTGTTCCAGTACCAACTGGATGGAAGTACCAACTTCCAGTTACATAGGCACCAACCTGTATAACAGAGAACAATAGTTCTCCCTTGCACCACCCTGCCACCCTGGTTTCTCTCACTGCAACTAGATGGAAGCTACAACTCCCTGTGTTCAAGAACCCACTTGAACCTCTAAGAAAAAAAGTCCTCCCTAGCATCTCCCTACCACCCTAAAATATAAATCTTTGCTATTATGACTTATTACAGTGATATAAAGTTCTTCAATGGCTTATCGGTCTCATCACTATTCTGCTACACTGCGCTGCTCTGTCTGCATCAGTGTCTTCTACACACTCCTTGCACTTTCTTTTATTTTGCATTTTATTCTCTTTGTGCCATGTCCCTTCAATGCACCATTCCTCTTTTGTATTTCAGCTATTGTACACTCCTCCTTCTACATTCCTGAATCCTCACAACAATAGAAATAACTCTCTTCTTTGTTCTGCATACTTATATTCTCTGTGCAACTTGTGCATGCTATCGCTCCATTCTTTTGCATGCTCTGTCCATGTCGAGTGCTCTACCTGATCATAATTTCCACTCTTCAACTTCTTTGGCAATTAGATCCATGTGTCCATCATCATTGGGTGTTAAGTCGAGATTCCTTAGCCTATTTGGCAGTTGAGACTCTTTGTCTTCTCTATCAAAGTCGAGCTAATCCTCTATGTTGCAGTTACAGGCTTCAACACTCTTCCATCTGTCAATCACCTCTAAGAATAATCTCCATTCCATTTGAAGATGCCTCGAGCCTCTTCATCTTCTCTAGTGATCACACTGAAGCTTGTTTGATTCCTCTAGCAAAAGCTATCAGTTGTTTCTGGCAGTTACAATCTGAAGTGCAACAGTAGCCCTTTGATCATACTTAAATTCACCTACATCATTGGATTGGATCCATAGGATCTTGCGTTTAATTCACATTTTGGAATTTTGGGATTTCGTTATTCCTGTGGTAGAGTTTCTTAACGCTCCATGTCGTGATCCCCAAAACTCTGAAATGGAGCTTGCTGATTTGAGCTCTTCTCTACAACTCTTCAATTTCCATATCAACGGTCTACAATCCGTGGTGATCGGATAGCTATCCTCTGCCTCGGGACTTCATCCTTCGGGACATTGGGGGAGTGATGGAGTTAAAACTCCCGAAGCAAAAAATCCTAGAGTGAGGTCAGTCTTGCGTCACTCAATGACATGTCGTGACCCGAGTGGCTTCCATGTGTCACTCAGAATTGTGATTTCCAGTGGCCTAAAATGCCAAATCAGCTTGACACCTGTCAATGTCTGATCGTGCCTAGATCACTTCACAATTTCGCATATCACAATTTCGACATTCTTGATATGAATGTTCTTCACTTCCAAGTCCTGATCTGCGAATCTCCGAAATGGAGTCAAATCAATTTTTTGGCTTTTCGCACTTCGCAACTTCAAGATTCCTGTCGTGAGAGTCCTTGACATCCCCAACTCCCGGTATCCGGAATTGTCTCCTGCTTTCAGGATTTCAACGTTTCACATTTCGCGATTCCAGGACTCCTTATGATGAAGAGTCTTGACTCTTCCAACTCTCGGTACCTGAAATTGTCCTCCTTCTTCCGGGATTTCGATGTTTCACATTTGGTGATTCTAGGACTCCTTATGATGAAGAGTCTTAACTCTTCCAACTCCCTGTACCCAAAATTGTCCTCCTTCTTTCAGGATTTTGACGTTTCGCATTTTGTGATTCCAGGACTCCTGATGATGAAGAGACTTGACTCTTCCAACTCTCGGTACCCGAAATTGTCCTCCTTCTTCTGGGATTTTAGCGTTGCACATTTCGCAATTTTGGGACTCCTGATGATGAAGAGTCTTGACTCTTCCAACTCTCGGTACCCAAAATTGTCCTCCTTCTTCCTGAATTTCAGCGTTTCACATTTCACGATTCTAGGACTCCTGATGATGAAGAGTCTTGACTCTTCCAACTCCTCGTATCCGAAACTCCGAAATGGAGTTATTTCCCGATCTGCGAAACTCTTCATTTATGTGCCTATTTCGGGATTTCGGGATTCCGGATTTCGCAACTCTGGGACTCCTGTGTTGAAGAGTCTCAACTCTTGACTTCTCAATCTCCCAGTATCCGAAACTTCGAAATGGACTTTACTCTTCTGATCTTTCCATGCAATTATTCCTACGTTGTTGGTCTTCCTTGCCTGCCTATTTTCCATCAAATAAACACGCACACTCTCACACTCTTCATGCGCCTCTGCACTATCTCTTCTGAGCTTACATTGTCCCTGTTTTTCCATCGCTGCATACTCTGATCTTGCCATCAATGAAAACCATACTTGCCTGTAAATATGCCAATAGAGATGATTATGCAATCTTTCAATTCGATGAAATTTAATTACAGTAGGGAGAAGGAATCTCTTTTTGAAATACAAAAGCTACGAAACACAATTTCTCAAGTCTTGAATGAACAAAATCCCAAATAATAAAAAACTACAAATTTTCCAATTTTCTTCTTTGACAAATATTGTGAATGCAACAATTTTTTTGTGAAAGATCACTAAAAAGAAGAATGACTCCAGTCCTTTCTTTCTCATACCAAATCAAAGATGTAATGAATAAAATAAAATGCAATCCAAGAAAATTAACACATTCTCAACATTATTCCCAAATCAAACCTATAATATAAGAAAAAATGAAATCATAAGAAATCTTTTTGTCAAATAAAAAACAAAAATGGTCTCTCAATCAATGAACAATCCAGAAGGTAAAAACAATCCAAAAATTCAAATAAATCCAAGATCCTTTGTCAAACAAGAACTCCAGATCAAGACTTAGACATTATACCCTTGTGACAAAAATAAAAAATAGAAGCTTGCAAAATTTACAGAGAAAACTTTCAATTTCCAAAAATCAATCAAATGCAGGCTTCAAACTTATAAATCAATCAATCATTGGTATCCAAAGTTCATCCCAGGAAATTGAGGAAAAACTAGGTATAAGAAAGAAAAAACTCGCTATCTCCAACAATTCCTACAGGAATAATCTCGGGTAGCAGTGGAGCACAGTGAGATGATATAGGGTCGTTGCATGCTGCAAATAGGGTACAGTGTGACATCATCACACTGGTATGCACCAGTAAGGTGCGATGTTAGAGGATCATCATGGTCTATATATATAGTACAATGCGATGATCTCTGAAACTAAAGGAAAATGGAAAGAAAGACAAAAATTCTCACTGAACCTTCAGACCCAGGGAGTCCAGATGGATCACCCATAGACTCAAAAAATGAATTTGACCAAAAGAAGGAAGGATAAAAGAAAATAAGAGGAAAAAAAACAAAATAAAGTCAAATCCCTAGTATGGTTGCCAATTTTTTTATCGGACTAATTGGTAAGTGCGGACACAAACAAATCTCCCTAAATTCCATAGGAAACTAGAACAAAACAAAAAAGAACACACACTTCACCTTAAACTTCATCATCATATGAACTAGTTTAGTGAGGTACAAGTGACATACCTTTTAAACGATGCTTGATCCTTGCCAGTGTCTTCCTTGTAGCTCCTTCCTTGAGTTTGCATACTAGTAAGCCTATCTAAGAATCACAAACTAGAAAAGGAGGAAAAAAAGGATATATGTATTCTGATGAAGTCTATGTATATGATCAAGGAATTATACAATAGAAGACAAGATGCTTATACAGGGAAGAAATGTATTACTGTATTAAATGAATATAAAGGGGAGAATACAACCCATTCATTGATGTTTCAAGGTCCCCTTTCAATGGATCTTTGTTTCAACACACACACCTTTTCTCCAATGCATTGAATGAAGAAGATCCACAATCTAGCTTGAAGAACTAAAGCACAACTCTCAAGCATAATCTGAAGTAGAACTCTCCATACAAATATTATCCTATTCAACCTTAGCCTTTTCCATGAGAGATCCCTCTTTATATAGTGTGAAAGAGAGATGGATGAGTATATTAGGATGATCCCACCAAATTAGAGAAGCAAGTAAGATCCAAACCGATCAGAGGCCACCTCATCTTCTAGAATATTCTCTTATAGAACATTTGCAAAATTTGACTTTTCCTATGCTTTAAGCATCGTTGAACCCTATGCACAAGCAACATGCGACCATGTTGCAGTCTAGGTTTAGGGAAAAGTGCGATGATCAGGCATTGTCGCACCCCATGCATATAGCAAGGTGCAATGACCTTCCTTGATATGGTTTTTGAAACAGGAAAGCAAATCACATTTCTCATAGAGAAAGTCCTATTTTAGTATTTTTAGGGAACAGTAACATGTGTTGCTAGTTGATAATTGAGGTGACCAAAATGATGTGTAACAGGAGGACCACCAAGTGTTACAATTCCATCCCAACCTATATATGGTCCTATTAGTACCTCGATGCCACATCAATACTACTAGTATTCACAACCAAACCGATAACTTCCTTTTTTGGATAATTTAGATCTATCTTATTTTTTGTGTTTGACTAATGATCCCATAAAACATGCCCCATTTTGAACACCCATCCTTTCCAAACTATCTTTCGATATCCCGAAGTTTGACAGGAAACCTAGAGAAGATCCTAATAACCACTTAATGACCTTCCATCTTTTGTGTTCTTCCAACTCCTTGATGGACGATTCCATTCGATTAAGACTTTTCTAGTATATTGAGTTGTTGTGAAACTCCTTTGTCGGCTTTCATTCTCTTTCTATGGCATTTTTTACCCATTTCCAACTGCCAATTTGGTATGAGACCGGTAACGATCTTTTAAGCTCTCTTAGGAAATCCACATCCACTCATATTTAAGATCATATTCATGAATGGAGGCAGTGAAAATGGTTGATTAAAGCTCCAATTCCATATCAACTCCTGGACTATTGGCTCACAAAGTCTCTCCTACCACCCATTGTTAGTGATGTCTCCATGGGAGGTGTTTTCATCGAGGAGCGAGAGATTAGTTGTGCTCAATATTTAGATATGGTATATTCCCAATCTTCCACACTTTATGATCTGATCCCTCATGCTCCTCAGTCATCGAATGATCCATCAAAACCAACTCTGAGAGTGCATTCTTATGGCATGATAGGCTCCATAAAACTACAGTATACAACCCAATCGACTAGGAAACAAGACCATATAGCCTCCACCCTAGGCTCATCCCAGACTGGTACCAATACCAAATATCCTCCCTCTTCTGCACAAACCTCCTAGGTGAATGTGATTCAATCAACTTCATCTTTGTAATCCAGAGGAAAGAAGAAAAAAAAGGGTAGATCCAAAAAACCTTCTAACCAACAAGAGAGTACAAACACCCAAGATCCAAATATTGGGTGAAAAAACAAAAGAAATGAAAAATGTCCTTGCATGGTGTTGGCACAGGGGCACACTCGAGGTTCACTCCAAGAGCACACCAATAAGCCATAGCTACTAGCCCTTTCGAAAACACCTACGAAGCAAATGCAGTCTCACCCGAAGCAGCTATGGGGGGGTTGTAGGACATAGATGTCTACAACCAGGGGAATATCAAGTGGATCTTAACACAATACAACGCAGTATACCTTGCTCACTTATCACTAAAATATAATCCACATTCTATAGATCTCATCTAATACAATAATGCAATAACAGTATATCAAAGACAAAGATAAAGCATCAATCATACACCCATAACACCAAATATACGTGGTTCACCCTCTCCCTAGGGATACGTCCACAAAATTGTTCTTATGATATATTAAGGTAAAGATTGCAGTTCTTTTTTGCACCCTCTTCTAGCATATCTTCTTCTTCTTCTCTCTTTCTCTCCCCCTCCTTCACACCCAGCTACAGGACTTGATATTCACACCCAGCTGAAGATCTTACAATCCCAGAAGGCTCTTACTCTCAACACTTCTCTCAGTCACAATACAATATTCTCTCAATGAACAACAATCAATAACAATGCTCTACAACAGTACCGACCCGACCTAGGTCCTCTCGACCTCTATTTATACAATATACTCCCTCACCAACAGCCTTAGGTCAAGACCTAGGTGTCAAAACCCTAGATATACAAACCCTAGGTGTCTAAAACCCTAGGTCAACTTGACCATCTTTTCCCAGGCTTCGCCAGCCTATCTCTCCTTTCTTCCTGCACGGTGCTAACAGTGGATTTTCCCACTATCTGAGTTGTCCTCGATACATATAACTTGCTTATATGTCATCCCTGGTCTCCTCATACAACGGCTAGCTTTCTTGGGCTTTGCTCCTTCTTTTCTACTCTTTTTCTTACTTCGACCCAGTAATAGTCACTGTGTCTCCCATGAAGTTCTCATTTTACCTCTTCTTCCTTTATCTTTGCTTGATTTCATACCCAAGGGCCAACATGCCCCCAACCCTCACATGTGACTCATCCTGAGGCACTTCAGATCTGATCCTTCTATTTTTCTTTGGTTTGGACTGCGCATTGCAGCCTTTACTTTCTACTTTATGCATCCTCTTCCTCCTTGTGCAGATCGTATTTTCTGTGTCTGGTACCCAATTTCAACTGCACCTAATACCTAGAACCTTTTCTTCCATCTTTCTACTGAGATATGCGAGGCAGTTGGTTGTCATAGTACAACTTCATATGTCTCCCATTTACCAACCCTTCCTTCCATTCTCCATTTAGCATCTTCATCTGTGCAGATCCTCCTTCTGTAACATAGGCGATCTCATATGGTCCAAGACAATGTATTTTGAACTTCCCTGGGTGTTTTATAAACTTACTGTCATACACCAGTACTAATTCACCTTGCTTGAATGCCTTCTTCTTGATGTGCCTGTCATGGTAGGCCTTCTCTCTATCCTTCTGAACCTGCTGATGAAATCCTGTAATAAATCTATCTTCTTCCAGTTCAACCAACTGTGCAAGCCTCTCTTGAACAACTCCAGTGTCATCCATATCTGTAAAGGTAGCAATCCTTAAGCTTGGAACCAGGTATTCCATTGGGAAAACAACTTCAAGACCATAGAATAGCTTAAAAGGGGTCTACATGGTCAGTTCCTTGCAAGTGGTTATATAGGCCCAAAGTACTGTAGGTACTCTTAAATCCTAGTCATCCCTATTCACATTACAAATCTTCGTCAGTGTTGTCTCCGAGATTTTGTTGAATGCTTCAACTATTCCATTTTCCTGAGGATGATAAGGTGTGATTTTCTGATGGTAGATGGTAAACTCCTCATTCAATGCTTCAACTGTCTGATTGATGAAGTGTGTGCCTTGGTCACTCATACGGATCTTGGGGCATCCAAACCTTGTTATTATGTCATCAAATATAAATCGCGCAGTAGTAGTTGCACTACATTCCTTGACTACTCTGGCTTTATCCCATCTGGTTAAGTATTCAATCACAGTAATGGCATACCTTTCTCTTGTGTGCTTCCCTAGTGGGTTGATAGGTCCCATGAAGTTAATGGCCCATTTTTCGAATGCTTGTAGGGTCATTTGTGGTGCTAATGGAATTTCATCTCGTCTAGATGGTCTTCGAACTCTATTTCACACATCATAGACTCTAGCATAATCCTTAACATCTCTGTGTAAGGTAGGCTACCAAAGGCCAGCTCACAGAACCTTTTGCGCAGTTGTTTTCCCTACATAATTTCCTCCTAATAAGTAGTGGCAGAATTTTTGTAGCGCATACACCATGGCCAATCCTTCTCTCTCTGTGGCAGTGTCATTAATTTATGTTGTGGATAACTTCCTGCTAGCAAAGGATAATAGGTGATCGATGTATCTTGTTCCTGACTATGCTAACAAAACTCCTAAGGCAATTGGCGATGCATTGACATGCACATGAAATTATTTGCTCCAATCTGGAAAGACCAGAATGGGTGCAGTGACCATCTTCTGTTTCAGTGTGTCGAAGCTCTGTTGGCATTCATCTGTCCAACCAAAATGGCAGTCCTTATTCAACAACTTCTCCATCGGTGTTGTAATTTGGGCATAGCCTTTAATTAATTTCCTGTAATAGCTAGTGTGTCCTAGCGTAGTGCGCAGTTGTTTAACTGAAGTCGGAGGTGGAAAATCAACTATAATTGCAATTTTAGATGGATCAACCAGCAATCCCTGCTTTCATACAATATGGCCTAATAACACTCCAAATGGTGACAAGAATATTCACTTCTTCAGATTTAAAGCAATTTGACACTGGCTGCATTTATCCAACATTAACCTTAGACATTCAATATGATTTTTTAGCAAACTAAACACAGTCCAATCATCAAAATAGGTTTCTAAACATTTATGCAGAAATTCTTTGAACGCTTCAACCACCACCCTAGAAACGATGGTTGGGGCATTCTTCAGTCTGAATGGCATCATTGTATATTGGTATGATCCCCATTTTTATGGAAAACGTGGTCTTGTGGCGGTCCTCCTTGGCAATTCGGATCTGATGGTATCCTGAAAATCCATCTGTAAAAGAATATACCTCCTAGCCTCCTATGTTGTCTAATACTTCGTCAGTTAATGGTGTAGGGAAAGGGTCATGCAGACATGCATCATTCAGTTTCCTGAGGTCTACACATATCCTGATTTCACTTGTCTTCTTGTCTTGTACCACCATGGGGCTGATCCACTCTGATTCTTCAACAGGTTCAATAATTCCTACTTCCAACATTCTGTCGAGCTCAATCTTCACTTTTTCCTTGTATTTCGGGTTCAATCTATAGGGTCTTTGCTTAACTGGCTTCACATATGGTTTCAAAGGTATTCTCATCTCTCCCATAGGTCCTTTGATTCCCTTCATATCAGTGAACTTGGTTGGAAACAAGTCTTGATATTCATGCAATAGCTTTGTAATCTTGTCAATGGTAGCAGAATCCCAATAATATCTGACATTGCCAAGCTTCGGTGTCTCCTCGGTTCCAATATTGACCTTTTTTATCTTGATTAGCTTACTAATAAATGGTAGCTCAGCTCTCGATCCTTCCACTTCTCTTTGGCCTTCTATTTCAGTGATGTTTATCTTCCTGGGATCATCATCGTCATCGGCATTGATGTTGTATCAGCCCTGCAATTTTTGGAGAGGCGCAGTCCACTTGTCCTTTTCGTGTTGCAAAGGGAGGCTAGATTCTACTTCAAATACTTTCTGTCTCACAATATGTAGTGTCTGGTCTACAAAAGGATATTGAATTTCAAATAGAAATGTATTTGTTGGTTGTGGAGCCTGATTATCTTCCTGATTCAGAGGTCCTTACTTTCATCCATGTTTATACCCCATGAAGTATTTACACCCCAAAAGTATGTACACTCTTCCACGCGGGGGAGTGCAGAGGGGGGGTACCCCCTCTGCGGGGTTCGGGGGGTCCATCCCCCTGGCTGGGGGGTCTGGGGGAAAGCGGGCCCCCAGCGGGGGTTCGGGGGCAGCGTCCCCCGAAGCAAAAATTTCCTTATAAAAGTATATTGTAATTTCATTGTAAATCTAGACCGTTCATTATAAGGTCACAGATCTAACGGTAGAGATTATGTTAGGGTTTTTTTCCCTAGAAGGCAACACTCTTTTATGAGGGAAATGTATTGCGGCTATGTACGAGTGTGAATATTGTATTCTGAGAGAGGAGACTGTGAGAGAAAGAAGAGGAAGTTACAGTGGGTTTTGCTGTAGGTTGCATCCCTTCATTTGCTGGATAATAATAAAGGAAGGACCTGGCGATTTCTCTGGTGAACGTAGCCCACACTGGGTGAACCACGTAAATCTGTGTCTCTCTTGTATTGTGTGTCTTCTGTGTTTTTGTTTCTGCATTTGTTTTATTTTATTGCTCCGCGGTCTTGTTTTTATAACAATTGGTATCAGAGCGTAAGGTAACTCGCAGGAAAAGAGGGTTCCTGGTTCGAGTGGGAGCAATGTCGGAAGATGGAAAGTTTAGGGTCGAGAAATTTAATGGCCAAAACTACCAGTTATGGAAGATGCATATGGAAGACTATTTATATCAGAAGGATCTATTCCTACCATTGAGTGGAGTAGCAAAGAAGCCAGTGTCCATGAAGGACGAAGAATGGGAGATTCTTGACAGAAAGGCTCTAGGAACGATACGACTGAGCCTGGCAGCGTCGGTGGCTTTCAATATTTCAAAAGAAAAGACAACAAAGGGTTTGATGGATGCGCTGGCCAAATTGTATGAAAAACCCTCGACGTCGAATAAGGTATTTCTAATGAAGAGATTATTTAATATGAAGATGTCAGAAGGTGGGTCTGTTGCAGATCATTTAAATGAATTTAATATGGTTACTAATCAACTAAGTTCTGTA
>ML778599.1:11980-32587 GCA_009831015.1 Picea engelmannii | reverse complement strand
AAGGACCTGGCAATTTCTCTGGTGGACGTAGCCCACACTGGGTGAACCATGTAAATCTGTGTCTCTCTTGTATTGTGTGTCTTCTGTGTTTTTGTTTCTGCATTTGTTTTATTTTATTGCTCTGCGGTCCTGTTTTTCTAACAGTATTTACAAAAAAATTATTCATACCTTTCCAATCTATGGTGATGAGGCGCAACTCTTCTTGAAGGTACCAGTTGATAGGTGTGGTGTCCATTCTGTTGATGAATTTTTGCACCCATTTCTTTTGGGGAATATCACTCCATGCTTCTTCACAGCTTCGCACATGGTCCTTTGGCCCGCTTCGACCTGTGTACCTCACTTTGTAGCTTTCTACTTGGTCTAAGAACCATGCTATCATCAAGGTTCGGCATTGTACCCAGTCTATAATATTGCTTTTGTGCGTACCCCATCATCTTGTTGGTGTAGCTTTCAGGGCCTCATCCATTTCCAACAGTATTTGTTTCCTTGGTACACTTGCTTCAAATTACAACAAGAAGGTCTATAATGGATTCAAACCATCAAAGGTGGGTAAGTTGCTTACCGTTGTACCAATCCAGCGAACTTCTCTGGCCAACCTGGCAAACCTTCTTGTGGATACTTCATACATCTAATTTTGCCAATTTTCCAGTGCTTCTTCTGAGTCTGATGAGCATACACTGTCACTTCGCCAACTGAGATTCCCATCAACTATAGAATTAACGTAATCTTGTTGTCTAGATGTCAGTTTGTAGATATTCTCAAATTCAAATGTGTGGTCTTCTTCTCTAATGGGTTATGTGTATCTCTGAACTTCATCTGGATCTAAAGGTGCAATGACCCTTAGGTCGTCTCTTTCAAATGTCATATGTCTCTTATTCAAATCAGCAATAGTAGAGTTGTTGAAGTCCTAATCAATTCCTAACAGCATCGGGTAAGGGCAGTTGTCATAAAAAATTTCAATGACCTCAAAATCTGCACAGTTCCTCACTTCATCGATGTCCACAGGGACATGCTCCAGTCGTCCAAATGGGATAAAAGCTTGTTGATTAGCCATCCTAAGCCTTATAGGCGAATAGACTAACTTCGGTTTTCCCATCAGTGCCCAAGTTTTCTTTGTCATGACATTAACCTCCGACCCTAAGTCGAGGACCACATAGTCTATGTCATACTCTCCTATCTGAGCATTCAAGTGTAATTCTTTGTTTGTCCTTCTCCTTTTCCAATTTGGTGTACTTCCCTATTCAGCAAGGGGTCTATCTTTCCTAGATCATATTTCTTGATTAAATTCTGAAGTTCTCTTATAGCGTTTTCATCCTAGATTAGCTTAATGCAAGTATACATAAATTCCATGAGCTTGCTTACCTCTTTTCCCTCTCTCAGCAAAGCAGACTGATCAAATAACGGTGGCATTCCATATTCTCTTACTTTTGGCCATGTTCTTGATGATGAGCCTTGATCTCTTCTGAATTATTTCCTTGCATCTTTAAATGTTCATATTTCTTTCTTGGCATCAAAATTTTGAGTCTTCTCCACAACTTTTCTGACTCCTGAGTCTTTTGTAGTCTTTCCCTAGTTCACTCTATCTTCTCCTATAATAGTGCCTCATTGAGTAATAACAACAAATATCAGGTCTTCTCTGTGAGGTTCATCATATATCAACTGCACTTGTGGGTTCTGTTGAGGTCCTCGTCTTTCTTGAATCTTAACTAGCAGCATAGGGAAATCTTCTATAACATGCTCAAAAGAATTGCAATAACTGCAAGTAGTACAACGGTCCTGAAAATCCCTTGCTAGATGTCCTAGTTGTGCGTAGTTATAAAAAATTATTTGTCCTCGACCTCAGCCCATTCCTCCTCCTCCTCCTCCTCCTTTGTATCCACCATGAAGATTGAAGTTTCCTCTTCCCGGGGAGTTGTACTGCGTAGTGTTTCCTTCTTGTTGTACTTCGCCTTGGATTTTGTATACATCTCTTGACCTTTCATGCATGAGGTCATAGGCCCTACAACCTCTATCATCATGCCCTACTGACTTGCAGAAGGTAAAATACAAGTTTGTGGGTGTCTGAACATACTTCTGCATGTAATATCACTCACCAAGGCGATGTCAGTTTTTGCATACTTCGCACTAGGGAAATGTGACTTGCTTCAAGGGGCTCGGAGCTCCTGAGGCCAAATATTCATGAAATACAGGGCAATGTTCCTTATCATGGCCCTCTGATCTGCATCTGATGCACAAAATGTCTTCTCTTTTTTCCTTTTCCTTATCCTTTTTTATGTCTTCGACCTATAAAGACAAATTGGTTAGTTGGCTCAAGATCTGGCTCATATCTAAGATGGATTCTCCCATAAGGGTTGATTCAAGCTTCATGGCGATCTCTAGTGCCTCAAACTGCGAAGAAATTTTCTGTTGCATCAGAGGAAATATGATGTGTGGTAACAACGTAGCGATGAACCATTCTTTGTTCTGTCCATCTAGGATCTTAAAAGTTAATCGACCTGTTAAGGTCTTGAATCTCTGATCGAATTCCCAGATAGGTTCGACAACCTTTTGTTTGATCTCCTTCATCTCTATAATACATTGTGACTCTGATTTGGGTTTCTTGAATTCTGCAATCAACACATTCTTGATCTCATTCAATGGTTGGGGCTATGCAATTCCTTGGACAACCTTCATGTACCATCTCAGTGCGCAATCTCTAAGAGTGGTGATAAAATGGGTTCTTTTGATGGCCTCATTAGTGACATTCTTAATATTTCACAAAGCTTCACATAGGAACCAGTGTTGATCTGGGTCTTCAGATCCATCCCCTCTAAAGATACAGAACCTCATCTCATCCTCCATAGAGATATCTGGGTTTCCTATCTGAGTAGATGTTGAACTGCTAGTAGTAACACTCTGAGGACTCTGATGACTCTGATTGCCTAGTGTTGTTGAAACAACAGGAGGTTTAATGATACTTACTTCAGCAGTCTATGCATATCCTGAGTTTTTTGGCTCGTCCTGGAAAAGTTCTTCAGTTTCTCCTTCCTCTGGCCTAGAGGTTTTTGGATGTTCTTCATTTGTTGGATCTGCGTCTTCTCCGTTGTAGAAACCCTCTTCTCCATAGTTTTTCTTAAAAAGGTTCTCAAGTTGAACCCCTCGAAATACTCTTCCAGTACGCGTATGTCCCACCTCTGTGGCATTGTCGCTGTCTGAATTCCTGAACATCATCCTTTTCATATCCAGCCAGTATACTATATCTTCAAGATGTGGTTTTCATGCAAGAGAATATTGATTCTTAACTTCAGAAAATGAAAAAATTTCCCTCTGGGTCCTTTGAAAAAGTATCTCTCGTCTTGGCTATAAGATTCTACTCTGTCAACAACAAATTCAGTGATATACCCTCCAATTGTATTATCAAACCAATGATCTATTGCTCTAGATACAACGTTGTCGACTCTTTTAACATTCTAGATTAGCGTTGGTGTCCAAACCACAAGGGGTCTAGATCTGATCTCGAACTAGGTATCAGCTAACCTAGCCAACCACTCAAACAACTCCTGATGGATTCCTCCAACGAAGATCTCATGGATGTTGGTGAAAATGTATCTTTGTAGCCAATCTTCAGTACTCAGCTTAGGGTTCTTTTTTTGGGCTTCAGCGAAGTCCCTCTCTTGATCTTCTATCCACTTTTGAATCTCTTTCTTCAATGGGAACCACCTTGACATTCCCTCACAAATATTCCCATCCCAGCAATGGAACCATTTGTTGGCACAGGGGTAGACACAAGGTTCACTCCAAGAGCGCACCAACAAGCCCTAGCTATTGGCCCTTTCGGCAACACCTTCGAAGCAGATGCAGTCTCACCCGAAGCAGCTATGGGGGGGTTGCAAGACATAGATGTCTACAACCAGGGGAATATCTAGTGGATATTAACACAATACAACGTAGTATACCTAGCTCACTTATCACTAAAATCTACTCCACATTCTATATATCTGATCTAACACAATAATGCAATAAAAATATATCAAAGACAAAGATAAAGCATCAATCATACACCCATAAAACCAGATATACGTGGTTCACCCTCTCCCTAGGGCTACATTCACAAAAATGTGCTTATGATATATTAAGGTAAAGCTTACAGTTCTTGTCTGCGCTCTCTGCTAGCAGATCTTCTTCTTCTTCTCTCTTTCTCTCCCCCTCCTGCACACCTAGTTGCAGAACTTGATCTTCACACCAGCTGAAGATCTTACAATGCCAGAAGGCTCTTACTCTCAGCATTTCTCTCACTCACAATACAATATTCTCTCAATGAACAACAATCAATAACAATGCTCTACAACAGTACCGACCTGACCTAGGTCCTCTCGACCTCTATTTATAAAATATAGTCCCTCATCGACAGCCTTAGGTCAATACCTAGGTGTCAAAATCCTAGATATACAAACCCTAGGTCAACTTGACCCTCTTTTCCCGGACTTCGCCAGCCTGTCTCTCCTTTCTTCCCGCGGAGTGCTAACGGTGGTTTTTCCCACTATCAGAGTTATCCTCGATCCATATTACTTGCTTATCTATCATCCTCGATCTCCTCATCCAACGGCTAGATTTCTTGGGCTTCACTCCTTCTTTTCTACTCTTTTGCTTACTTCGACCCAGTAACAGTCACTGTGTCTCCCGTAAAGTTTGCATTTTACCTCTTCTTCCTTGATCTTCGGTTGATTCCATACCCAAGGGCCAACACATGGTATGTAAGGAGGACCACTTCACCAAATACTTCCCTCTCCTTGCCGAGGTTCATCAATACCTCAAGTAAGGGGGATCTCCTTCCCAACCAATGATATTAACCAATCATTTCCCTCCCCAACAACAATAAATGGTCACACAAGTTCCTTCACCTTGAACAGGGGGTAATGCAGAGTCTTCAACTGCAAACATTATGATGGTTAAATATATGGTGGCACTATCCACCGTAATGAAGAAATATGAATTCCCATAAGGGTAACCTTCATCTAAGAATCCTCCAATGACCACACCACCCAATGTCCCTCTCAAATTAGATAAAGCATCTTTTGAACCTACAATTCACTCTCCAAAAGGGGTACTTCGATGGAATACCCATAATTTGAATGCCCGAATAGATCAGCACTATAGCATAAGTCCAAATCCGTCCTAACAAGAGGTTATAGTCGAGGGGAGCATCGACTACCTCTACTTTGACACACATGGTTTTCCCTCCTAACTGCACAGGGAAAGAAGGAACGATGCCATGTGGTCGAAAATAACGATCGTCAAAAGCAGTAAGGAGAGTAGGTGATGGAGACAAAGTGGGATGGCCAATGTCCTTCCAACATTCTAACGACATAACGCATGTCGAGGCACCCTTGTCAACCACCGTGCGGAAGATATTTCGTGTAAAAAAAATTGTGGGATGAGCCACTACTATCTGAAACGCTACGTGGTAAGGCAGACGAGGTTTTAAGTCAGTTGTATCTAACATGATGGTACCCGGATTACAGGTCTCAGTAGAGCCCAAAGCAGTTAACAAGGCTTTCCTCTAAGCAGGGCAGCTTTGGAGGACCTCCAAAGCAGACATCGCACAAGGGGTTTTTGATAAATCTTCCACCACAAAGTAATTCTGGGCGGCCCTTGCATTTGGGTTGTGAGAATCTTTTTTAAATGCACCCTTTGGAATGCGTGTCATTGTTTCTCCCAATGTATTCTCAATCTGTAGAGGAAGAGATGGGAGATCAGCTTCTTTACCCTTCTTAGAAGTGCTTGGTTTATTATAGTTGTGTGCTGTAGTCATTATGAAAGCATCACCCCTAACCATATATACGTTTTTGGATGAGGGATTGTTTAGAGGAGGGCGGGTTTCTTGGCTGCCCCCTTCTGTGCTTGTAGAGGCTTGAGTTAAATTTTTCCCATGTTGAAAGGGATTAGTCAACATTGCCTGTTGTTGCTGTGTGACAAACTTTTGGGCCTTTGCAAGTCGAGGACAAACATGGGTCGGGTGGTCTTCCGCACACAAGTTGCATGGATACCTCACCTTCCATTTTTTTTTGGTGTCCCCACCAACATTATCAGTGGGTTTTTTATCCCCCTTACCCTTCTTTCATTGTTTTTTCTTCCCTTCAGGCTGCTGGGGGGCCTTTGGGTTAGTCAACTGCATGGAGTGTACTTCCGACATTTTGTTAGGGGGAGCAGCCAAAGCAATAGTTTGGTTGGACGCTGTGTGTTGTATGGATAACTGTTGCAACTGTTTAGTTAATTTCTCAGCGGTCTTGGTTTGTGCTGAACCAACAATACCATCGGCATGTGGTCTGACTCTTTGTCTATTTTTATCTAGCATCGAACGTGGCGCATATGGAAAGATGTTGTATAATAAACTAGACTGAGAATAGATGAGCTCAAACTATTGAGCCCTCATGATGGCATCTTCTTCGAAGAAAACTCTGGAAGTCACAAAGTCACGACATCTTTGGATAACTGTGGGACCAAAGACTTAAGGAACCACTCAAGAAGGAATGTTGGTGGGACTGGTACTTTGATTAGACTCTTTCGGCGTCTCCACTCTCGGATATGATCAGAGATATGGTCCATGGTTGTTTGTTCGAAATTGGCAAGCAGCTCTGTGCGAGCGTCATATCTCATAGGTAACTAGAAATGGTTAAGGAAGGCCATCGCCAGTTCGCCAAAAGAAGAGTATCGTGAGCGATTGAGCTTGATGTACCATTTCACAGCACTCTCGATAAGAGTGCGTTGAAACAATCACAATTGTATGGAGTCATCTTTCAATGAGTTAGATGAACACCAAAGATGGAAGGTAGTCACATGATCACCTGGATCTTCATTAGGCTTGGCCTCGAACTTTGGAATGTCTGAAGGCAACTTCGTTGGCATAGAAGGCCAACGTGGATCATGACAAATAGGATCATTTAACAAACTTGTCAAATCTGGCAAGTGTAACATCGCCAGGAATGGTAGTTTGGGTTGCTACTGATAACCTGAGAAAAAGGGTCCTGGAGTTTGACTGGCACCAGGTTGCCAGGAAAAGTTTGGCTGCTGGCCCGAATTCTGGTAGAAACCATGGCCCTGACCAGCGTAAGGATTTTGCATCTGTGGAGACATCATGGGCTGATTTCCCATAAAGGATATAGGGTGTTGGGCATGCATCGTGTTCGAAGGACTTTGGGAAGGATTACCCCATGTCGGTCCTGATGGGAGAGGCATAGTAGTCTATCCAGGGTTCCATTGACTATGAAAAGAATTACCCCAGAATGACATTCCAGAGGAGGGAACAGATCCTTGTCCTGAGTTCCAAGGTCCTGCTATATGTGCCCCCTACACAGGAATAGTACCCTGCACAGGAGTAGATTGTCCAAAAATGGGATTGCCCCCATACGAGAAAGAAGTTGATGAGAAAGTTTTGTTACCAAATGTCCCGTTCCATGAAAACGGTGTCGAACCTACCAGCATACTGTGCACAGGTGTTCCTTGACTCCCTGCTCCAAATAAACTAGTGTGTGTAGGTTACCCAACGGACTGCTGATGCGAACCGCCAAGCAAAGGGGACGAAGGAGAGATATGACCTCCTGCATAAGGAAAAGCGTTAAAAGGGATAGGAGTGCCCCCAAGTTGACCTTACAGAGGAGCATTAGAGTTCCCTGCCCCCAGACCCAAAGTCTTTAAAGTGGAGTAGGTTAGTTCAGGACTTGTACCCGAACTAGGCATACCGTATGAGAACGGAGGGCCTGTCGCACTAGGTGTGAAGGGGGTTGTGGCCGCCACCATAGACAGGCTCGGTCCACTGTGCGACATAGTTGCGGTCGAGACCATGGTGGCTCAGACTGACAACAGTAAGTTAGGATATGATTATCCTATGTTAGCAACTGTGGTGGGAATGGAATAATTCCCAGAAGAAGTAATAGCGTTTGTTTCCATAGCTGTGTGAGGCACTGTCTAGCGTTCATGAAATTGGATCGATACAATAAACGGTGCTAAGAAATCATTGGTTGGGGTTTCAACCGAGCCAAGATTGGCGGTTGATTCCTCTGATATTTTTTCGGGCACAAAGGTTTGTAACCCGGTCACTTCAAAAGACCCTTGTTGGTCTAGCTTCCGCCTTAATGGTGGCAGGGCTAGCTCCAGTGTAACTGGCGGCAGGTCAAGAAGCCTTCGTGACCGGCGGAGCTCGGGATCCTCCACTGTGTGAGAAGATCCAAGACATGCTAAGGTATTCTAAACATTCAAAAGTAACACACACTAAAAATAAGCCCCTAAGAGATAAGACAAGCAAACACTAAACTAATTGGAAGAACAGTTACAACAACCAACACTAGAGCAACTTACTGGTGCAAGTGCAACTCAAATACGGAAGCACCCTCCGGGTATACTCTACAAAGTGTGGTCCGATGTCTATCCTAGGTACCATGGTATACCCCCGCAGTCACCCGTGTATGTCCCTAAAAAGATTGGCAACTAGGTTGCCAGCACGCGAACAGTCACCAGGAGGGTACAGTCGAAAGTCAGGTAGACCATAATGAGTAGGGTATCAAGCCAGAAACCTGTCAAGGGTATTGAGAGAAAATGGTCCGGAAGACAACTGAGGACCTCAAATGGATTTGAGACCCATGAAGCCCCGTGGCAAATGCAAACGACAAAATCCCAAAACAAGCCCTCGATATGTGTTCTCCACTACGATTGGTCCAGCTTTGGAGGGGTTATCTCCGCTACCTTTCCGCATGTGACCTCATGTTTATCCCTTGTGTTAGAGGGGGGTCCCAGATAACTTCCACGAAACTATACTTAGACACTCCCTATCTCAGACTCTAATGTTTGGTTTTGAATGGCCTTGAAGAGTTTCCTCTCCAACCTAATTCAAGGCCCTAGTCCTGAACTAGTTTGTGAACCCTACAAACATAAAAGTCTAGTAGATTTTAAGATTAGCATTGCTTTTATGGATTTTTCTTACGTCAAGGGGTATGAGGGTGAAACTGATGATGTGTAAAGATGAAAGAAAAAATGAATGAAAAAAGTTGGAAACAAAAGACTTTTACTAAATGCAAAATTTCAACATCTTTTCACAAAGAAAGATTTCTTTTTTGTTTTTTAATTTTTCTAAGATTTTAGACAGCAAACTCAAAGGGATTTCACTCGACTATGAGCTACTTATTCTCTAAGTGCACTACAAAAACTTACGAAATAAAAGACTTCTCCATAGCTAATGATGCAAAAACACACTCTTCAACCAAAGAAGAAAATGAAAAGAGATTTTTTATTTATTTAAGTGCTAGTAAACCAAAAACGGGAAAATACCAACAAGCAAAAAACAAAGAAAAACAAATTCCGGCTTAAAGCGCAGATCGCAAAGAATCAAAGTAAATAATCACACAATGGCAATAAAAAAAAATGAAGACTCTCACGCTTGTCTAAAAACCATAAAAAAAAAAAAAAAAATTGTCAACTATCAACTGAGAAAAAGCAGGCTAAGGGTAAGATGGCCTAACCTACTGACTGTTCAAACCTAGACTCAAACACTTGAGAGGAATACTTCTTATCAAAGGAGGGGATGACTGCCCCACCCTGAACAAAAAGTAGCCTTTCAAGCACGCGACTGTCACTAAAACAACACGCGTGCTGAACAGAGACAGAAGGCATGTACACGTGGGTTGACCTTGTACAGGCCACGTGTGTATCTATATTCTAAGGAAAAATATGAAAACAGATAGTCCAGACCAGGAAGAGGCCTCTAGTATTGATAACCAGGGTCCCTTGAAGGCTTGGATGCTCTTTCTAACAGAAAAGACAAATAATGTAAGGACTAATAAGGCAAAGAAAAGTAATCTGAGATAGGACTATGAACCAGCAAGACTCAGACAGGATTCCAGAAAACCCCCTGAGAATGTGTAATTCTGACAGGGAAGAGGAGGAATGGCTCTTAAGTTTCTCTGAACTCCTACACGCTACTGCTATCTCTACAGCTAGCATTCACATGTGGGCTGTAAGAGGATAGGGCACGGGTACATGCGTGCATGCCTTCTGTAGGCCATGTGTACCTCTGTGTGTCTCGACAACTACCGTCAAGAAAAAGTCAGGGAAAACTGATATGGAAAACCAGACTCCTTGCTAGTTCAGACCTTACAGAAAAAGACAGGCAAAGAAAAACAGAAAACCTAATCTTTAAACTAGCCAAAAACTTGCATAAATCCAGAAACCCTAAAGAGTATTCTCCCCAGTATGGTCGCCAATTTTGTTGTTGGGAAAAACATCCTACAAACTAGCAAACTAGGGTCAGACTTGCATGCAGATTTTGACTGAATAGAAACTACGTTTTTACCTACAAGCCAAGATTTAAACCCCTTTTTCACAGTAAATGCATGGAAAAGGACCACCAACCTTATTACCAGTGTTCGATGTAGATCCTTCGTTGCTCTTCGATTACTTTCTTGCGCTGCTCCTTCCATAGATGACCTACACTCAAGACAAACAACAACTATGCATGCATGCTACTTCTATACTCAAGGGTTAGAAATCAAGAATAAATTAATCAAACCATAGACAATTCATGCATTGGGATGGGAAAAGTATTATTTTTATTACTAAAAGTGAATCAACTTACAAAAATGTTGAGACTGACCACCACTCCTTGAACCTGATCCTGGGCTCCTCTTCTTCTGTCCTTCAACTTCTTTGCGTTAAATCTCCTTTGGCATGAGGAAAGGCTAAAGGGTTGGGACAATGGATTACATAAATGGGCAGAGTTTCTTCGCTATATTGTTTCCTCCTCCAAATGGTACCCCTACCCCTTCTTTTATAGGCTAGAAGGAGCTAGGGTTTTGGATGAATCCTCAGCCATGCATGGCCGGGAGTTTCAGTTAACTGACCCATAGCTTTTTTTTTCGTCGGCAACTTTCCTTTTTTTGTGCTTTGTTAGGTACACGCGGGTTGTTGTGAGTCAGCCAGCGTGCACACGCATGCAGTAATGGGTTAGGGTGTGTGGGCCTTGACACAAGAGGATTTTCAAAGAGTTGTTCAGCATAGTTTTGGCAAAGAAGGGATATGAATTGGCCTGATGCTAGGTAAACATGTGTGGTGCAATTTAGGGTCATAACAATAGTGGAAGATCTTACCTAGGCGTCATGTGCCATGTTAGTTATTTGAAGTATTGTAGAGATTTCTTTCACATTGGAAAGAATTTGTATCAGCTATAGGGGGGATAGACCCTTTAGATTCAAACATTATTTCCTTTGACACAGAACAGAGTGAGACAAGTCTCTCACACCAACTAGTGTTGCAAATCACAGTTGGTTGTCTAAAAAAGAATATATTTTGTATGGTGATCGAAGAAGGAGTGACTCCTTTCATTATGTCTATGTCATGTTGGAAATCCCTTGGTTCTCCACAACTCACAACATCTCAAACCCTCCTAAAATATTTTGATGCACATTATTTGAAACCTCACGGAATTCTCACCTCCTTACCCATTGAGCTCAGGGGAAAGACCATCTACATAGAAGTCGAAGTGGTGGATGCCACACTTGACCAAAATATGCTCTTGGCTCACACTTGGTTCTATGCAATGAATGTTGTTTCATCTACTATATTTCATGTCATACGTTTTCCCCATCAAGGAAAGATAATTATCACCGATCAACTCGATTATTTCGCACCTGATTTGCGAGCTAATCCTAGCACCAATGTACATTTTATAGGTAATTCTTCCAGAGGGTACGAAATTGTCGGTATAGGTATGTTTAAATATCCATTTATTATGGGGATATTCTCCCTTCTTTCACCTGACACTACCCATATCTCTCTTATCAACATGATTTTCTTCATCTACCAGTGGATCCCTTGGGTCAATTGATCCTTGTGTGGTATCTCATCCTAAGGATGTTGACTCGCATGGAGAATACATCCCATCAACATCCATTGATATTGGTCAAAAAATCCATCCTCATGTGGAGTTTGATAAACCTTCTCCATCCATGCAGGTTGTTGACTCTCTCAGTTCACATGATTTCCTAGATATTAAGTTTACTTTAGAAGAGGCCATCTAGAAATTCATGGCTTCCATTGATAATCCTAGATATGATGAGGATCATCACACCTTCCTTCTCTCTAATTTGGAGCTAATGAGAGTTAACACAATGAGTTTTGATTCTAAACTAGAGGCATTTGTTGGGGCATCCAATTAAACGCCTAGTATTAACCCTTTTCCATCTCAGTTATCCTTTTTAGAACTTGTCAGTGAATTCTTTTCTACCCCTTCCATAGAAGATCTGTGTTTTGTACTTCCTTCATGTATTGATGGATCCCATGAAGGAGCTTCCATAGTTCACAAAACCACTCATGATTAGTATCTTCAGCTGCATAGATTTGTTCCTATGTGGCATGGCCCCAACATGGTGAGCCATATGATGCCAATAATGGCTCATGAGTTCCTCAATTGTCAAATATATCCTTGGCATGAGCCTAGAAATGGGCTCTACTTCACGTAAATTTATCAAGATGTGTAGTACCTTGTACATAGGTGTGTGTTGTGAGTGCCTTTTGTTATGTGTACATCAAATCCAAAAAATCCAAGAATATTTTCTTCTTGGGATTTAACTATGCCTTTTGACCTTGGAATCTAGTTTACATGTATTGAAAGGATTCTAGGAATGTTTTTCTTAAAATGATGGGGATATCCATTGAACTTGAGGTATGTGTCTCCAAAATGGAATATAAGGATAGGTTCTTCTATGCATTTCCCACCTTGCATTATTAACCATCCATGCAGCCAGCATTATACCTTAGGTTCGAACTCGATCGGTGTTATCAGACAAATTGGTAGATGCAGACACTAATAGATCTCCCTAGATCCACCTGGATCTAGAACAAAACAAGACATGACATTACTCTTTTCCTAAGTTGTAATCATTGAATCTACTAGTAGAGAGGAAGAAGTGGCATACCTTCATATCACTTCCTTAAGTCTCTGTTGTTCCTGCTTCGCACTGGTTCTCTCGTGCAATCAAGTCCAAGATAACACAAACCAACCAAAGTGAAGATAATAAAGTATACTCAAATTCAACCTATGCATATGATCAAGGAGTTACGCAATAAAACAATAGTGATTTTATGGGAAAGGGACATGCCTCTATATCATATTAAATGAAAGTAGAAGATTACAACCTGATTGCCTTGATGTCACAAGCTTCCTTTCAGTGACCCTTGGTTCCAACACACACACTTGATATACAATCGCATGAATAAGATCTAACACAGCTTGATAGGCCAAATGGGGACTTCAAGCTTCAATCCAAGCAGAGTTCCTCACACAATTCTTTCACCAATTCTTCATCCAACCTTGCTTAACCTTTTCCATGAGAAACCTTTCAATATATAGGAGAAGGAGAGATGGTTACATGGATGAGGATGATCCCACCAAATCTGAGAAGTCAGTAGGATTCCAGCCATACGGATGCCAACTCATTTTCTAGAAGATTCCCTTCTAGAACCCTCGAGACTTCTTCTTTTTTCCAAGCTTATAAACAGGTTCGCACCCTGTCTATGGAGCAGCGTGTGAACAATTCACATCCTAAGTGTGGGTAGACTGCGATAATCAAGCATTCTCGCACCCTAATACATAGGCAGCCTGCGAACTCTCTTTAAAAATGTATTTTTGGAAGAAGCTAACAGTCCCTTTCCTCAGGAAAAAAGTCCTTGTTGGGAGCTTGAATACATCATTGTAGAGACATCACCAGAGTGACCAAAATCATGTGTAACAGTTGGTTGTGACATTAGCCTCTCCTTTTTCACATCGTAATTGGGTCATTAGTGCCTACCCTTCATGGGTTCCCTAGTTAGCACCCATATTTCCATATGGTGCCCATGCCGTGATTTTCTTGTAGGTTTGGGAACCCTCCATAGTGCTTTACCCCCTGATGATCTGGATTAACAATGTAGAACACAAACTGGTAGAATGAGGTAGATTATCTCTAAAAGGAAAGAGATGTTGGTTATGCTTCATTCACAACAAGATTTACATCACATTCCATTATCTTATTAAAGGGCCTCCTTCACCTAAATTATATATGAGAGAGTGAGAGGAGAACAAATTCCCATGATGCATGTGGGATAAATTGGTATAAGTTTATAAAATATCGTAGGCATGTAAAATACTAGGACTTCCCGAGTGGTCACCCATTCCAGTACTACTCTAGCTTGAGCATGCTTAACTGCATATTTATAATGGCATCCATTGCTTTAATGCTATGTTGTAGTCATGTACATAATACCACTAGGAAATCATTACATGATGTTTGTAAGTAACAAATGAAGATGGAATTACATTCCATTCCCCATCAAAAGGGTGAATATCATGGTTTATCAAAACCATAGGCTTGAAATGTTGATTCAGTGGAAAAGGTGGATGGCCACCAAGATCCATCTGGATCATTCCTCCTCCCTTAGGAAGCAATCGTACCCATTACATCAAATGGGAAAAATTTTGGTGAATCTGAACCTTGGTGAGTTTCTTTCCTTGTTGAATTAGATGTCTTGCTTGTACTTTGACTATGGAAGGATGTCATGAACCTATTGGAGGTGTAGGATCTATTCAATAGATCTGGCTATAAGATCTACCTTGGTATAAGTGTGGGAGGAATCTATCGATGAAGATGCAACAAGAAGATATATATCAATGGGGGATAATGGTTGGAACCCCAAGAACACTTAAACATGGTCATGGCCAATGGAGCTATACTGAACATATGGAAGAATCTCATTTTCTCTATGCTCCTCCACAATCTTATTGACCTGCTTCTACTAGATAGAAACATCTTGGGATGAAGTTGCAATGGTCGCAGTGACCTTCTGTTCACTATTTAACTCGATCATGAAGAGGTACAATTTTTTGGTCTAAGAGATTACCTTGTGGCATTGTTTTCCAATATCAATGAAGTGTTAGTAGTCGGAGCTACCTCTGGTACCCTGTAGAGTTGAACTCCTAGAGTAACAATGACATTACAGAGTAGAGACTCATAGATAGCATGATGTTTCCACATATATGGTTGTCCTAAAATAAAAACACAAGCTTCAAGTGGGGAAACATCACACACTACCTCATCCTTGAAGGGCTTGATGCCATAGAACAAGTGACACTGTTGGATAACATGAATGTCTCATCCTCGTCTCAACCATCTGATGGTGTATGGTTGGGGGTGTGGCATCCTTGGCAGCTTCAATATCTTGATAACCTCGGATAATATCATTTTATTATGATTCCCATTGTCAACAATGAAATGTCGTGGGGTACCCTTTACCCACATCTACGAGTGGAAGAGGCACTTAACCTCCTCAAGCTCCTATGGTTCTTCTGCTTTTATTGTTGTGGTCATGATGGTAGCAATGCGTTTTGCATCGATGATTCATTTCCCTTTATTATTCTCCTAATCAAAGTTCAATTTACGTTCTGATTATTTTTCTTTGAGCTCAACCACCAATGACTGTTTCAAGCGACATTCATCAGTGTTGTGCCAGGGGATTTTGTGGAACTCACACCACTTTCTGGTGTCTTTATTAAATTTCCTATTACCCTTCTTTTCATGTGTCTTGGACTGGATCTATTGAGGTTGTCCTTCCTTGTTGAAATTTCATTTCTTCTGTGAGTTAAATTTTTCTTTTCCATGCTTATGTTGTGGCGTATTTTCAAACAAGAACTCCTGCTTACTCCGCTACTTGAATTTATGCTTGATTTTGACTGCATATCGATAAGAAACTCCCAGTGAGGAGATGTCAAAGAAATCCATATATGTTTGGATGTACCTTTGCAGACCACTATGGTACTTCAATACCAAGTGTCTCTCGGAGTCTTTGATACCCAAATTTGAGCGCAAGGTATGAAAGATGTTAGTGTACTCTGGCACTATCTAGTCTCTTTTTTGACGCAGAGTCGTTCATTTCATGTACTAGTCATCATATTTTCTGATAGAGTATAACTCCTCCTTTAAGGTATCTACAAAGGCCTCCTAAGTGGTTTCTCTTCTGAATGGTGTAGATTCACTCGCAGTGTACCTATCCCAGTAACCTTCCTATCAAGATTTGACATGGGGAAAGGATTTAAGGAGTAAGAAGGTGATATTTTATCTGTCAAAATTTTTTTGGGCTAGGTAATAACCTTCTGGCATATTCAACCATTTTTCTAGATCATTTGCATCTATCTGGCCTTCAAATATGGGGATATCAAAATTAACTTGTACCTTGAAGGATGTCGCACCTCTAAAATGTCTTCTTTTCGAAGATGCCTAGGCCATTGCCATCAAAAGTCTCTGAAGTATTTGAGAAAAGTTTCCCATCAACTCATTCCTCAAGCAACATCCTGAAAGGATCTCCTACTCTATCATCTCCCTTTTCTTCCACCATGGGAGGTTTCTTAGGATGGTGAGAGAAGTTGTCCTCAAGTGAAACTGGCTTGAGACCCAACTCTCTATACCTTGACCTCATTAGGGACATACTTTGAGAAACAACAAGGAGAAGGCTACTATGATACCACAGATACATATTATTTTGAGAACGACAGAAAGAAAAAAATATAGAAGAGATATAACAAAGAAATACACAGAGATATTGCAAGAAACACATAAATATAGTAAAACCCAACTTCTATTAATTAATAAGAGAGAAACAATTGTAGAACACAAACTGGTAGAATGGGGTGGCTTATAGAGACATTCATTACGCTTCATTCACAACAAGCTTTATATCACACTCCATTGCCTTCTTAAAGGGCCTCCTTCACCTCAATCATATATGAGAGAGTGAGAGGAGAACAATTCCCATGATGCATGTGGGATAAATTGGTATAAGTTTATAAGATGCCATATGCATGTAAAACACTAGGAATTCTTGATTAGTCACCCATCCCCGTACTACTCTATCCTGAGCATGACTAACTACAGAGTTTTAATTGGATTCACTGCATTAATGTTGTGTTTTATACATGTACATAAGACCACTAGGAAATCATTGCATGATGGCTATAAGTAACAAATGAAGATGGCATTACATTCCATTCCCTATCAAAAGGGTGAATATCATGGTTAATCAAAACCATAGGATTGAATTGTTGATTTAGTACAAAAGGTGGATGGCCACCGAGATCCACCAAGATCACTTGAAGTTGAGACTCATTTTTCTCTCTTCGTCTTGTTGACGGGCGAAATTGACTGCTTGTCAACTGGAGGAGTGAATCCGGTCCGGGGTTGTCTAATTAGCCCAAGCCGTTTGGATTAATCCACTCCAATGGGTTTAGCGGCTCCGTTGGCCGATCTAAGTCCTAAAGAAAGCAAAAAAAACAAAACTAAAGAAAATAAAATAACTTGATGAATAACAATCACTGAAAACTATATATAGATCTAATATGTATTTACAGTTTAACTAACTAATATTTATAAAATAACTCTAGTTATTACATATACAATATATACAAATTATTATATTTCTAATATATATATAATATGTACACAATACGAATTTTAATCTAAATCTGCGAAAATCGAATATTGATTGATTTTTGAAACAACATTAACGCTATTTAATCTTTTTTATTTATTTTCTTATAAAGTTCATAACTAAGAAATAGAATATCAAACTGTCTAATTGAAAACTGAAATCACAGATAATGGAAGATGTTTTAGCTATAGGAATTTTTTGTATTTATTAAACTAATGAATTTAAACTAGCAAACTGACCTGTTATCACATCCAGTATTTGTTCAGTGTGTAGCATCCAATCTCCCTGTCTGATGAGGTAAACCCGCAACAGAACCTACAATTGATTCTCATAAATGTGAAACAACAATAATGGAATTCAAATGATATAACATATAAGAGATACGATCACAGCAATCTCATAGTTTCACAAGCAGTCACATTAAGATAAATCCTGCTGTGAAAACTTGTGCATGAATGTTCAACAAACGATGAAGATAAATTTCTTAATCCCAAGTTTAAACAAAATGATTACTGTGTGTTAAATATCGAACATAAAACATGGATAATATATATAAATTTATATCATACCAATCTGTAGTAAACCACGACAACGAAAGCAATCATAATTTAATTACAAATCGAAATAATCATGACTTGAATAAAAAACATGATATGGAGAAGCTAAAGTTGTGACAAATATCATATTCTATTCAAGTCTGTAAATTAGAAATCCATAGTTTTTTCCCTAGGCAGAGATGGTTTGAAGTATACAAAATAACATGCTTATATAGGTTCCAGGAACAAAATGTTTTCTGTTGATAACATCAAATCTGTCAAAAAATGTGGGGGATGCAACCTCCCAGATTTTACTTGATATCAAAAAAAACTAACAGCCTAATCTATTTACTAAAAACATAAAGATGGTATGGCTGGGAGACCCCAGCAGTGCTTCATATCTCTTTGAGAATCATGAGTTCCTGTTAACAAATAAAAATACGAAGATTTTAGATGTATTTTCAACAAGCAATTCGAATTTTTTCTAAGTGGCTACAGAATCTTACGATTCTGTAGCTAGTTATAATTATAACTGCTATCATATTTTATTCAATCAAACAAAATAAACTAATTTTTATAAGAAAATTAATCTATTCAACAAATCGTATATCCTAAATTGAGGAAGATAAAATCATGCTAAACTTGAAAAAGATCATGCCTCAAATCAAAACATATCAAGCAATCTTGGAATTTACTATTGTTGTCGCTGCCTCTACATTCTTAAAAATAACAGACCTTTTAGTTTTTAAACATTTGTCCTTTGCTTGAGCTATGGATTGGAGTCTACTGTTCTCGCTTGTCTACGAATCCACTTGGTCTTTCAGAGATTTAAGCCTGGACTGTAGCAAAGGCACATCTACATAATACCTGTCGATCCAGGATTGACATTCATTACACTGAGGCTGTTGAGACTGTGCATTGGCACTGATATCATTAACAATTAGATCATCGTCCATGTGAAAGGTAGTTTTGTCATAGAGTTTGATGCCAGGAAAATCAGGATTGTCCTTCAGACACGGAGGCATGTTGGTAACATAATCATAGGGTCTGTCAGGATAAAGTCCATATGAATATGGATACTCTTCGACCAAGAACCTTTCAATTTCCAAATTCGAGTCTTCACTTACCTCAATTATAATTTTTGTGTCTACACAGGGTTTTGGTTTGTTTCAAACACAACGTGAAATCCGACGAGCGGCCCTTTTATTATTATAATTAACATCGACATTGCCCTTAAGATTCTTCCCTATGGGTTTTTTAACAGTCTTAGTACAACTCTTAGGATACGAATCCGGTTGAGTGTCGGGTTGAGTAGAATCAGGGTAGGTCGAGGGTTCCAAATTAGAGACAAGATCACAAGGCAGGAACGGTGAATGAGTGGTGGTAGGTTTCACAAGGGTTTTTGTGATAACAAGCTTGTCAACCTGTCCCAACTCACTATTACCAAAGCCATTTCGTGATACAAAAGCATCCCAACAATCGTTGTTTAATTGCAACTGATGTACAATGATAATTTTGATTAAACCATGATGGAACAAACTAGAATCATACTTCTGCCTCCTAAACCGCTTTCCCATCTTGTACAGACTTCTAAGCAAAAAGTAAGGCATGTTCAACCAGAAGTCAACGAAACTCATAAGAAATCGTAGGTGATACAGGAAAACCAACCCAAATCTCCCTTCACATGTAATGAATTGTTTCAAAATAGCTAATAGATCATTGCATCTAGGTTTTAAAGATGAGACAGGCATACCTCGGTCGCAACTGGTAATTTTCCTTGAGGTGAACAACAATGACAAGGGAACCTCTTCGAATTTTGTATTCTTGAACCACTTTTGGCCGACAGCTGGTAAACCGGTTGCTTGGCTTAAAAAATCTTCATTTACCTCAAGCTGCACGTCACCTACCTTAGCTCTGCAACTGTCGAAAGCCAATGCGAACTCTTGGGCAACTCTCAGATTGAAACCCTTAAACTTTTCAATGAATATACACCACTCGTTCCTTTCTAAATCATCTACGGCATTGTCATACAATAACAAGGTTTGGATGCCATTGGGCTCAATCCTCACCACTGGAGCCATGGCTAATAGAATGGAATCAACACGAAAATTGGAGGTAGGGTTTGATAGAAAAAATGCAGAGCCATAGCCCCGAACAAAACAATGTTGTGACAGTTCAAAATGGTAGGCATATGCGTTAATCACCATGCGTGGGAAAGAGATCATGAAGCTCGAGGCCATACAGATCAATAATACCATGTTGTACGTCATATGATACCTTGGGATATGGGTAGTGTAAGGATGTAATCACTTGAATACCATAGAACGCACACTCATGACTTGATTACAAGGTAAATGTATCAAACAAACATTGTGTTAAAAAAATTTATGAATCAAACCCCATTAATATTAATCGAATATTGATGAGTGGAGGTTTTTTTTTTCTTTACTTATGTAACCAAGGCATGTTTAAGACCAAGGGATCATAAACAAGGAAAACAATCATGTTCATAACAAAATACGACAATTCGACAATAGACCATATGAATAGTTATCCTTTGATAAAAAATCGAAACCAATTGTGAATTCCA
>ML778599.1:0-11880 GCA_009831015.1 Picea engelmannii | reverse complement strand
ATAAGTTCTTTGTAAGAAAAATTGCACTTGAGCTGTCACAACCTATTGTTAGTTCTTTCTGAAAAAAACCAATACTCGAACACAATCTTTGCAACCATAGAACTTCCTTACTTCCATGAGTGGCTTCCATGTACTCGGTTTCTGTATTTGACAATGCAACTACACCTTTCCTCTTACTCATCCAACAGATTGCTCCACCAAATATGTTAAAAACATAACCACTTGTAGATTTCTACAGTTTATATCTCCAACCCATTCTGTATTAACAAAGCCCTGTATATACTCACAGACTTCCTTAATGAGAATTTGCAAATATATTTGCATGATTAGATGTTTAAATGTGAAAAGGGATCACATTTCATCTACCTGTGGAAAATGCAAAGCATAATAGACATAAGCATATGCTTGGAAAAAGGAAAAAATGAAGGAATGCGAATGTGAGAAAATTTTACTGTCTAGAATAAATGACTGATAGGAACATTGAGCGTGGGTTGGTATACTTCTCATTAAGCTCATTTTCATGATGCAATTTTATGATATGCTTTCAACTAGTGCTAACCATGCTCCTTTATATCTGTATCTAAGAATGCCCCTGTTGAACTCCTTTTACAATGCCTTTTTCCCAGAGCATAGCTGGATATTTGCATGGATTGAGTTACAGACTGAGACTACTTCTCTACTACTCACTACCAAGGCTTAGTCTGTGGAATTAGTGGTTTTAAGTTAGCAATAAAGAAAATACTTCATAATTTGCAATGTTAAGCTCTAAATCTTTTTCATTTGTATTAGAAACTGTGTTAAGCTCTAAATCTTTGTCATTTACATTATAACCAGTGTTCTTTGAACTCATGTGTGTACTATGATTTGCAAAGCATGTTTACCTTACTGGTATCTGTAAAGGATATCTTCATATGTTGTATGATAGAAGTGGCTTTTGGGTTTCCCTTTATCAATTTTTTCAAAACATCCCGAGTTAGGGAGCAATGTGGCCTTTAGAGAGTTGGAGAATATTTTTCCTGTTATTGAAAATACCTATGGTATAGTCTAGACTCTAGACTACATGCAAGTGCCAACTAGGAAAAACCTGTACTAAGAGTGGGATATCTAAAAGGATAGAATTTATGTATTATGGCTTATATATCTTAGTTTAGGTGTGGATTAGATTGAGTTACTGTTTGTCATTACGATTAGACAAGTATGATTGAATCTAAGAGACACATACATTAAGTGAAATAGAGCACGGAAGAAGAATATGACAATATGATACAGGGAGAAGTCCCAAGGCTCAAGTATGAAGGCACAAAGGAAGGTGTCATCTTTTTTAACACTGATGAGTTTCAATTGTGTTGAAAATGTTGGGTGAAGGTATAGAGGAAGGTGTCAAGTATGATTGAATCTAAGAGACACATACATTAAGTGAAATAGAGAATGGAAGAAGAAGATGACAATATGATACATGGGGAAGTCCCAAGGCTCAAGTGTGAAGGCACAGAGGAAGGTGTCATATTTTTTAACACTGATGAGTGTCAATTCTGTTGAAAATGTTGGGTTTAACTCAATCTAGAATGGCATCAAAATTTATTTTCATTTGCTAGGTTGTTGAATTTGGTTTTTGCAATCCACTCTGGCCTGATTTTATTCTCCTCTGAGTGAGTATTTATTGTTAGAGGTGAAAATGTGAATAGATTTGAACTTTGCACTTGCTTGTAAGTTAACTGTTTGAAACATGAATGTGTTTGTAAGAACAAGTGCATGTGTGTTTTTGATCCTTTCATTTATGTAAAAGAGTTGCTGTTCTTCTAGGTCTATGCTTTGTAGGCACCTGCTTACTGTAGTCTAAATTTCAAGGTAGTATGCTTTTTGTAATGAATATTGAGTGAAACAAAACATTGTTAGCCTGGTATAACATCTTTAGGCATGCGTGAAGCATTTGATGGCATGAATAGGGATTATCACATCTATCTATTGCTCCAAGTCTATTTTCATCTGGGTACTTTTCATTAAGAGTGGGTTATCTAAGTTTAGTATTTATATATTATAACTTTTGTATGTTAGGTTAGGAGTAGATCAGATTAGATTCTATTTGGTTTTAGGATTGCTGGAGTATGATTGAATCTAAGTGACACATATTTCCAAGTAAAATTTTAAGGCCCAATTGTGAAGGTTCAGAAGGTGTCAACGTTTCTTATAGTGCTCAGTTTGAATTTTGTTGAAAATGTTGGGTTAATCAATCAAGAATGACATTGGCATTTTTTTGCATTTGTTGGGTTGTTGAATTTGGTTTTTGTTAAGCAGCCAAAGTTTGTTGTTGTGGCTATGGGGACAATTGTGGCTGTGGGTATGGGGATGCCATTTTTGAAATTAGGGTTCATGGAGGTGAGTGGGTGGTGCATCACATAGATATGTATGTAAAAATAAAACATAACTAAATTCTCATTAAGGTAGGATCCCCTAAGACTTTACAAAGTTTTATAATTTAGTGAAAGATTCGCCAATATTTTACAAGATTTTATAATTCAGTGAAAGATTCGCCAATATTTTACAATATTTTATAATTCAGTGAAAGATTTGCCAATATTTTGCAAGATTATATAATTGACTAAAAGATTCGCCAAAAAAATTATATATACATTTTATAGTATTGATAAAAAAACCTTCAATTTTTCCTATGTATCATGGGGATTCACCCATTTATTATACATATAAATTTAGGGGTGGTTCTTAAAATCACCCCTCGTGCTATATTTTGTGGACTGGTTAAAGATGACTTTTCATTTGAAAGGCATTCTCTCAGTTTCAATTTGCATTTGAAAGTGTTCACGACCATCTTTAAAAATATTTTAACGCTGTCCTTGTTCTTTAAGAGAGAAAATCAACGATGTCTCCCTATTTTTGAAAGACGGTTTTATCAATGAACCATTTTTGGATCTTGATGAAGGACAACATGTAAAATTTTAAAATCTGTGACTTAAAAACTAGAATTTTCAGCGCCAAACCGCTCTATCGAATATTTCAAAAAACTATAATATGAATAAACTTTCAAAGAGCTGTGGGAAGCGGTTGTAAACCTGCTGGGACACTGACCAGGTCTGCTGGCAGCGGGTAAATGCATGCATGACACCAAGATAACTTCGCCGGGGTACTTAACAGGCCCGCTGGTAGTGAAGCAATGTCAGGTATAATAAAATTGTCAGATATGGATTTCATTTTGGCCTTAAACGTCCTTCGTTCTGATCTAGAATTTCTTGACAGGATACAGACGTTAGAGTGGGTTAATTGACATCCCTGTTGAGGCTATGGACGCCTGCTGGCAGCAGTGGCCCTGTCAACAGTATTAGATATTTTAACTTAACATCGTGGCTTTCTTTTGCCAAAGTTGTCACCGGTTTTCGTTCCTTTAAAAATGAAAGTTATCTGAAACTGGACTGCATCATGATTATTTGAGATGTTTAAAGGACTTTTCAGTTGTTCTTCGATTTGAAGCTTTTCAGATTTTTCTAACCTGAACTCGTTCATGTAACAGAGATAATTTCTTCTCCCAGTGTGTCGCCATTGTTGGCAACAATAATATAATTTCTATTATTTATAAGCTGCCTACACGGGGTCTCTAAATTTTCATTACTCATCATGAAAAATGACACTTATCACTTGTCACTATTTACATACCTTCCTTTCGATTTTTGTTTTCATGACTGTAAGCATGAAAACTCGCAATTGGAATTCACAATTGGTTTCGATTTTTTATCAAAGGATAACTATTCATATGGTCTATTGTCGAATTGTCGTATTTTGTTATGAACATGATTGTTTTCCTTGTTTATGATCCCTTGGTCTTAAACATGCCTTGGTTACATAAGTAAAGAAAAAAAAAACCTCCACTCATCAATATTCGATTAATATTAATGGGGTTTGATTCATAAATTTTTTTAACACAATGTTTGTTTGATACATTTACCTTGTAATCAAGTCATGAGTGTGCGTTCTATGGTATTCAAGTGATTACATCCTTACACTACCCATATCCCAAGGTATCATATGACGTACAACATGGTATTATTGATCTGTATGGCCTCGAGCTTCATGATCTCTTTCCCACGCATGGTGATTAACGCATATGCCTACCATTTTGAACTGTCACAACATTGTTTTGTTCGGGGCTATGGCTCTGCATTTTTTCTATCAAACCCTACCTCCAATTTTCGTGTTGATTCCATTCTATTAGCCATGGCTCCAGTGGTGAGGATTGAGCCCAATGGCATCCAAACCTTGTTATTGTATGACAATGCCGTAGATGATTTAGAAAGGAACGAGTGGTGTATATTCATTGAAAAGTTTAAGGGTTTCAATCTGAGAGTTGCCCAAGAGTTCGCATTGGCTTTCGACAGTTGCAGAGCTAAGGTAGGTGACGTGCAGCTTGAGGTAAATGAAGATTTTTTAAGCCAAGCAACCGGTTTACCAGCTGTCGGCCAAAAGTGGTTCAAGAATACAAAATTCGAAGAGGTTCCCTTGTCATTGTTGTTCACCTCAAGGAAAATTACCAGTTGCGACCGAGGTATGCCTGTCTCATCTTTAAAACCTAGATGCAATGATCTATTAGCTATTTTGAAACAATTCATTACATGTGAAGGGAGATTTGGGTTGGTTTTCCTGTATCACCTACGATTTCTTATGAGTTTCGTTGACTTCTGGTTGAACATGCCTTACTTTTTGCTTAGAAGTCTGTACAAGATGGGAAAGCGGTTTAGGAGGCAGAAGTATGATTCTAGTTTGTTCCATCATGGTTTAATCAAAATTATCATTGTACATCAGTTGCAATTAAACAACGATTGTTGGGATGCTTTTGTATCACGAAATGGCTTTGGTAATAGTGAGTTGGGACAGGTTGACAAGCTTGTTATCACAAAAACCCTTGTGAAACCTACCACCACTCATTCACCGTTCCTGCCTTGTGATCTTGTCTCTAATTTGGAACCCTCGACCTACCCTGATTCTACTCAACCCGACACTCAACCGGATTCGTATCCTAAGAGTTGTACTAAGACTGTTAAAAAACCCATAGGGAAGAATCTTAAGGGCAATGTCGATGTTAATTATAATAATAAAAGGGCCGCTCGTCGGATTTCACGTTGTGTTTGAAACAAACCAAAACCCTGTGTAGACACAAAAATTATAATTGAGGTAAGTGAAGACTCGAATTTGGAAATTGAAAGGTTCTTGGTCGAAGAGTATCCATATTCATATGGACTTTATCCTGACAGACCCTATGATTATGTTACCAACATGCCTCCGTGTCTGAAGGACAATCCTGATTTTCCTGGCATCAAACTCTATGACAAAACTACCTTTCACATGGACGATGATCTAATTGTTAATGATATCAGTGCCAATGCACAGTCTCAACAGCCTCAGTGTAATGAATGTCAATCCTGGATCGACAGGTATTATGTAGATGTGCCTTTGCTACAGTCCAGGCTTAAATCTCTGAAAGACCAAGTGGATTCGTAGACAAGCGAGAACAGTAGACTCCAATCCATAGCTCAAGCAAAGGACAAATGTTTAAAAACTAAAAGGTCTGTTATTTTTAAGAATGTAGAGGCAGCGACAACAATAGTAAATTCCAAGATTGCTTGATATGTTTTGATTTGAGGCATGATCTTTTTCAAGTTTAGCATGATTTTATCTTCCTCAATTTAGGATATACGATTTGTTGAATAGATTAATTTTCTTATAAAAATTAGTTTATTTTGTTTGATTGAATAAAATATGATAGCAGTTATAATTATAACTAGCTACAGAATCGTAAGATTCTGTAGCCACTTAGAAAAAATTCGAATTGCTTGTTGAAAATACATCTAAAATCTTCGTATTTTTATTTGTTAACAGGAACTCATGATTCTCAAAGAGATATGAAGCACTGCTGGGGTCTCCCAGCCATACCATCTTTATGTTTTTAGTAAATAGATTAGGCTGTTAGTTTTTTTTGATATCAAGTAAAATCTGGGAGGTTGCATCCCCCACATTTTTTGACAGATTTGATGTTATCAACAGAAAACATTTTGTTCCTGGAACCTATATAAGCATGTTATTTTGTATACTTCAAACCATCTCTGCCTAGGGAAAAAACTATGGATTTCTAATTTACAGACTTGAATAGAATATGATATTTGTCACAACTTTAGCTTCTCCATATCATGTTTTTTATTCAAGTCATGATTATTTCGATTTGTAATTAAATTATGATTGCTTTCGTTGTCGTGGTTTACTACAGATTGGTATGATATAAATTTATATATATTATCCATGTTTTATGTTCGATATTTAACACACAGTAATCATTTTGTTTAAACTTGGGATTAAGAAATTTATCTTCATCGTTTGTTGAACATTCATGCACAAGTTTTCACAGCAGGATTTATCTTAATGTGACTGCTTGTGAAACTATGAGATTGCTGTGATCGTATCTCTTATATGTTATATCATTTGAATTCCATTATTGTTGTTTCACATTTATGAGAATCAATTGTAGGTTCTGTTGCGGGTTTACCTCATCAGACAGGGAGATTGGATGCTACACACTGAACAAATACTGGATGTGATAACAGGTCAGTTTGCTAGTTTAAATTCATTAGTTTAATAAATACAAAAAATTCCTATAGCTAAAACATCTTCCATTATCTGTGATTTCAGTTTTCAATTAGACAGTTTGATATTCTATTTCTTAGTTATGAACTTTATAAGAAAATAAATAAAAAAGATTAAATAGCGTTAATGTTGTTTCAAAAATCAATCAATATTCGATTTTCGCAGATTTAGATTAAAATTCGTATTGTGTACATATTATATATATATTAGAAATATAATAATTTGTATATATTGTATATGTAATAACTAGAGTTATTTTATAAATATTAGTTAGTTAAACTGTAAATACATATTAGATCTATATATAGTTTTCAGTGATTGTTATTCATCAAGTTATTTTATTTTCTTTAGTTTTGTTTTTTTTGCTTTCTTTAGGACTTAGATCGGCCAACGGAGCCGCTAAACCCATTGGAGTGGATTAATCCAAACGGCTTGGGCTAATTAGACAACCCCGGACCGGATTCACTCCTCCAGTTGACAAGCAGTCAATTTCGCCCGTCAACAAGACGAAGAGAGAAAAATGAGTCTCAACTTCAAGTGATCTTGGTGGATCTCGGTGGCCATCCACCTTTTGTACTAAATCAACAATTCAATCCTATGGTTTTGATTAACCATGATATTCACCCTTTTGATAGGGAATGGAATGTAATGCCATCTTCATTTGTTACTTATAGCCATCATGCAATGATTTCCTAGTGGTCTTATGTACATGTATAAAACACAACATTAATGCAGTGAATCCAATTAAAACTCTGTAGTTAGTCATGCTCAGGATAGAGTAGTACGGGGATGGGTGACTAATCAAGAATTCCTAGTGTTTTACATGCATATGGCATCTTATAAACTTATACCAATTTATCCCACATGCATCATGGGAATTGTTCTCCTCTCACTCTCTCATATATGATTGAGGTGAAGGAGGCCCTTTAAGAAGGCAATGGAGTGTGATATAAAGCTTGTTGTGAATGAAGCGTAATGAATGTCTCTATAAGCCACCCCATTCTACCAGTTTGTGTTCTACAATTGTTTCTCTCTTATTAATTAATAGAAGTTGGGTTTTACTATATTTATGTGTTTCTTGCAATATCTCTGTGTATTTCTTTGTTATATCTCTTCTATATTTTTTTCTTTCTGTCGTTCTCAAAATAATATGTATCTGTGGTATCATAGTAGCCTTCTCCTTGTTGTTTCTCAAAGTATGTCCCTAATGAGGTCAAGGTATAGAGAGTTGGGTCTCAAGCCAGTTTCACTTGAGGACAACTTCTCTCACCATCCTAAGAAACCTCCCATGGTGGAAGAAAAGGGAGATGATAGAGTAGGAGATCCTTTCAGGATGTTGCTTGAGGAATGAGTTGATGGGAAACTTTTCTCAAATACTTCAGAGACTTTTGATGGCAATGGCCTAGGCATCTTCGAAAAGAAGACATTTTAGAGGTGCGACATCCTTCAAGGTACAAGTTAATTTTGATATCCCCATATTTGAAGGCCAGATAGATGCAAATGATCTAGAAAAATGGTTGAATATGCCAGAAGGTTATTACCTAGCCCAAAAAAATTTTGACAGATAAAATATCACCTTCTTACTCCTTAAATCCTTTCCCCATGTCAAATCTTGATAGGAAGGTTACTGGGATAGGTACACTGCGAGTGAATCTACACCATTCAGAAGAGAAACCACTTAGGAGGCCTTTGTAGATACCTTAAAGGAGGAGTTATACTCTATCAGAAAATATGATGACTAGTACATGAAATGAACGACTCTGCGTCAAAAAAGAGACTAGATAGTGCCAGAGTACACTAACATCTTTCATACCTTGCGCTCAAATTTGGGTATCAAAGACTCCGAGAGACACTTGGTATTGAAGTACCATAGTGGTCTGCAAAGGTACATCCAAACATATATGGATTTCTTTGACATCTCCTCACTGGGAGTTTCTTATCGATATGCAGTCAAAATCAAGCATAAATTCAAGTAGCGGAGTAAGCAGGAGTTCTTGTTTGAAAATACGCCACAACATAAGCATGGAAAAGAAAAATTTAACTCACAGAAGAAATGAAATTTCAACAAGGAAGGACAACCTCAATAGATCCAGTCCAAGACACATGAAAAGAAGGGTAATAGGAAATTTAATAAAGACACCAGAAAGTGGTGTGAGTTCCACAAAATCCCCTGGCACAACACTGATGAATGTCGCTTGAAACAGTCATTGGTGGTTGAGCTCAAAGAAAAATAATCAGAACGTAAATTGAACTTTGATTAGGAGAATAATAAAGGGAAATGAATCATCGATGCAAAACGCATTGCTACCATCATGACCACAACAATAAAAGCAGAAGAACCATAGGAGCTTGAGGAGGTTAAGTGCCTCTTCCACTCGTAGATGTGGGTAAAGGGTACCCCACGACATTTCATTGTTGACAATGGGAATCATAATAAAATGATATTATCCGAGGTTATCAAGATATTGAAGCTGCCAAGGATGCCACACCCCCAACCATACACCATCAGATGGTTGAGACGAGGATGAGACATTCATGTTATCCAACAGTGTCACTTGTTCTATGGCATCAAGCCCTTCAAGGATGAGGTAGTGTGTGATGTTTCCCCACTTGAAGCTTGTGTTTTTATTTTAGGACAACCATATATGTGGAAACATCATGCTATCTATGAGTCTCTACTCTGTAATGTCATTGTTACTCTAGGAGTTCAACTCTACAGGGTACCAGAGGTAGCTCCGACTACTAACACTTCATTGATATTGGAAAACAATGCCACAAGGTAATCTCTTAGACCAAAAAATTGTACCTCTTCATGATCGAGTTAAATAGTGAACAGAAGGTCACTGCGACCATTGCAACTTCATCCCAAGATGTTTCTATCTAGTAGAAGCAGGTCAATAAGATTGTGGAGGAGCATAGAGAAAATGAGATTCTTCCATATGTTCAGTATAGCTCCATTGGCCATGACCATGTTTAAGTGTTCTTGGGGTTCCAACCATTATCCCCCATTGATATATATCTTCTTGTTGCATCTTCATCGATAGATTCCTCCCACACTTATACCAAGGTAGATCTTATAGCCAGATCTATTGAATAGATCCTACACCTCCAATAGGTTCATGACATCCTTCCATAGTCAAAGTACAAGCAAGACATCTAATTCAACAAGGAAAGAAACTCACCAAGGTTCAGATTCACCAAAATTTTTCCCATTTGATGTAATGGGTACGATTGCTTCCTAAGGGAGGAGGAATGATCCAGATGGATCTTGGTGGCCATCCACCTTTTCCACTGAATCAACATTTCAAGCCTATGGTTTTGATAAACCATGATATTCACCCTTTTGATGGGGAATGGAATGTAATTCCATCTTCATTTGTTACTTACAAACATCATGTAATGATTTCCTAGTGGTATTATGTACATGACTACAACATAGCATTAAAGCAATGGATGCCATTATAAATATGCAGTTAAGCATGCTCAAGCTAGAGTAGTACTGGAATGGGTGACCACTCGGGAAGTCCTAGTATTTTACATGCCTACGATATTTTATAAACTTATACCAATTTATCCCACATGCATCATGGGAATTTGTTCTCCTCTCACTCTCTCATATATAATTTAGGTGAAGGAGGCCCTTTAATAAGATAATGGAATGTGATGTAAATCTTGTTGTGAATGAAGCATAACCAACATCTCTTTCCTTTTAGAGATAATCTACCTCATTCTACCAGTTTGTGTTCTACATTGTTAATCCAGATCATCAGGGGGTAAAGCACTATGGAGGGTTCCCAAACCTACAAGAAAATCACGGCATGGGCACCATATGGAAATATGGGTGCTAACTAGGGAACCCATGAAGGGTAGGCACTAATGACCCAATTACGATGTGAAAAAGGAGAGGCTAATGTCACAACCAACTGTTACACATGATTTTGGTCACTCTGGTGATGTCTCTACAATGATGTATTCAAGCTCCCAACAAGGACTTTTTTCCTGAGGAAAGGGACTGTTAGCTTCTTCCAAAAATACATTTTTAAAGAGAGTTCGCAGGCTGCCTATGTATTAGGGTGCGAGAATGCTTGATTATCGCAGTCTACCCACACTTAGGATGTGAATTGTTCACACGCTGCTCCATAGACAGGGTGCGAACCTGTTTATAAGCTTGGAAAAAAGAAGAAGTCTCGAGGGTTCTAGAAGGGAATCTTCTAGAAAATGAGTTGGCATCCGTATGGCTGGAATCCTACTGACTTCTCAGATTTGGTGGGATCATCCTCATCCATGTAACCATCTCTCCTTCTCCTATATATTGAAAGGTTTCTCATGGAAAAGGTTAAGCAAGGTTGGATGAAGAATTGGTGAAAGAATTGTGTGAGGAACTCTGCTTGGATTGAAGCTTGAAGTCCCCATTTGGCCTATCAAGCTGTGTTAGATCTTATTCATGCGATTGTATATCAAGTGTGTGTGTTGGAACCAAGGGTCACTGAAAGGAAGCTTGTGACATCAAGGCAATCAGGTTGTAATCTTCTACTTTCATTTAATATGATATAGAGGCATGTCCCTTTCCCATAAAATCACTATTGTTTTATTGCGTAACTCCTTGATCATATGCATAGGTTGAATTTGAGTATACTTTATTATCTTCACTTTGGTTGGTTTGTGTTATCTTGGACTTGATTGCACGAGAGAACCAGTGCGAAGCAGGAACAACAGAGACTTAAGGAAGTGATATGAAGGTATGCCACTTCTTCCTCTCTACTAGTAGATTCAATGATTACAACTTAGGAAAAGAGTAATGTCATGTCTTGTTTTGTTCTAGATCCAGGTGGATCTAGGGAGATCTATTAGTGTCTGCATCTACCAATTTGTCTGATAACACCGATCGAGTTCGAACCTAAGGTATAATGCTGGCTGCATGGATGGTTAATAATGCAAGGTGGGAAATGCATAGAAGAACCTATCCTTATATTCCATTTTGGAGACACATACCTCAAGTTCAATGGATATCCCCATCATTTTAAGAAAAACATTCCTAGAATCCTTTCAATACATGTAAACTAGATTCCAAGGTCAAAAGGCATAGTTAAATCCCAAGAAGAAAATATTCTTGGATTTTTTGGATTTGATGTACACATAACAAAAGGCACTCACAACACACACCTATGTACAAGGTACTACACATCTTGATAAATTTACGTGAAGTAGAGCCCATTTCTAGGCTCATGCCAAGGATAT
>ML778598.1:919130-941376 GCA_009831015.1 Picea engelmannii | reverse complement strand
TACATCAGAAACATCAAGAGGAGCAATGTCACATAATACCTCATCCGTGAAGGGCTTGATGCTGTAGGGAAGGTGACATTGTCGACTGACGCAGAGGTCCCGTCCTTGGTGCAACCACCCGATGGTGTATGGTTGTGGGTGTGCTGTGGTTGGCAAGCCCAATTGCTTCACGACCTCTACCGAGATGAGGTTCTTCTAGATCCTGTTGTCGACAATGAATTGCAACGGGGAACCCATTAACAACATCTTGGAATGGAAGAGATGCTCTGCCTCCTCTGGATCTTCTAGTTCCTCCTTCTGGATCTTTGTGGTGGAAACGATGGCATTGGGCTCCACATCAATAATCTGCTTCCCCTTGTCATTCCCCTTGTCAGGTTATGATTCAGAGTCGGAGTATGCATCCGATTCAGAAGTCTTCGACTTGGCTACCAGTGATTGCTTGGCCCGACACTCACTTGTGTTGTGAGTGGAGCTCTTATGGAACTCACACCACTTCCCCATGTCCCTTTTTGGCTTCGTGGTGTTGTTCTTTGCTTGTGACTTTGGTGAGTTATTTTGGGCTACCCCGCCTTGGCTTGGTCCTTTGTTTTGCGGTTTGGGAGTACCTTTCCCGTGCTTCTGATTTGTAGACCCAAAGTTTTGCTTCTTCTTTTTGAACTTCTGCTCAATCTTGGCAGCATATTGGTATGCCACACCAAGTGAGGAGATGTCGAGGAACTCCATTTCCTCCTGAATGTATCTGTATATACAACTGCGATACTTTAACACCAAATGTTTTTTTGAATCTTTGATACCCAACTTTGTGCGTAGGGTATGAAACAGATTCATCATCTCATGTACATCTTGGTCCCTTTGTTGCCGCAACATAGTCCATTGTATGTATTTGTCCTCATAGCTCCCCATAGGATAATATTGTTCCTTGATGGCATCTCGAAAAGAATTCCAAGTGGGTGGGGTTTAGAACAAAGAGGGTTCTCCCTCGCCCTCTTGCTCCGACTAGGTTTCCCACCAGTCCTTGACATGGGGGCCGGCTTTGAGGAGTGCGAAAATAATCTTTTCTCGATCGAAAAAGTCATGAACCGAGAAATATCCTTCTAACAAATTCAACCATCTATCTACGGCATCTGCATCTATTTGGCCATAAAATATGGGAATGTCAAAGTTTACTTGTACGTTAAAAGGAGTGGCAACTCCAGAGTGGCTTCTGGATGTCGATGCACTGCCAGTCGGATTCCATTGAAGAATCTGGGAAAAGTTGTCCATCATCACGTTCCTTTGTTTCTCAAGGGCCTCCTCGACCAACATTTTGATAAGATCTCCTGCTCCCTCATCTTTCTTTTCTTCCCCCATGGGCGGTCGTCGGGGTTTGTGAGGCTGATCTTGCAAAGGTTTAACCAGATCGAGCCCCAACTCCTTATACCCCGATCATCACTGGGGACATGCAAAGAAGGATCGAGAATGAGCAGACCGCTCTAATACCACTGATCCGGATTTATGTAGGAACATAATTCAATACATAAATACACATAAACATAGAGATGCAGCGGAAATAAGACTTCATTTCATTAATAACAAATGACTGAAATATGCTTACAGACAGAATGGAAATAAACTAGCTAGGGCACTGGTAGCTTATCTCTGAGAAGAGATGTGGATGCTACTCACATCCGTGAGAATATGATTACAATGAGGTTCTAGAGGCCTTTTTACAATATACAAGAATTCCAAAATTCATATACATCCAAAAACCTAACCCTAGGAGATGAAGCGCCAAAAGTCATGTGGGCCCCGTTTGGGTAAGTTAGTACATCAACTTCCTGGGGTCGCAACTTTTGCATACGATCTCCGTTTTAGGCATGTGATAGCTCATTGGAAAGGTATTTTCGAGGAGATTCATTTTCAGGTCTCAATCATTCTTTTGGCCCTCAAAATAGCCCCATAATTTAAAACCTGCTAAAAATAGTAAATTGCCAAAATTGCCAGAAAACTGTTTTGAGCCAGTCGGAAAAGGTGGGTGGCCACTGATATCCACCTGGATCACGTATGCATCTTTACAAGTGTCACATTCATTTTATCAAGTGTAATATGCACCTTAATAACTGCCACATGCACTTTATTAAGTGTCACAAAATTTGACACCATGGAAGAATTTTTTTAGAATCCCTAGTCTTTGTGGAGGATAAAACCCATCATAAGAAGGTCAAAACAATGTCTTTTACCTTGAGATTTTGAAATTTTTTTAAGGTCAACACTCCCATTCCCATGTATAGGGAGTGGTGAACTCTTTTTAATGCTCCCCTGACCATGTATAGGTAGCATTGTCAAGGCCTTGTGGTCAGTGTTGAGGGAGTGTTAAAGTGGTTAAAGGAATTTGCAACTAATCCACCTTATTCTAAGGGTTCATTCTGAGAGGATGAGGCCAAAGGTTTGAGTCATATATTATGGCTCCATCCTAAGTAGACTTAATCTCATCTTATGGAGAAAAATCCTCAACCATTTCCCAAAATAATTCATAGTGGTTAAGCCTCCAACTCCTATATAATGAGTGCATTCCAAGGTGAAAAGGGATGTGAATCATTATTTAGAGGGTTGGAAAGGAGCTCTTGGAGGAATTGTTTCAACATTGTTATTTAGGTTGTAAATATTCCATTTCTTTCCACTTTTAATATATAACTTAACCACAAAAATCGAAGTCAGTCAATAAATAACTTTGATTACTTCGAAGCCTTCACTTGCGCAACAAATAATTCCTGCCTTTTTTGTCTTACACTAAGAAATTAAGTGGGACTCACATAGATCTATGGATGAGATTAAGTCTCATCGATTTCCTAATTGAAAAACCCCATTCATTTCTCAGAGTCCCTCTCATCGGAATTTACTCATTCCAATGGCTTGGACCACTCCGACATGCCCACTCCATTGGAAATCCTTTCGTTGAATCTAACAGTCCTCGGAGTCAAGTAGATAATGGCTCTAATAGTTTTGGTGTCATTAACTCAATTGAAAATTAACATCCATACTCTTGAACCCATTCTTACTCAACCATGTGGAGCCTATGCCATATCAACGAATGTCATTTCATCACAACCACCCTCCGAACAACGGTCCAAATTATTCCTCGGAGTTCCTCCCGTTAGAGTCTATCCACTTTAGAACAAATGACTATCATCAATTGAGGTTACTCTCCAAATGATCAATGACTCTTTTTCTCTCTTGGAGTTCTTCCCATCTGAGTATGTCTCCTTAGGGGTCACAACTTACTCCGATCAACACCCCCCCTGATGAAAAAATCATATCTATGCATTGCACCAAATTCAACGACTATAATTTAAGGCGAAAACCTAAGGGATAATTCCCCCAACTAGGCCCACTCTCACCCCATCGACAAAACAACTCTCAACACGCATCATCCCATGGGACACACTATCTATCACATTTACATTCCTCACCAACATGACATCACCGTGACATTACTCACCCTTTTTTTCTTAAGTAGGACCCCACCTCTATCTACGACTAATATTACTTCCCATCTATTGTTGATATATGGTCCAGGTTGTATCCCAAAGCCTTCCCCGTCGTAGTACCTCTACTTCAGGCATTTGAGGATACTCTGACCATGAAATTCTGACGATACTCACCGCCACCAACAATGCATATCTCTCCTGTGGATTATGTTGTGATTGAGTCTCAACTGTGGATCTTCACGATTGAAAAAATCTAGGTCGTTGATCACAAAATTTCATGGTTTCCATGAGTACATAGGAATTCGATTTCCATGGCCAAATTCGACTATGCAACTTGCATATAGACGCCATGAATTACCTTCTTCTCTACTTTGAAGTACTTAACTTGCTCGTAAATTTGGGAATTTCACTTATGTCTACCATTTTCCCCAAAACCATCATAGAAAGAAATATGCAACCATGAACCTGCTCAATTCATGTTGTCTCCAAGACCATACCAACTCAGTGTTGAACCTTGAGGTCTGATACCATTTTGTAACAATCAACATCTTAACTAGGGAACATTACTTGCAGAAAAACACATAAAAACAAAGTTTTTTTTGCTAATAAAATACTATAGCTTACCATCTACGTTTAAACACATTTTTTTTTAACTAATTTGTGATATTCATAGTTATATGAAACTACATCATTCTAAAAAAACATCTATGCAACTGATAAAACATCTATAACATCTTTTGAAAACGATTCTCATTCACAGAGTAAATGCACAACAATGAACTCGTAAACAATTGAACAAAATAATTAAGCACTTATATTTTATAAAATGTTTGTGCAACCAGATGCCTAGAAAGAATGTTCCACCCAACCATAGACTGGTTGTTCCAGATCTCGACAGCAAGTCACCCCTGATTTGGGGATAGGAATCCACAAAATATGGATTCTCTCTCAATCCCCTCACAACTTAATATTGCACAACCCATTGGATTTCTCCTAAAACTATCCTAAATTTCCTCCTTCTCTCTTCCTCTTGAATTTCCTAACCCAATTAATGTACCTCATCACTGCTCTCAATCCATAGGGAATCCCATTCATTTATCAAGGTCTCTCTGGCACAGGCAACGGGGAATCTCTCGGTTGGAAACTCAAAGGAGCTCATTGATAGGAAACACTACCAATGAAAACAACAACAAACACTTGTTGACATAGTGCAAATCACCCATAAGTTCACTCTTCAATCCTGACAACTTGTCTCTTCAATTTCCAGCTCCAAATATGCCCCAAAATGCTTTAACATGCTCCAGAATTAACCTAGCCTTGTTGTTTAAGCTCCGAAGCTCCTATTTTTTGTTTTCTCTTGATGTTCATGTCAAAACTCCCTTTGTAAAACTGCATGTTACTACCCGTACGAAGTTCCTCTACCTTCTCAAGGCCATTGACATCTCACTCTGCCCAAGGTTGATTGCTTCTTCCCCATGATTTCCAATAACTATGGGATGCGACTATCACACCCACCCTCTTACACGAGTTTAATGACTGGTCTCTCACACACTGAAACTAAAAAATAGAAGTTTTCCCCAATGATAATAAAATTCATAAATATGGGTTTGGATTAATACCATGAACCATTTCCCCATTGAAATCCTTCTTAGACACTCCTATGCATTCCCCCTCTTTTTTGGATTAATCAGTCCCCATCTTTGCCCATGTCTCAACAACTGGTATTGCATTATATTTATTTACAATTCAGAAAATATATTTCGCATTTACATTGTTTGCCTATAGCCACATCTATATCTACATTATGCATTAAGTAAACTCGGGATTACTGTGAAGATGTTACATAAAGAAAAATAAAATTAAACCAAAGCATGTGTTAATCAATTAAATTGGAAGGGTTATCAAAAATACACAATCAAAACTCCATGAAATAAAATCGATCAATATCATGATATGTGATGTCAAATGCAAAAATAAATTCAAACACAAAACTAAAACAATGATTAATACTCAAATGTGAATCATAAAATATTAATTATAAATAAAAATAAATTAGAAAATGTACATTTAAAAATATAACTCAACAAAAAGAATATCGATTAATACTTAAATGTGAATCATAAGATATTCATTATAAATAAAAATAAATTAGAAAATGTACATTTGAAAATGTAACTCAACAAAAAAAAATATCCCCACAACTAATAACTTAGAATTAGTAAAGATCTCAATACATGTTTATAGTAATATTAACATATCATATAAAAAGAAAATAATCATTTCACCATTATAAAAATGAGTGTATATTTTATTTAATCAACTTCTAATATAGGTTCTTGTTAGTCCCCGCCTAAAAGAAAAATAATCATTCCACCATTATAAAAATGATTGTATATTTTATTTAATCAACTTCTTCTTGTTAGTCCCAGCCTTAGTCTTATTTAATCAACTTTTAATATAGGTTCTTGTTAGTCCCCACCTAAAAAGAAAATAATCATTCCACCATTATAAAAATGATTGTATATTTTATTTAATCAACTTCTAATATAGGTTCTTGTTAGTCCCGGCCTTAGTCCCCGCCTAAAAAGAAAATAATCATTCCACCATTATAAAAATGATTGTATATTTTATTTATTCAACTTCTAATATAGGTTCTTGTTAGTCATGGCCTTTGGATCAATAGTAATAGATTCTGTTTTTTTCATTATTTTGGCACAAAACCAAATGAACTTTTCTTTGAGTTTGAGGGTTTTAATTGGACTTTTCGTGAGGCACTAACAATATTTTAGCTTAAAAACCCCTTCAATCACAGATTTGATGGGTAATTTGCATGAAGACAAGTAAGGCTAGAAGTAACTGTAGCATTACTTCCCTCACATTAATGTTAATGTGATATTGTTTTTGTCATAGTTTATCCAAAGTTTTGACAAATTTAATAGCAATTGACACATACACCTTTCAGATGTTTTGCTTTAGTTATGTAATTTGTTCCCCTTAACTATCACACATTCATGAAATTGGAGACCTTTTTTATTTCATAGGCAAGTGGGTTATGGTTTATGCTGGCTTTGGTTGCACATTTAAATGCTGCATCATAATAATACCCTACCCCCTTCTGGATTTGAACTTGTGACCTCTTAGGAGGAAACACATGTTCTTAACCATTAAACTCACTTAGGTTGTATTAATGTGTTGAAGAAAGTCGCAACTCGGCATCATACAACATATTGCTTACTACATCACCTCTAGACCTCTCTGCTTAGCCAAAAGATCTTATAACACCATAAATATTATCAGAACATGATCCAATCACATATATTTTTTAGTAATCTAAAAGATGAAAACTAAAACATAGTGTATATTTCAGGGTTTGTTGTTATCCTCAAATTATATATCAAACTAATTTTGTAATGTGTTGTTTATAAAACCAAAATTTTTACATTTTCTTATTGTGCTGATAAGCTGCATTATTTAGCAATAAAACAAACCTAGATTAGTTTGATGATATGGATATCTCCAAACACTTTGTAAGCAAGCAACACATTGTTTGTTGAAATTACTAAGACAACTGAGAGGGGGGGGTGAATCAGTTGTTACTGTGCTTAAACAATATTAAGTATTTTAAACCATTTTTAATCTTTCATCAAGTGACTATCAATATTATACATCATATGAACACCATAAATAATGACCATCAATCACACATAAGATATACACAGAGACAGATTTTCATGAGTAAACCCATAAATGGAGAAAACCTCTTCTTCTTCTAAATGATTAGCAGTCTTTTAAGTTCTGTATATCATCTATGATTGAGCACCAACTCAAAGTGAGGCTACTACCTCTATTTTACAAGCTCCAACTTGTTTGAGAGCACCAACCCTCTAGTTTCACTAGCACCCACTAGAAGGAAGCACCAACTTCCTGAGTGTTCCAACACCGACTGGATGGAAGCACCTACTTCCACTTATACAAGCACCAACTTGCATTTATAAAACTCTGTGTTTTCCCAAGCACCACCCTTCCACCTTGCTTTTCTAGCCACAACTAGATGGAAGCTACAACTCCCAATATTCAAGCACCAACTAGAATATCAGAGGACCACAGTCCTCCCTAGCACCACCCTACCTCCCTGGTTATAGATAAGTGATTGAAAAACAAACAATACAAGTGTCTCAATTCTTACCCCTTCTTTTCTCTTCTGCAATTCTTCTCTGCTTCAAAAACTGTTCTGCAATTCTACTCTGCTTCATGCTATTATGATATTCTTCTCTTGCTTCTATCTCCTCAACAATTGTTACTCATATCTGAGTTTTATCTCAAGCTCTGCAACCTTTAATTTTACTCTTCTTACCGTTCATCACATTTTTCCAGTTAGAACAACCAACCTTACATAGTCACTTCATGTCTCCTTTTATTCACACACGCCTCATCAGTTACACCTCGAATCTTCTTGGGAAAAAATGCCTCAACAATTGAATCACCAACCGATCAAGAATCATGAATTCGTTTTGCTAACTTAATCGTAACTGATTAATTAACTGTGAAGTGCAATATTATCCCTCCGATCATGCTAAAATTCACCTGCACCATTGGATTAAATCGGCAGGGTTTTGCATTTATCTCATATGCCCACTAGCTGTGACCAAGTGCTAAACAGAATTTGAATTTTGTGATGTCACATCTCGACATTCCTATGATAAAGGATCTTGACACTCCAACTCGCGATCGCCAAGACTCCGAGATGGATCTTAGCACCGCTAGCTTCTTCCCCTCATGTGACCACCGGCAGTGACCACAGGCTGTGCCAAAAGGCACTTCATATTTCACGAACTTATAAAATTCATCGAGCCTGATCAACGGTTGAGATATCTAATGATCTGACTGTACAGATATCATCGCTATCTTGCATATCGTGATTCCTATGATGAAAGGTATTGATGCTCCAATTTGCGATCGTCGATACTCCGAGATGGGGCTTAACACCGCTAACATATTCCTCCATCTCACGCAGATGTAACCACTGGTTGTGACCATAGCCTTATTTGAAAATGCATTTCGCACTTTCGTGTCTCGGGTATTCTGTCGTGCTCTGATACATCCCCGAGTGCCCCTCTTGGATCAACGATCTGGATCTTATCGTGAATTTTCCACTTCATGAGCCTTCTTCATACCTTATCAATGGTCCACAATCCTTGGTGATCTGATAGTCCAGATCTTTTCGGGATCTCGCATATCGTGATTCCTGTGATGAAGAGTCTCGATACTCCAAGTTGCAAACACCGAGATGGAACTTAGAAATTAGCTCCTTCCCTTAAGCCTTCGATTATGTGACCCTTAAATATGACCAGTCGCCAATCAAATGAGCACTTCACTCCTTTGACATTCCAGTCAGTGAAATGATGATCTTTCGCCATGTGTCCTAGAGAACCAATGGTCTAGGTAATATCGCAATTTCACCATGTGTCCTTCTTGAATCAACGGTCAAGATCTTATCACGATGTCGCATATCTTGAGTTTGAACCTCTTTCCTTTGGATTTCCCGATCTGCCAAACTCCGAAATGAAACCTTTGTCATGCTTTGATTCTTTTCTTCCTTCTCAGCTTACACTGTTGATCTTGCCATTATCGCTATGATACTGATCATGTTGATCTTCGTCAGCTGATCTTGCTGATCTTCGCCATCAATGACAAACATGTGCCATCTCTGTCTAAAAACATGCCAATAACCTCCCCCTTTGGCATTGATGGCAATCCCTTGAAAAACATGCAACTATACCACTGTATCATCCTAGAAATTTACCACACTTTAATATATTATTTTAATCTTATCATCCTTTCGGCGTTGATCAACAACAATTATGTGGCTGTGCTAGTTGTATTGTGTTGACTATTTCCAATTTCTTCAATTTCTTAAACATTGACATTTAATTATTTTTATTTTGAAAACATGTTTTCATATATTTCCAATTTTTTCAATTTCTAAAATACTGAGTTTTCATTATTTTTTTTTTGAAAACATGTTTTCATATAAATTTGGGTTATTTGTTGTATTATCTTAAATTATTTTTCAATTTATAACTGTAAATTAATAATATAATATTTATTTTTCAATTTATAACTATAAATTAATAATATAATATTTTGATATAAATTAATAACAAAATATTTTGAATATAATATAATATTATATAATAATATAATATTTTGAAGTAGGTAAAATTTTCAGCAATGTAACTATTTTATATTTTATATTGTTTTTATGTTTTGTTTTTATATTAAATTAAGTAAATTTAAATTTATTTTTTAAATATTTTTTTGATTTTGGTATTCAATTTTATATTTTTTTAAGTAATAATTTTAAAAATAATTACAAAATACAAAATTATTTTTCTAATTCATTATAAACTTATAAAAACAAAATTTAAAAAAACTTATAAAAGCAAAATTTAGAAAAATATGAGAAGGTTTTTCTAAAAATGTTGAAGTTAAAATGTATCTTATTTATTTTCAAATATATCAAATTAGATTATTTAATATAATATATTTTAAGTATGATTTTTTTATTTTAATATATGTGTGGGAACTAATTGTACTTAGAAATAAGAATCCTTAACCATTGTTTTTTAGAATTTTGGTTAGAGTTACTAAAAACCCTATACACCCCATAAGGTTGGATATAATTGTACTATGTTATGAAGTGGAAACTCTAATGTCCAAAATTCTATAAAAAAATTACGAGTCAGGTCCACATGTTTATAAGTTTTGAGAAAATTCAACCTAATACTTTAGATTTAATTAAAAAAAATAGAAATAGACGAAACATTATTCAAATAGAACATTCCATGAATAAAACACCATAGTTTTCTATTCTCCATCAATGTTTTATATTAACTAATAATTAGAATAAATTTATGGGTTCCTCATAATAAGTGCAAATACTATGTAGAAAACTATAATGACATTTTTATACATAATTAAGCCTAATAGTGTTAACTATGATCACCAAGTATTTTACAACATAAAGGATGAAAAAATGTACATATATGGTTTCATTTGTTTAAGCATCCATTCATATAAAGATATATTTGTGTGTTATATTTATAAGAAATGAATATTTCATAGAAAATAACATATTTCATTCAACTGAGTGTCTAGATAATTCAAGAGAAATCATAGTTGAAAATAGGCTATGGATAACGTCATTAAGTTGTTATAAAAAAAAATTCAAATTTTTTTTTTTACGAAATGTACAGGAACACCAAACAAATGTTCTCTGGTTAAAATTATTAAAAAAATGTAAAATTTGCAGCCAATTTTACTAAGCTAAAAATGTTACACAGAATTTAAAAGGCCTCACCACAATATTGCGTTTCGTGGCTTCTAGGTTTGATTATATTTAGAATATCCATAGAAAGAATATTCACAGATTTCTATTGAGTCGCAGTGAGCGTGGATCGAACATGCCACCTTCAGATCTGCAGTTTGACGCTCTCACAACACAGATAGATGTTTTTTTGCTATAATAGGGATTCTTTTGTTTTTCAGTCCTTCCAATTGAAGCGTTTGAAATTGAGGTTTTGAATTTTAGTCAGTGCTTTAAGATGACCAGTTTTTGCATCACTTAAGATTACCAGTTTTTACCTTCACTTAAGGATGGTAAGAAATGGCTCCTGGAACAATAAAATAAATCTTATTGACAAATTTGCTTAATTTATTTGTACTGGTTGGAAGTTATGAAAAAACGAGTGATTGATAAAACCTCTATAAATTAAATTAAAATAACGATTTTACTTTATTGTTAAGAATCTTAATATAAAACTTTATGGAAATTTGTTTCCCTTAAAATGACATAAACTTTAAATTAAAAAATAATCAATACTTTGAAGGAAAAAAAAACATCTTAAACACTCCTTATGTAAAGTCAACTTCCAATACTCAGATTTCAACCCATCTTCCAATAATTGTTACTGTAAAGTCTTCTAATCTTTTAATGTAAAAATCATGATAATAGAATTTCATCTTCTATATTCTCTCTAATGAGCAACAACTTGCCCCAGACTTTCATATTCACTTCTAACAAAAAGAAATGCACTTAAAAAATCTGTTTATATTGCTTCCATATATAGAAAGGTTATCCCAATATCCTCTCACCTACTGCAATGTTTTAGGATCATTCAAAGAATACATATATGAATTCGACCATATTTACTTTGACAATGAAGTTTTTTTTATGTACTGTGATTATTATATATAGTTTTAGATCTGCATGAGCTAGTTCATTCAAATTGGATAAAGAGTATAGTACTATCTTTCCATTGAAGGGATTTTGTAGTCTTAAAATTTCCTATCAGCCAACACAGTTGTTTATCATAGAGTCATTATGTTATTCTATCTTAACCTTAGTTAGAATATATATAACTCTTCTTATACTATCCAATAAATTTCTGAAGTTGTATCTAATGCCATCATCATGCCTCCCATTTTCTTTAAGTAATATCCCATAAAGTACTCTAATGTCCTTATGTTTTAGTTCAAATTGTTACAATGCATACCTATGGGTGGATGAAAATGAAATTTCATAAGAATGAAATCTTAGTTGTGAAGTTATACTAGACATTGATTGGTCTATCTATTCTATTCATCCCCTATTTGTTTTAGGGGGATCTAAATCAATTTTTTAATTTCTCTATTTGTTTTAGGGGGATCTAAATCATTGTTTTTATGTTGTATAATAGCCAATGAATGTAGGTTACATGCATGGACTATCCAAGGCCATATATTGACAATACAATCAATTTTTTGGAAGTTGTTGCTTTATCTGGGACTGCACCACATCCAAACAGATCATTATAGGTTATGATAGCAGGAGAAGGTATGATTTTCAAATGTGAAATAGTGAGCAGTTTAACCTGAAAGCATGAACTAAATATTTTCTCTTTTTGGGTTCATTCAGGAGTGCACCACGTCCAAACAGACCATTACAAGTTATGATAGTAGGAGCATATGATTTTCAAAATGTGAAATATTGAGCAGTTTCACCTGAAAGCTGGAATTCAATACATGAATTCAGTGTTTTCTCTTTTGTGAAAAGTCAAATGATTAAATACCTTCACTGAGCTATTTGCATCATTGGGACATCCGTTGACTACTAACAAATTGTAAGAATAATGTTGGCATGTTTTTAGATAGAGATGGCATGTGTTTGTCATTGATGGCAAGGATCAACATGATCAGATGGCAAAGATCAGCACGATCAGTAGCATAGCGATAATGTCAAGATCAACAGTGTAATCTGAGAAGGAGGAAAACAATCAAAGCACGACAAAGGTTTCATTTCAAAGTTTTGCAGATCAGGAAATCCAAAGGAAAGAGGTTCAAACTCATGATATGTGACATTGCAATAAGATCTTGACCGTTGATTCAAGATGGACACGTGGTGAAATCGCGATATTACCTGGACCATTGGTTCCATAGGACACATGGTGAAAGATCATCGTTTCGCTGACTGGAACGTCGAAGGAGCGAAGTGCTCGTTTGATTGGCGAGTGGTCATATTTCAAGGTCACATCATCAAAGGCTTAAGGTTAGAATCTAATTGCTAAGTTCCATCTTGGCATTTGCAACTTGGAGTATCGATACTCTTCATCACAGGAATCGCGATATGCGAGATCAGGAAAAGATCTTGACTGTCAGATCACCAAGGATTGTGGACCGTTGATCAGTATGAAGAAGGCTCATGAAGTGGTGAAATCGCAATAAGATCTGGATCGTTGATCCAAGAGGGGGACGTGGTAATATATCAGAGCACGAAAGAATACCCGAGATGTGAAAGTGTGAAATGTGTTTTTGAATAAGGATGTGGTCACAACCAGTGGTTACATATGCAGAAGATGGAGGAAGAAGCTAGCGGTGTTAAGCCCCATCTCGGAGTCTCGGTGATCACAACTTGCAGCATCAAGACCCTTCATCACAGGAATCGCGATATGCGATATAGAGATGATATCTGGACCATCGGATCATTGGAGATCTCGACCGTTGATCAAGCTCGATGAAGTTTATAAGTTCGGAAATATGAAGTGCCTTTTGGCACAGCCTGTGGTCACCGCTGGTGGTCACATGAGGGGAAGAAGCTAGTGGTGCTAAGCTCCATCCCAGAGTCTTGGAAATCGCAACTTGGAGTGTCAAGATCCTTTATCATAAGAATGTCGATATGCGAGATCAAGAAATTCAAATTATTTTTAGCCCTCGGTCATAGCTAGTGGGCATATGAGATAAACGCAAAACCATGTTGATTTAATCCAACAGTGCAGGTGAATTTGAGTATGATCGGAGGGCTACTGTTGCACTTCATAGTTAATTAATCAGTTATGATTCAGTTAGAAAAACAAATTCATGATTCTTGATCGGTTGGCGATTCAGTTGCTGAGGCATTTTTTCCCAAGAAGATTTGAGGTGTAACTGATGAGGCGTGTGTGAATAAAAGGAGGCATGAAGAGACTGTGTAAGGTTGGTTTTTCTAACTAGAAAAATGTGATGAACAGTAAGAAGAGTAAAACTAAAGGTTGCAGAGCTTGAGATAAAACCCAGAGATGAGTAACAGTTGCTGAACAGACAAAAGCAAGAGCATAATAGAAAAATAGCATGAAGCAGAGAAGAATTTCAGAACAGTTTTTGAAGCAGAGAAGAATTGCAGAAGAGAAAAGAACGGGTAAGAATTGAGACACCTGTATTGTTTATTTTTCAATCACTTATTCATAACTAGGGAGGCAGGGTGGTTCTAGGGAGGACTATGGTCCTATGATATTTGAGTTGGTGCTTGAATATTGGGAGTTGTAGCTTCCATCTAGTTATGGCTAGAAAAACAAGGTGGTGTTTGCGAAAACACAAAGTTTTCTATATGCAAGTTGGTTCTTGTATAAGTGAAAGTAGGTGCTTTCATCCAGTCGGTGTTGGAACACTCAGGGAGTTGGTGCTTCCTTCTAGTGGGTGATAGAGAAACCAAAGAGTTGGTGCTCTCAAACAAGTTGGATCTTGTAAAATAGAGGTACTAGCCTCACTTTGAGTTGGTGCTCAAACATAAATGATGTATAGAACTTAAAAGACTGCCTATCATTTCGAAGAAGAAAAGGTTTTCTCCCTGTATGGGTTTCCTCATGAAAATTTGTCTCTGTGTATATCTTATGTGTGATTGATGCTCATTATTTATGGTGTTCATATGATGTATAATATTCATGGCCACTTGATGAAATATTAAAAATGGTTTAATAGACTTAATATTGTTTAAGCATAGTAACAACTGATTCACCCCCCCCTCTCAGTTGTCTTAGTAATTTCAATAATTGGTATGAGAGAGGGTTCCTTTTATTTAAAGGTAGATTTGTAAGCTTAAACATTACAATTCATGAAGGGACTTCAGCAAGTAAGCCTCCTATGTTTGATGGAACAAATTTTTCCTTTTGGAAGGTTAGAATGAGAACATACCTAATGGCCTTAGGTGTTGATGTTTGGGATGTAGTAGAGACTGGATATACAAAGCCTGTTGTGCTAGCTTCCAAGGATGATAAGTTAAAATTTATCTTTAATTCTAAGGGAATGAATGCTATCGTGAGTGGACCTGTAAAAGCCGAGTTTGTAAAGGTGATGCATCTTCAAACTGCCAAAGAAATGTGAGATAAACTTATTGGCATCTATGAAGGAAATGAGAAAGTAAAATATGCCAAACTTCAAACATTTAGGTTAAAGTTTGAACAACTAAAGATGAATGAAGATGAAACAGTTAGCAAGTATTTTTTAAGAGTTGAAGAACTTGTGAATTCCATGAAGGGTCTTGGTGAGAAGTTTGAAGAATCAAATTTAGTACAGAATATTTTAAGATCTTTGCTTGATAACTTTAATCCAAAAGTCTCTGCAATAGAAGAACTAAATGATCTTAAAACTCTTTCCATTGATCAAATCCTAGGAACTTTATCTGCATATGAAATGAGAATCAACAAAGATAAATCCATTACTAGAGAAACATCTTTTAAAGCAAACAAGAATATTGATTCAGATTTAGATGATATTGAGGCAAAATTTGTGAGAAGGTTAAAGAAAGGATCGGGAAAATATCAAGGCAAGCTTCTCTTCAAATGTTTTAACTGTGGTAAGATAGGTCATTTTGCATCTAAGTGTCCCCATCAGAAAAAGGACAAGAACTCTGATGATAAAAAGAAGTACAAATTCAAGAAATATAGTAAGAAGAAAAGTTTGTGTGCAAATAATGACAATTCTTCATAAGACATAGATAGTGATTCATCATGTGAAGACAAAGTGAATGATTTTATGCTTATGGCTATGGGAGATCTTGATGATGAACACATAGGAGGTGAAATGGATGATGAAGAAGTTGTGGTTGATATGGAAGGTGAATTAATCAGTGCTTTGGATGAAATTGACAGACTCAGATGTAAGAAGAGAAAACAAAAATGGTTGTTGATGAAGTTTATAATGAATGCTAAAAACCTGATGAAGACTTTGCTCTACTAAAAGTGGAGTTAGAAGAGACAAAGAAAATAGAAGACATTATGAAACAACAGTTATCAGAGAAGAAACCAAAGTGTGAAGCCTTAGAAGAAGAGATAGTAAAAACCAGAAAAGAAATGAAGAATTTTAAGGCATTGTATCACCAAAATCTATCTAGTATTAGAGCCTCAGAAGAATTAACTTCCATTATAAATCAGCAAAGGAATCCAAATTTGAAATCTATCTTGGGCTATGAAGAAGGATCAAGTAGTAATCATTCAAGTAATACAAAACCCATCAAGTTTGTCAAATCCTCAAACATTGAGAACAGTCACTTTATAGAAACAAAGAAAGGGAATCATCCACCGAGAAGGAATGAAAGAAAAAGTAACAGAACTGAATCTTTAGATCAGAGAGATTATCGACATGAAAGAAGTCAACCTCCTCAAAGAAGATAGATTTTTTCAATGTACAAAGGCTTTTTCTATGGTTATTGTTTTTTTGCTTTAATTTTGGTCACAAAGCTATAAACTGTTCTTTAAGATTTAGATATGAACAATCAAGATATTCAATGAATAACCATATTCCACAACAAAGACCGAGACAACCAAGCAACAAACAACCTCAGACTATAAATCATACGATGGCTAGGAAAAGGATGCACGTTAAGCATAACAATTGCTATGATCCTGTATTCAGTGAACCAAAATGATACATCTGCCGTAATTATGGACATAAAGTTGCAGATTGTTGATTAACGAATTACAAGCCAAATTTGATTCCCACTGCTGAAAATGTCAAGGTTTGGAAGAAGAAAGTAGATGACAAGTGTGGACTAGTGTTATCAGCCCAAAAACAAAATAATTCCTGGTATATTGACAGTGCATGTTACAAACATATGACTGGAGACAAAAGTAAGTTTCTAACTTTAAGTGAAAACAAATCAGAGAATGTAACTTTTGGAAATGATGCACCAGGAAAAATAAAAGGTAAAGGAATGGTAAGCCTGAGTAATGGCAAAGGAAAATCTCAAGATGTGTTGTTTGTATATGGTCTGAAAAATAATCTACTAAGTGTCAGTTAAGTTTGTGACAAAGGATGTGAAGTTGCTTTTACTTCTAAAGATTGTAAAATAAAGTCTCTGAGTTCAAGACAACTGGTTGCAAAAGGGATAAGAACAGAAAACAATGTTTATGTGTTAAATGAAGAAAAGAAAGAATGCCACTTAAGAAAATATGATGAAAGTTGGATGTGGCATAGGAGACTTGGACACCTAAATTTTGATCATATAATCAAGCTCAGAAACAATGGGGCGGTAAAAGATCTTCCGAAGATATCAAAGCCGTACGACTCTATTTGTAAACCTTTCCAGATAGGAAAGCATACTCGCACTCAGATAAAATCTAAAAACGTTCCTTCAACAAAAAAATCTCTCCAGTTAGTACATACGGATTTATGTGGACCATCAAGAAAAGAATTTACAGGAAAAGAAAACTATTTTATGTTGATTATTGATGATTATTCTAGACTAATGTGGGTTTCCCTTTTGAAGGAAAAATCTAAAGCATTTAAAAAATTCAAAGTGTTTAAGGCTCCGACTGAGAATCAAACAGGAAAAAGATTGACTGCAGTAATGTTTGATAGAGGAGGAGAGTTTAGTTCATGGAACTTCAAAGAGTTCTATGATAAACATAGGATCAAATGAGAATACACTATTCCAAGAACTCCACAGCAAAATGGAGTTGTTTAGAGGCATAATAGATTAGTACAACAAATGGCAAGATCAATGATGAATGAAAGGAACATATCTCAGACATATTGGGTAGAAGCAATTCATACAGTTGTTCATATCCTTAACAAAGCACATCTCAGACCACATAGTGACAAGACTCCTTATGAACTATGGTTTGGAAGACCTACTTCAATCAAACATTTTAAGGTCTTTGGGAGTAAATGTTATAGCAAGAACAATGATGAAAATATTGGCAAATATGATGGTAGGGCTGATGAAGGTATCTTCTTGGGATATGCTACAAATAGTAAAGGGTACAGATGTTACAATAAGAGGCTACATAAACTAGTTGATTGTATAGACATAAAGGTTGATGAAGAAGTCCCAGTCAGGAATGTAAACAATGCTAAACCAAGCATAGATGATATAGTTGAAGATGAAGATGAACAAGACCAAGGATAAGGAAGAGAATCTGAATCAGATGAAGATACGAATACTCAGGCTAACACAAATCAACAGAAAGAAGATAAATCACCTCTCAGAATTGCTAGAAAGAATCATCCTGGAAATCAGATATTTGGAGATATAAATAAAGGAGTTCAGACAAGAATCATTCTCATGTTGCTTTTTTATCTATGACTGAACCTAAAAATTTTGATGAAGCCAACCAACATGATGATTGGATTAGAGAAATGAATAAAGAGCTTGATTAGATTGAGAAGAAAAATACCTGGGAGCTTGTCCCTAGACCTGAAGATAAGAATGTAATAGTTTCCAAATGGGTGTTCAAAAATAAAATGAATGATAAAGGACAAGTTGTTAGAAATAAAGCCAGATTGGTCTCTAAAGGGTATGCAGAAGTTGAAGGTCATGACTTTGATGAAACTTTTGCACCAGTGGCAAGATTGGAGGCCATCATAATGTTTCTTGCTTACTCATGTCATAAGAAATTTAAAGTTTATCAGATGGATGTTAAATCAACATTTGTTAATGGAGATATAGAGGAAGAAGTATATATGGAACAACCCGAAGGATTCTCATTGATAGATAATCCTAATTATGTTTGAAAGATGAAGAAGGCCTTATATGGACTAAAACAAGCACCACGAGCTTGGTATTATAGACTGGACAATTTTTTGCAAGACAAAGGGTTCAAGAAAGGTATTGTTGAAAACTATCTCTACATTAAGTCTGAAGGTGATAATTTGCTAGTTGTTTTGGTTTATGTAGATGATATTATTTTTGGCTGTACTAATGAATCATTTGTCCAGTGGTTTCCTAACTCTATGAAAACAGAATTTGAGATGTCCATGATAGGAGAACTATCATATTTTCTTGGTTTACAAGTAAATCAGAGTTCTGCAGGAATATTTATTTCTCAAGAAAAATATTTGAAAGAGATGTTGAAGAAATTTCAGATGGAGGTATCCTCTCTTGTTAGCACACCTATGGTGGTTGGTTGCAAGCTCAGTAAAGATGATGTTTCACTCGATGTTGATCAAAGGACATATTGCTCTATGATAGGTAGTCTTCTATACATCACAACATCCCATCTTGATATAATGCAAGTTGTTGGAATGGTAGGTCATTATCAGTCAGCTCCTAAACAAAGTCACTTAGTAGCTGTCAAAAAGATATTCAAATACTTGAAAGGAACAATGACTTATGGTCTATGGTATCCCGAAAATTAGAATTTTCAGTTAACTGCTTATTCAGATGTAGATTGGGCAAATTGTGTGGATGAAAGAAAGGCAACCAATGGAGTTGTCTTCTATCTGGGTGACTCGTTGGTAGCATGGATGAGTGAGAAGCATGGATATATTTCCTTATAAACTATAGAAGACAAGTACATTGCTACTTCTACTTGTTGCACTCAGATTTTGTGGATGATTCAAACTCTTGTAGATTTGAAGGTAAACTATAGTAATCCGATTACAATTCACTGTGATAACACTAGTACCATTAGTGTCTCCAAGAATCCTGTTCTTCATTCCAAGACTAAGCATATCCCAATAAAATACCATTTTCTTAGAGAAAAAGTCACAAACAGAGTTGTTTAACTGAATTATATCCCTTCCAAAGAACAAATAGTTGATATCTTTACTAAACCGTTAGCAACGACCCCTTTTGGATATCTTAGTCAAAAGTTGGGGGTTATAACTTCTTTTGTCTAATCTGTTCACTTGATCAGGAGGAGTACTTATTGAATATCTATTGTATTTCTAGGTTTCTCATAGTTGACAGGTGGAGTATGCACTGCAACAGCTCAAGGGGAGCGCGTTTCTTCTTTGACATTAATGTTAAGGGGGGAGAAAGTGTGGTAAATTTCTAGGATGCTACAGTGGTATAGTTTCATGTTTTTCAAGGGATTGCCATCAATACCAAAGGGGGAGGTTATTGGCATGTTTTTAGATAGAGACGGCGCATGTTTTTCATTGATGGCGACGATCAGCACGATCAGATGACGAAGATCAGCATGATCAGTAGCATAGCGATAATGGAAAGATCAACGGTGTAAGATGAGAAAGAAGAAAAAAATCAAAGCATGACAAAGGTTTCGTTACGAAGTTTGGCAGATGGAGAAATCCAAAGGAAAGAGGTTCAAACTCACAATATGCAACATCGCGATAAGATCTTGACCATTGATTCAAGAAGGACACGTGGTGAAATCGTTATATTACCTGGACTGTTGGTTCCATAGGACACATAACGAAATATCATCATTTTACTGACTGGAATGTCAAAGGAGTGAAGTGCTCATTTGATTGGCGAGTGGTCAGATTTCAAGGTCACAACATCAAAGGCTTAAGGGAAGGAGATAATTTCTAAGTTCCTTCTTGGAGTTTGCAACTTGGAGTATCGAGACTCTTCATCACAGGAATCTCGATATGCGAGATCACGAAAAGATCTAGATCGTTAGATCACCAAGGATTGTGGGCCATTGATAAGGTATGAAGAAGGCTCATGAAGTGGAAAAATCACGATAAGATCTGGATCGTTGATCCAAGAGGGGAACTTGGGGATATATCAGAGCACGAAAGAATACCCGAGACGCGAAAGTGCGAAATGTATTTTCGAATAAGGCTATGGTCACAACGAGTGGTTACATCTATGGGAGATGGAGGAAGATGTTAGCAGTGTTAAGCCCCATCTCAAAGTATCGGCGATCGTGACTTGGAGCATCAAGACCTTTCATTATAGGAATCACAATATGCGAGATAGCGATGAGATATGGACAGTCGGATCATTGGATATCTCGACCATTGATCCGGCTCGATGAATTTTATAAGTTCGTGAAATATGAAGCAATTTTTGGCAAAGCTTGTGGTCACCACCGGTGGTCACATGAGGGGAAGAAGCTAGCAGTGCTAAGCTCCATCGCAGATTCTTGGCGATCATGACTTGGAGTGTCAATATCCTTTATCATAGGAATGTCGAGATGCGAGATCACGAAATTCAAATTCTGTTTAGCGCTCGGTCACAGCTAGTGGGGATATGAGATAAATGCAAAACCCTGCCGATTTAATCCAACGGTGTAGGTGAATTTGAGTACGATCGTAGGGATACTATTGTACTTCACAGTTAATTAATCAGTTATGATTAATTTAGCAAAACAAATTCATGATTCTTGATCGGTTGGAAATTCAATTGTTGAGGCGTTTTTGCCCAAGAAGATTCGAGGTGTAACTGATGAGGCGTGTGTGAATAAAAGGAGACATGAAGAAACTATGTAAGGTTGGTTTTTCTAACCAGAAAAATGTGATGAATGGTAAGAAGAATAAAATTAAAGGTTGCAGAGCTTGAGATAAAACTCAAAGATGAGTAACAATTGTTGAACAGATAGAAGCAAGAGCAGAATAGCAAAATAGCATGAAGTAGAGCAGAATTGCATAACAATTTTTGAAGCAGAGAAGAATTGCAGAAGAGAAAAGAAGGGGTAAGAATTGAGACACTTGTATTGTTTGTTTTTCAATCACTTATCTATAACCAGGGAGGTAGGGTGGTGCTAGGGAGGACTGTGGTCCTCTGATATTCGAGTTGGTGCTTGAATATTGGGAGTTGTAGCTTCCATCTAGTTGTGGCTAGAAAAACAGGGTGGTAGGGTGGTGCTTGGGAAAACATAGAGCTTTCTATATGCAAGTTGGCTCTTGTATAAGTAGAAGTAGGTGCTTCCATCCAGTCGGTGCTGGAACACTCAGGGAGTTGGTGCTTCCTTCTAGTGGGTGCTAGTGAAACCAGAGAGTTGGTGCTCTCAAACAAGATGGAGCTTGTAAAATAGAGGTAGTAGCCTCACCTTGAGTTGGTTCTCAAACATAGATGATATACATAACTTAAAATATTGCTTATCATTTCGAAGAAGAAAAGGTTTTCTCTGTTTATGGGTTTCCTCATGAAAATTTGTCGATGTGTATATCTTATGTGTGGTTGATGCTCATTATTTATGGTGTGCATATGATGTATAATATTGATGGTCACTTGATGAAAGATTAAAAATGGTTTAAAATACTTAATATTTTTTAAGAACAGTAACAATTGATTCACT
>ML778598.1:888230-901532 GCA_009831015.1 Picea engelmannii | reverse complement strand
CCTTTTGACAAAAGTAAAGTTGATCTTTTCTTAAAGGATTTAAATAGTGAATTACATCTCCTAACTTATAAGGACAACATTGAAGACCTCTATCATAATTTTACAACTACCCTTTCCACTTCTATTAACAAGTTCTCTTTTGATGCGTCCTGTAAAAGAATAATAGAACAACCAACCATTGGTATGATAAATAATGTAAAATTACTAGGAAATCCATTAGGGATGCTACCAATGAGTCCTTAAAACCTTATAAGATCAATATGTACAATTCATTAATTAAAAGGAAAAATGTTGTACTATATAAATAAAAGGAAAGAGTGGCTTTTACACCTATCTAAGCTTGATCCTAAGAAGTTTTGGAGGAAAATTCTAATTCGAAATACTAAAGAAAATAATATGATTCCCTTAAGGGACTGGAATTCCTACCTTAAAAGTATTTATGAGTTCACTAATGCCATGGACACCATTCCTATTATTCCTACAAAGGATGAAGTTTTTTCCTTGGATGCAATAGAGTTCAAAGTTAAGAAGCTTTCAAAATGGGAAAGCTAAGGACATTGAAGGATACCAAGTTGAAATTTTTAAAATAGGAAGTCCTATCCTCATCCCTCACATACACAAGCTCTTCAATTTACTACTCAAGCAAGGCTTCCCTAAACCCTAGACACAAATCCTCATTGTACCTATTTTTAAAAACAAGGCACTTATTTACTCTGTGATATGACTTCAGTGTTGCATCAAAGTGATACCCTTTGTCAAAGAGGGATATATTATTCATATGAAGGGAGAGAGGGTAATCATAGGCTTAGAAAAAAAAAAAATATCAAAGGCATTCTATAGTATTACCATCTTTCATCCTCGTGTCAGTCCATACTCATTTGATCTATCATCTTACATCACTTTATCGTGTCAATTTGGTGTCAATTATGGGGGAAACATCATGGCCCTCCTTCGATGAGTTTGTTCCTATCGACTTCAACACATTATCCAAGAATTAGATTTAGAAACTAGTTAGTACCTTCGGACCTGAATGCCTCAATGTAAGGTTTCCTTGCCTTCGACAATAGGTTTACACCATTCACTTATGATCGAATGATTCCATGAATGTTCGACTTTAGTTCATTTATTCACATTCGCTAGAATGTACTAGGGTGCCTTGGGAGTAATGGTCATCATTGGTGATTTCCCTGGCACTTGATAACAATATACATTAGATGATCGGTAATCAAGTGGTTTCTACCATGTTCAACATCAAGACATCTATTCACATGGCTAGAATCGTACTACTTCAGGATCATGATGAAGACCTTAGGTTGGGAGCTCACTTTTCTATATGTTTTTCCCAAGCTGCGTTGAGATCATTTGAGTATGCAGTAGATTCCATTAGGAAATCTCACTGATGTATATACTGTCACATAGATCCACTTTTTTGAAAGCACCAACTCCCTGGTTTCACTAGCACCCACTAGAAGGAAGCACCAACTCCCTGAGTGTTTCAGCACCGACTGGATGGAAGCATTTACTTTCACTTATACAAGCACTAACTTTCATATAGAAAAATCTATGTTTTCCCAAGCACCACTAGAAGGAAGCACCAACTCCCTGAGTTTTCCAACACCGACTGTATGGAAGCACCTACTTCCACTTATACAAGAACCGACTTGCATATAGAAAACTCTATGTTTTCCCAAGCACCACTAGAAGGAAGCACCAACTCCCTGAGTGTTCCAGCACTGACTGGATGGAATCACCTACTTCCACTTATAAAAGAACCAACTTGCATATAGAAAACTCTGTGTTTTCCCAAGCACCACCCTGCCACCCTGCTTTTCTATCCACAACTAGATGGAAGCTACAACTCCCAATATTCAAGCACCAACTCGAATATCAGAGGACCACAGTCCTCCTTAGCACCACCCTACCTCCCTGGTTATGGATAAGTGATTGAAAAACAAACAATACAAGTGTCTCAATTCTTACCCGTTCTTTTCTCTTCTGCAATTCTTCTCTACTTCAAAATTTGTTCTGCAATTCTTCTCTCCTTCATGCTATTCTTCTATTTTTCTCTTGCTTCTATCTGCTCAACAACTGTTACTCATATATGAGTTTTATCTCAAGCTCTGCAACCTTTAATTTTACTCTTCTTACCGTTCATCACATTTTTCCGGTTAGAACAACCAACCTTACACAGTCACTTCATGTCTCATTTTATTCACACATGCCTCATCAGTTACACCTCGAATATTCTTGGGCAAAAACGCCTCAACAATTGAATCGCCAACCGATCAAGAATCATGAATTCATTTTTCTAACTTAATCATAATTGATTAATTAACTGTGAAGTGCAATAGTATCCCTCCGATCATACTCAAATTCACCTGCACCGTTGGATTAAATCGGTAGGGTTTTGCATTTATCTCATATGCCCACTAGCTGTGACCAAGCGCTAAACAGAATTTGAATTTTTTGATATCGCATCTTGACATTCCTATGATAAAGGATCTTGACACTCCAAGTCGCGATCACCAAGACTTTGAGATGGAGCTTAGCACCACTATCTTCTTCCCCTCACATGAGCACCAGCGGTGACCACAGGCTGCGCTAAAAGGCACTTCATATTTCACGAACTTATAAAATTCATCGAGCCTAATCAACGGTCGAGATATCCAATGATTTGACTGTCCAGATCTCATCGCTATCTCGCATATCGTGATTCCTATGATGAAAGGTATTGATTCTCCAAGTTGTGATCATAGATACTCCGAGATGGGGCTTAACACCGCTAACATCTTCCTCCATCTCCCGCCGATGTAACCACTGGCTGTGACAATAGCCTTATTCAAAAATGCATTTCTCACTTTCGCATCTTGGGTATTCTGTCGTGCTCTAATATATCCCCAAGTGCCCCTCTTGGATCAATGATCTGGATCTTATCGTGATTTTTCCACTTCATGAGCCTTCTTCATATCTTATCAATGGTCCACAATCCTTGGTGATCTGACGGTCCAGATCTTTTCATGATCTCGCATATCGCGATTCATATGATGAAGAGTCTCGATACTCCAAGTTGCAAACACCGAGACTCCGAGATGGGGCTTAACACTGCTAGCTTCTTCCTCCATCTTCCACAGATGTAACCACTGGTTGTGACCACAGCCTTATTCGAAAACGCATTTCACACTTTCGCATCTCGGGTATTCTTTCGTGCTCTGATCTATTGCCATTTCCCCCTCTTGGATCAACGATCCAGATCTTATTGCAATTTCACCACTTCATGAGCCTTCTTCATACCTAATCAACGGTCCACAATCCTTGGTGATCTAATATGTGGAAGAAGCTAGTTGTTCTAAGCTCCATCTCAGAGTCTCGGAGATCGCAACTTGGAGTGTCAAGATCCTTTATCATAAGAATGCTGATATGCGAGATCACGAAATTCAAATTATTTTTAGCGCTCGGTCACAGCTAGTGAGCATATGAGATAAACGCAAAACCATTCCGATTTAATCCAACAGTGCAGGTGAATTTGAGTATGATCGAAGGGCTACTGTTGCACTTCACAGTTAATTAATCAGTTACAATTTAGTTAGCAAAACAGATTCATGATTCTTGATTGGTTGGCGATTCAGTTGTTGAGGCATTTTTTCCCAAGAAGATTTGAGTTGTAACTAATGAGGCATGTGTGAATAAAAGGAGGCATGAAGTGATTGTGTAAGGTTGGTTATTCTAACTGGAAAAATGTGATGAACGGTAAGAAGAGTAAAATTAAAGGTTGCAGAGCTTGACATAAAACTCAGAGATGAGTAACAGTTGCTGAATAGACAAAAGCAAGAGCATAACTAGGGAGGCACCTGTATTGTTTGTTTTTCAATCACTTATTCATAACTAGGGAGGCAGGGTGGTTCTAGAGAGGACTGTGGTCCTCTGATATTCGAGTTGGTGCTTGAATACTGGGAGTTGTAGCTTCCATCTAGTTGTGGCTAGAAAAACAGGGTGGTGCTTGGGAAAACACAGAGTTTTCTATATGCAAGTTGGTGCTTATATAAGTGGAAGTAGGTGCTTCCATCCAGTCGGTGCTGGAACACTCAGGGAGTTGGTGCTTCCTTCTAGTGGGTGCTAGAGAAACCAAAGAGTTGGTCCTCTCAAACGAGTTGGAGCTTGTAAAACAGAGGTAGTAGCCTCACTTTGAGTTGGTGCTCAAACATAGATGATGTACAGAATTTAAAAGACTACCTATCATTTTGAAGAAGAAAAGGTTTTCTCCCTTTATGGGTTTCCTCATGAAAATTTGTCTCTGTGTATATCTTATGTTTGATTGATGCTCATTATTTATGGTTTTCATATGATGTATAATATTCATGGCCACTTGATGAAAGATTAAAAATGGTTTAGTAGACTTAATATTGTTTAAGCACAGTAACAACTGATTCACCCCCCCACCCCCCCCTCTCAATTGTCTTAGTAATTTCAATAATTGGTATTAGAGCGGGTTCCTTTTATTTAAAGGTATATTTGTAAGCTTAAACATGACAAGTCATGAAGGGAATTCATCCAGTAAGCCTCCTCTGTTTGATGGAACAAATTTTGCCTTTTGGAAGGTTAGAATGAGAACATACCTAATGGCCTTAGGTGTTTATGTTTGGGATGTAGTAGAGATTGGATATACAAATCCTGTTGTGTTGGCTTCCAAGGATGATAAGTTATAATTTAGCTTTAATTCTAAGGGAATGAATGTTATCTTGAATGGACTTGCAGAAGCCAATTTTGAAATGTGATGCATCTTCAAACTACCAAAGAACTGTGAGATAAACTTATTGGCAGCTATGAAAGAAATGAGAAAGTAAAAGATGTCAAACTTCAAACATTTAGGTTGAAGTTTGAACAACTAAAGATGAATGAAGATGAAATAGTTAGCAAATATTTTTTAAGAGTTGAAGAACTTGTGAATGCCATGAAGGGTCTTGGTGAGAAGTTTGAAGAATCAAATATAGTACAGAATATTTTAAGATATTTGCTTGATAAATTTAATTCAAAAGTCTCTGCTATAGAAAAACTAAATGATCTTAAAACTCTATCCATTAATCAACTCCTAGGAACTTTAATTGCATATCAAATGAGAATCAACAAAGATAAATCCATTACAAGAGAAACATCTTTTAAAGCAGACAAGAATATTGATTCAGATTTAGATGATATTGAGGCAAAATCTGTGAGAAGGTTAAAGAAAGGATCAGGAAAATATCAAGGAAAGATTCTCTTCAAATGTTTTAATTGTAGTAAGATAGGTCATTTTGCATCTAAGTGTCCCCATCAGAAAAAGGACGATAACTCTGATGATGAAAAGAAGTACAAATTTAAGAAATATAGTAAGAAGAAAAGTTTGTGTGCAAATAATGACAATTCCTCATAAGACATAGATAGTGATTCATCATGTGAAGACAAAGTGAAAGATTTTATGCTTATGGATATGGGAGATCTTGATGATGAGCACATAGGAGGTGAAATGGATGATGAAGAAGTTGTGGTTGATATGAAAGGTGAATTAATCAGTGCTTTCGAAGAAATTGGCAGACTGAGATGTAAGAAGAGAAAACAAAAACAATTGTTGATGCAGTTTAAAATGAATGATAAAAACCTGATGAATACTTTGCTCTACTAAAAGTGGAGTTAGAAGAGACAAAGAAAATAGAAGACATTATGAAACAACAGTTATCAGAGAAGAAATCAAAGTGTGAAACCTTAGAAGAAGAGATAGTAAAAACCAGAAAAGAAATGAAGAAGTTTAAGGCATTGTATCACCAAAATCTATCTAGTATTAAAGCCTTAGAAGAATTAACTTCCATTATAAATCAGCAAAGGAATCCAAAGTTGAAATCTATCATGGGCTATGAAGAAGGATCAAGTAGTAATCATTTAAGTAATACAAAACCCATCAAGTTTGTCAAATCCTCAAACTTTGACAACAGATACTCTGCAGAAACAAAGAAAGAAAATCAACCACCAAGAAGGAATGAAAGAAAAAGTACTAGAACTGAATGTTTAGATCAGAGAGATTATCAACATGAAAGAAGTCGACCTCCTCATAGAAGATAGATTTTTTCAAGGTACAAAGGTTTTTTCTATGGTTATTGTTTTTTTTCTTTAATTTTGGTCACAAAGCTATAAACTGTTCTATAAGATTTAGATATGAACAATGAAGATATTCAACGAATAACCATCTTCCACAATAAATATCGAGACAACCAAGCAACAAAAAACCTCAGACTATAAATCATACGATGGTTGGAAACAATCACTAGTTATGATTATAACAATCACTATGATCCTCTATTCAATGAACCAAAATGTTACATATGTCGTAATTATGGACATAAAGCTGCAGATTGTCGATTAACGAATTACAAGCAAGATTTGATTCCCACTACTGAAAATGTCAAAGTTTGGAAGAAGAAAGTAGATGACAAGTGTGGACTAGTGTTATCAGCCCAAAAACAAAAGAATTCCTGGTATATTGATACTGGATGTTCCAAACATATGACTGGATACAAAAGTAAGTTTCTAACATTAAGTGAAAACAAATCAGGGAATGTAACTTTTGGAAATGATGCACCAGGAAAAATAAAAGGTAAAGGAATGGTAAGCCTGAATAATGGAAAAAGAAAAGCTCAAGATGTGTTGTTTGTAGATGGTCTGAAAAATAATCTACTAAGTGTCAGTTAAGTTTGTGACAAAGGATGTGAAGTTGTTTTTACTTCTAAAGACTGTAAAATAAATTCTTTGAGTTCAGGACAACTTGTTGCAAAAGGGATAAGAACAGAAAACAATGTTTATGTGTTAAATGAAGAAAAGAAAGAATGCCACTTAAGAAATGGCATAGGAGACTTGGACACCTAAATTTTGATCATATAATCAAGCTCAGAAACAATGGGGCAGTAAAAGATCTTCTAAAGATATCAAAGACATATGACTCTATTTGTAAACCTTGCCAGATAGGAAAGATTACTCACACTCAGTTCAAATCTAAATACGTTCCTTCAACAAAAAAACCTCTCCAGTTAGTACATATGGATTTATGTGGACCATCAAGAAAAGAATGTACAGGAAAAAAAAACTATTTTATGTTGATTATGGATGATTATTCTAGACTAACTTGGGTTTCCTTTTTGAAGGAAAAATCCGAGGCATTTCAAAAATTCAAAGTGTTTAAGGCTCTGACTGAGAATCAAACAGGAAAAAGATTGAAGGCAATAAGGTTTGATAGAGGAGGAGAGTTTAGTTCATGGAACTTCAAAGAGTTCTATGATAAACATGGGATCAAATGAGAATACACTATTCCAAGAACTCCACAACAAAATGGAGTTGTTGAGAGGCATAATAGATCAGTACAACAAATGGCAAGATCAATGATGAATGAAAGGAACATATCTCAGACATATTGGGTAGAATCAATTCATACAGTTGTTCATATCCTTAACAAAGCACATCTCAGACCACATAGTGACAAGACTCCTTATGAACTATGGTTTGGAAGACCTACTTCAATCAAACATTTTAAGGTCTTTGGGAGTAAATCTTATATCAATAACAATGATGAAAATATTGACAAATATGATGACAGATCTGATGAAGGTATCTTCTTGGGATATGCTACAAATAGTAAAGGGTACAGATGTTACAATAAGAGGCTACATAAACTAGTTGATTGTATAGACATAAAGGTTGATGAAGAAGTCCCAGTCAAGAATGTAGACAGTGTTGAACCAAGCATAGAAGATATAGTTGAAGATGAATATGAATAGGACCAAGGATAAGGAAGAGAATCTGAATCAGATGAAGATACAAATACTTAGGCTAACACAAATCAACAGAAAGAAGCAAAATCACCTCTCAGAATTGTTAGAAAGAATCATCCTGGAAATCAGATATTTGGAGGTATAAATAAAGGAGGTCAGACAAGAAGGAAATTGATTAAAGACTCATAACATTCTCATGTTGATTTTTTATCTATGACTGAACGTAAAAATTTTGATGAAGCCAACCAGCATGATGATTGGATTAGAGCAATGAATGAAGAGCTTGATCACATTGAAAAGAACAATACCTGGGAGCTTGTCCCTAGACCTGAAGATAAGAATGCAATAGGTTCCAAATGGGTGTTCAAAAATAAAATGAATGAAAAAGGACAATTTGTTAGAAATAAAGCCAGAATGGTCTGTAAAGGGTATGCACAAGTTGAAGGTCAGGACTTTGATGAAAATTTTGCACCAGTGGCTAGATTGGAGGCCATCAGAATGTTTCTTGCTTACTCATGTCATAAGAACTTTAAAGTTTATCAGATGGATGTTAAATCAACATTTGTTAATGGAGATATAGAGGAAGAAGTATATATGGAGCAACCTAAAGGTTTCTCATTGATAGATAATCCTAATTATGTTTGCAAGATGAAGAAGGCCTTATATGGACTGAAACAAGCACCACGATCTTGGTATTATAGACTGGACAATTTTTTACAAGACAAAGGGTTCAAGAAAGGTATTGTTGACAACAATCTCTACATTAAGTCTGAAGGTGATAATTTACTATTTGTTTTGGTTTATGTAGATGATATTATTTTTGGTTGTACTAATGAATCATTTGTCCAATGGTTTGCTAAATCTATGCAAACAGAATTTGAGATGTCCATGATAGGAGAATTGTCATATTTTCTTGGTTTACAAGTAAATCAAAGTTCTGCAGGAATATTTATCTCTCAAGAAAAATATTTGAAAGAGATGTTGAAGAAATTTCAGATGGAGGATTCTTCTCTTGTTAGCACACCTATGGTGGTTGGTTGCAATCTCAGTAAAGATGATATTTCACTGGATGTTGATAAAAGGACATATCTCTCTATGATAGGTAGTCTTCTGTACATCAAAGCATCCCATCCCAATATAATGCAAGTTGTTGGAATGGTAGATCATTATCAGTCAGCTCCTAAACAAAGTCACTTAGTACGTGTCAAAAATATATTCAAATACTTGAAGGGAACAATGACTTATGGTTTATGGTATCCCAAAAATCAGAATTTTCAGTTAACTGCTTATTCAGATGCAGATTGGGCAAGTTGTGTGGATGAAAGAAAGACAACCAATGGAGTTGTCGTCTTCCTGGGTGAATCGTTGGTAGCATGGATTAGTGAGAAGCATGGATATATTTCCTTATCAACTATAGAAGAAGAGTACATTGCTACTTCTACTTGTTGCACTCAGATTTTGTGGATGATTCAAACTCTTGCAGATTTGAAGGTAAACTATACTAATCCGATTACAATTCACTGTGATAACACTAGTGCCATTAGTCTCTCCAAGAATCTTGTTCTTCATTCCAAGACTAAGCATATCCCAATAAAATACCATTTTCTCAGAGAACAAGTCACAAATAGAGTTGTTTAACTGAATTATATCCCTTCCAAAGAACAGATAGTTGATATCTTTACTAAACCGTTAGGAGTGACCCATTTTGGATATCTTAGTCAAAAGTTGGGGGTTATAACTTCTTTTGTCTAATATGTTCACATGATCAGGAGGAGTACATATTGAATATCCGTTGTATTTCTAGGTTGCTCATAGTTGACAAGGGGAGTATGCACTGCAACAGCTCAGGGGGAGCGTGTTTCTTCTTTGACATTAATGTCAAGGGGGGAGAAAGTGTGGTAAATTTCTAGGATGCTACAGTGGTATAGTTGCATGTTTTTCAAGGGATTGCCATCAATGCCAAAGGGGTAGGTTATTGGAATGTTTTTAGACAAAGATGGTGCATGTTTTTCATTGATTGCGATGATCAGCATGATCATATGACGAAGATCAGCATGATCAGTAGCATAGTGATAATGGCAAGATCAACAGTGTAACCTGAGAAGGAAGAAAAAAGTCAAAGCATGACAAAGGTTTCATTACGGAGTTTGGCAGATCAGGAAATCAAAAGGAAAGAGGTTCAAACTCATGATATGTGACATCACGATAAGATCTTGACTGTTGATTCAAGAAGGACACGTGGTGAAATTGCGATATTACCTAGACCGTTGGTTCCATAGGACACATGGCGAAAGATCATTGTTTCACTGACTGGAATGTCAAAGGAGTGAAGTGCTCATTTGATGGGCGAGTGGTCAGATTTCAAGGTCACATCATCAAAGGCTTAAGAGAAGGAGATAATTTCTAAGTTCCTTCTCGGCGTTCGCAACTTGGAGTATCGAGACTCTTCACCACACGAATTGCGATATGCGAGATCATGAAAAGATCTAGACGATCAAATCACGAAGGATTGTGGACCATTGATAAGGTATGAAGAAGGATCATGAAGTGGAAAAATCATGATAAGATCTGGATCGTTGATCCAAGAGGGGCACTGGGGGATATATCAGAGCACGACAGAATACCCGAGATGCGAAAGTGCAAAATGTATTTTCGAATAAGTTTATGGTCACAACCAGTGGTTACATCTACGAGAGATGGAAGAAGATGTTAGCGGTGTTAAGCCCCATCTCGAAGTATCTACGATCGCGACTTGGAGCATCAAGACCTTTCATCATAGGAATCACGATATGCGAGATAGCGATGAGATGTGGACAGTCGGATCATTGGATATCTCGACCGTTGATTAGGCTCGATGAATTTTATAAGTTCGCGAAATATGAAGCGTCTTTTGGCACAACCTGTGGTCACCGTCGATGGTCACATGAGGGGAAGAAGCTAGTGGTGCTAAGCTCCATCTTGGAGTCTTGGCGATCGCGACTTGGAGTGTCAAGATCCTTTATCATAGGAATGCCGAGATGCGAGATCACAAAATTCAAATTTTGTTTAGCGCTCGGTCACAGCTAGTGGGCGTATGAGATAAATGAAAAACCCTGCTGATTTAATCCAACGGTGTAGGTGAATTTGAGTATGATCAGAGGGATACTATTGCACTTCAGAGTTAATTAATTAGTTACGATTAATTTAGAAAAATGAATTCATTATTCTTTATCGGTTGGCGATTCAATTGTTGAGGCGGTTTTTCCTAAGAAGATTTGAGGTGTAACTGATGAGGCGTGTGTGAATAAAAGGAGACATGAAGCGACTATGTAAGGTTGGTTGCTCTAACCAGAAAAATGTGATGAACGGTAAGAAGAGTAAAATTAAAGGTTGCAGAGCTTGAGATAAAACTCAGAGATGAGTAACAGTTGTTGAACAGATAGAAGCAAGAGCAGAATAGCAGAATAGCATGAAGCAGAGCAGAATTGTAGAACAGTTTTTGAAGCAGAGAAGAATTGCAGAAGAGAAAAGAAGGGGTAAGAATTGAGACACTTGTATTGTTCGTTTTTCAATCACTTATCCATAACTAGGGAGGTAGGGTGGTGCTAGGGAGGACTGTGGTCCTCTGATATTCAAGTTGATGCTTGAATATTGGGAGTTGTAGCTTCCATCTAGTTGTGGCTAGAAAAGCAAGGTGGTAGGGTGGTGCTTGGGAAAAGACAGAGTTTTCTATATGCAGGTTGGTGCTTGTATAAGTGGAAGTAGGTTCTTCCATCCAGTTGGTGCTGGAACACTCAGCAAGTTGGTGCTTCCTTCTAGTGGGTGCTAGTGAAACAAGAGATTTGGTGCTCTCAAACAAGTTGGAGCTTGTAAAATAGAGGTAGTAGCGTCACTTTGAGTTGGTGCTCAAACATAGATGATGTACAGAACTTAAAAGACTACTTATCATTTCGAAGAAGAAGAGGTTTTCAATGTTTATGGGTTTCCTCATGAAAATATGTCTCTGTGTATATCTTATGTGTGGTTGATACTCATTATTTATGGTGTTCATATGATGTATAATATTGATGGTCACTTGATGAAATATTAAAAATGGTTTAAAATATCTAATATTGTTTAACCACAGTAACAACTGATTCACCCCCTGCTCTCAGTTGTCTTAGTAATTTCAACAAACAATGTGTTGCTTGCTTACAAGAACCAGAAAAAAAATGTTTACAGAAGTGCATGCTCACTCTTTATTTTCTCCAAATCGATCCCCATAAATTCTTGTTGCTACACAAAGTGTTTGGAAGTAGCCATATGATCAAACTAATCCAGGTTCGTTTTATTGCTAAATAATGCAGCTTATCAACACAATAAGAAAATGTAAAAAAAATTGTTTTATAAACAACAAATTACAAAATTAGTTTGATATGTAATTTGAGGATAACAACAAACCCTAAAATATACACTATGTTTTAGTTTTCATCTTTTAGATTACTAAAAAATATATGTGATTGGATCATGTTCTGATAATACTTATGGTGTTATAAGATCTTTTGGCTGAGCAGAGAGGTCTAGAGGTGATGTAGTAAGCAATATGTTGTATGATGCAGAGTTGCGACTTTCTTCAACACATTAATACAACCTAAGTGGGTTTAATGGTTAAGAACATGTGTTTCCTCCTAAGAGGTCATAAGTTCAAATCCAGAATGGGGTAGGGTATTATTATGATGCGGCATTTAAATGTGCAACCAAAGCAAGAATAAACCATAACCCACTTGCCTATGAAATAAAAAAGGTCTCCAATGTCCTGAATGTGTGATAGTTAAGGGGAACAAATTACATAACTAAAGCAAAACATGTGAAGGGTGTATGTGTCAATTGCTATTCAATTTGTCAAAACTTTGGATAAACTATGACAAAAACAATATCACATTAACATTAATGTGAGGGAAGTAATGCTACAATTACTTCTAGCCTTACTTGTCTTCATGGAAATTACCCATCAAATCTGTGATTGGAGGGGTTTTTAAGCTAAGATATTGTTAGTGCTTCAGGAAAAGTCCTATTAAAACCCTCAAACTCAAAGAAAAGTTCATTGGGTTTTGTGCCAAACTAATGAAAAAAACCGAATCTATTACTATTGTTCCAAAGGCCAGGACTAACAAGAACCTATATTAGAAGTTGAATAAATAAAATATACAATCATTTTTATAATGGTGGAATAATTATTTTCTTTTTAGGTGGGGACAAGGCCAGGATTAACAAGAACTTATATTAAAAGTTGTTTAAATAAAATATACAATCATTTTTATAATGGTGGAATGATTATTTTCTTTTTAGGTGAGGACTAACAAGAACCTATATTAGAAGTTGATTAAATAAGACTAAGGCCGGGACTAACCAGAAGAAGTTGATTAAATAAAATATACAATCATTTTTATAATGGTGGAATGATTATTTTCCTTTTAGGCGGGGACTAACAAGAACCTATATTAGAAGTTGATTAAATAAAATATACACTCATTTTTATAATGGTGAAATGATT
>ML778598.1:861668-874998 GCA_009831015.1 Picea engelmannii | reverse complement strand
TACTATCCAATAAATTTCTGAAGCTGTATCTAATGCCATCATCATGCCTCCCATTTTCTTTAAGTAATATCCCATAAAGTATTCTAATGTCCTTATGTTTTAGTTGAAATTGTTACAGTGCATACCTATGGGTGGATGAAAATTAAATTTCATAAGAATGAAATCTTAGTTGTGAAGTTATACTAGACATTGATTGGTCTATCTATTCTATTCATCCCCTATTTTTTTTAGGGGGATCTAAATCAATTTTTTAATTTCTCTATTTGTTTTAGGGGGATCTAAATCATTGTTTTTATGTTGTATAATAGACAATGAATGTAGGTTACATGCATGGAGTATCCAAGGCCATATATTGACAATATAGTCAATTTTTTGGAAGTTGTTACTTTATTTGGGACTGCACCACGTCCAAACAGACCATTATAGGTTATGATAGCAGGAGCAGGTATGATTTTCAAATGTGAAATAGTGAGCAGTTTCACCTGAAAGCATGAATTAAATATTTTCTCTTTTTGGGTTCATTGAGGAGTGCACCACGTCCAAACAGACCATTATAAGTTATCATAGCAGGAGCGTATGATTTTCAAAATGTGAAATATTGAGTAGTTTCACCTAAAAGAAGGAATTCAGTACATGAATTCAGTGTTTTCTCTTTTGTGAAAAGTCAAATGATTAAATACCTTCACTGAGCTATTTGCATTATTGGGACATCCGTTGACTACTAACAAATTGTAAGAACAATGTTGGTATGTTTTTAGACAGAGATGGCACGTGTTTGTCATTGATGGTGAAGATCAACATGATCAGATGGCAAATATCAACACAATCAGTAGCATAGAAATAATGGCAAGATCAACAGTGTAAGCTCAGAAGGAGGAAAATAGTCAAAGCACGACAAAGGTTTCGTTTCAGAGTTTTGCAGATCAGGAAATCCAAAGGAAAGAGGTTCAAACTCACGATATGCGACATCGTGATAAGATCTTGGCCGTTGATTCAAGAAGGACACGTGGTGAAATTGCGATATTACCTGGACCGTTGGTTCCATAGGACACATGGTGAAAGATCATCATTTCACTGTGGAATGTCAAAGGAGAGAAGTGCTCATTTGATTGACGAGTGGTCATATTTCAAGTTCACATCGTCGAGGGCTTAAGGGAAGAAGATAATTGCTAAGTTCCATCTCGACTTTTGCAACTTGGAGTATCGAGACTCTTCATCATAGGAATTGCGATATGCGAGATCACGAAAACATCTTGACCATCAGATCACCAAGGATTGTGGACCGTTGATCAGGTATGAAGAAGGCTCATGAAGTGGTGAAATCGCAATAAGATCTGGATCATTGATCCAAGAGGGGCATGTGGTAATAGATCATAGCACGAAAGAATACCCGAGATGCAAACATGTGAAATGCATTGTTTAATAAGGCTGTGGTCACAACTAGTGGTTACATCTGTAGAATATGGAGGAAGAAGCTAGCGGTGTTAAGCCCCATCTTGGAGTCTCGGTGATATCAACTTGGAGCATCAAGATCCTTCATCACATGAATCACGATATGCAAGATAAATATGAGATATGGACCGTCGGATCATTAGAGATCTCGATCGTTGATCAGGCTCAATGAAGTTTATAAGTTCATGAAATATGAAGTGCCTTTTGGCACAACCTATGGTCACCGTCGGTGGTCACATGAGGGGAAGAAGCTAGTAGTGCTAAGCTCCATCTCAAAGTCTCAATGATAGCAACTTGGAGTGTCAATATCCCTTATCACAAGAATGCCTAGATGAAAGATCACAAAATTCAAATTATTTTTAGCGCTCGGTCACAGCTAGCGGGCATACGAGATAAATGCAAAACCATGCCGATTTAATCCAACGGTCGAGATGAATTTGAGTATGATAAGAGGGATACTGTTGCAGTTCACAGTTAATTAATCAGTTATGATTCAGTTAGCAAAACAGATTCATGATTCTTGATCGGTTGGCGATTCAGTTGCTGAGGCATTTTTTCCCAAGAAGATTCGAGGTGTAACTGATGAGGCGTGTGTGAATAAAAGGAGGCATGAAGTGACTGTGTAAGGTTGGTTGTTCTAATTGGAAAAATGTGATGAACGGTAAAAAGAGTAAAATTAAAGGTTACAGAGCTTGAGATAAAACTTAGAGATGAGTAACAGTTGCTGAACAAATAGAAGAAAGAGCAGAATAGTAGAATAGCATGAAGTAGAGAAGAATAATAGAATAGTATGAAGCAGAGCAGAATTGTAGAACAATTTTTGAAGCAGAGAAGAATTGCAGAAGAGAAAAGAAGGGGTAAGAATTGAGACACCTGTATTGTTTGTTTTTCAATCACTTATTCATAACTAGGGAGGCAGGGTGGTGCTAGGGACAACTGTGGTCCTCTGATATTCGAGTTGGTGCTTGAATATTGGGAGTTGTAGCTTCCATCTAGTTGTGGCTAGAAAAACAGGGTGGTGCTTGGGAAAACACAGAGTTTTCTATATGCAAGTTGGTGCTTGTATAAGTGGAAGTAGGTGCTTCCATCCAGTTGGTGCTGGAACACTCAGGGATTTGGTGCTTCCTTTTAGTGGGTGCTAGAGAAACCAGAGAGTTGGTGCCCTCAAACAAGTTGGAGCTTGTAAAATAGAGGTAGTAGCCTCACTTTGAGTTGGTGCTCAAACATAGATGATGTATAGAACTTAAAAGACTGCCTATCATTTCGAAGAAGAAGAGGTTTTCTCCCTTTATGGGTTTCCTCGTGAAAATATGTCTCTGTGTATATCTTTTGTGTGATTGATGCTCATTATTTATGGTGTTCATATGATGTATAATATTCATGGCCACTTGATGAAAGATTAAAAATGGTTTAATAGACTTAATATTGTTTAAGCACAATAACAAGTGATTCACCCCCCCCCTCTCAGTTGTATTAGTAATTTCAATAATTGGTATCAGAGCGGGTTCCTTTTATTTAAAGGTAGATCTGTAAGATTAAACATGACAAGTCATGAAGGGACTTCAGCCAATAAGCCTCCTCTGTTTGATGGAACAAATTTTGCCTTTTGAAAGGTTAGAATGAGAACATACCTAATTGTCTTAGGTGTTGATGTTTGGGATGTAGTAGAGACTGGATATACAAATCTTGTTGTGTTGGCTTCCAAGGATGATAAGTTAGAATTTAGCTTTAAGGTGAAAGGAATGAACGCTATCTTGAATGGACTTGTAGAAGCCAAGTTTGTAAATGTGATGCATCTTCAAACTACCAAAGAAATGTGACATAAACTTATTAGCAACTATGAAGGAAATGAGAAAGTAAAAGATGCCAAACTTCAAACATTTAGGTTGAAGTTTGAACAACTAAAGATGAATGAAGATGAAATAGTTAGCAAGTATTTTTAAGAGTTGAAGAACTTGTGAATGCCATGAAGGGTCTTGGTGAGAAGTTTGAAGAATCAAATTTAGTAGAAAAGATTTTATGATGAAGATCAGAAAAACGACTAGAACTCTAATGATGAAAAGAAGTACAAATTCAAGAAATATAGTAAGAAGAAAAGTCTGTGTGCAAATAATGACAATTCCTCAGAAGACATAGATAGTGATTCATCATGTGAAGACAAAGTGAATGATTTTATGCTTATGTCTATGGGAGATCTTGATGATGAACACACAGGAGGTGAAATGGATGTTGAAGATGTTGTGGTTGATATGGAAGGTGAATTAATTAGTGCTTTGGAAGAAATTGATAGACTCAGATGTAAGAAGAGAAAACATAAACGGTTGCTGATGCAGTTTAAAATGAATGATAAAAACTTGATTAAGACTTTGCTCTACTAAAAGTGGAGTTAGAAGAGATAAAGAAAATAGAAGACATTATGAAACAACAGTTATCAGAGAAGAAATCAAAGTGTGAAGCCTTAGAAGAAGAGATAGTAAAAACCAGAAAAGAAATGGAGAATTTTAAGGAATTGTATCACCAAAATCTATTTAGTATTAAAGACTTAGAAGAATTAACTTCCATTCTAAATCAGCAAAGGAATCCAAAGTTGAAATCTGGCTTGGGCTATGAAGAAGGATCAAGTAGTAATCATTCAAGTAATAAAGAACCCATCAAGTTTGTCAAATCCTCAAACATGGACAACAGTCACTCTACAGAAACAAAGAAAGAGAATAGGCCACCGAGAAGGAATGAAAGAAAAAGTACCAAAATTGAATCTTTAGATCAGAGAGATTATCGACATGAAAGAAGCCGACCTCCTCAAAGAAGACAGATTTTGTCAAGGTACAAAGGTTTTTTCTATGGTTATTGTTTTTTCTTCTTTAATTTTGGTCACAAAGCTATAAACTGTTCTATAAGATTTAGATATGAACAATCAAGATATTCAACGAATAACCATCTTCCACAACAAATATCATGACAACCAAGCAACAAACAACCTCAGACTATAAATCATATGATTTTTTGGAAAAGGATGCACGTTAAGCATAACAATAGTTATGAGCATAACAATCGCTATGATCTATTGAAATAATGTAACTGTGAAGAGCATTCTTATTATTATTTTATTATTGGATTAAATCCCCATTGCTGATTAATCATGTCATTATTATTATTATTGTTATTGGATTAATCTCCATTGAGGATTAATCATGTCGGTAATTGTATAAGGACCAAATCCCCTTTTGTGGATTGGTCATTAGACAATTACAAAGTGCAGAATAAGAAGTCGTCCCCAACAGTTATAATGGAAGACCGATAATTAATTAAAGGTGGGTTTACCCACCCAGAGTGAGAGGTCAGCCCTACCAGATTGTGACCTTTCACATGTGCCAGTTTGATATAAATAAGAGGCAAGCTACAATTACCAGTTGGAGAGAGGAGAGGAAGAGTGGTGCATCTCTTGGAGAGGAATATCTGTATTGGTTTGAGTTATCTCTTGAACATTGTATAAGCTATTTATGATAAGGAAGTTTTTGCTGGGTTTTCTTCCCGTAGAGGGTTTCCCACGATAAATGTCGTGTCTCGTGTGAATGTGTATTTCTTAGTGATCTTGTTCTTATGATGCTATTATCTATTGAAATGCAAAGAACTATAATAATGGCATAAATATTAACATGGTATCAAAGCCAACCTGAAGGAAGCATATTTTGCAAGAGGAAAAACGTCACTGTTACCGTACCCAAAAATTAGGGTTTTGAAAAAGTATCTCTTTTCAACTCCTAACCTCCTAGAAAGTTGCACCCTCCCCCAAGGATCATTTTGGCTCTCAAAGCGCATCTTTTCAGTGGATAGATCTCCCAAAAAGTTAAACCCTAGTTTCACAAAGTACCAGAAAACCAAAAAACTAGAGTACGAGAAGTACCAGAAGTACCAGAGTACCACAAGTACCAGAAAACCAGAAGCACGAGTCTAGAAATCTACAGATCAGATTTGAAGAGGTAAAAGTTGGATTTTCAAAAATCTGACTACACCAGCTAACTCGCCTCAGCTCAGCGTACCTATCCCCTAGATTAGAATTTCAAAATTTAAAGTTTGAAAAATTAGGGTTTCCTCATAAAACCCTAACTTACAGTTGCAGTTGCAGTCTCAGAACTAGTTACAGTTGCAGTACCTGTTGTAGTTGCAGTTGCAGTACCTGTTGTAGTTGCAGCCGTAGAACCAATTGCAATCACTCTTGAAGTTTTTGGTAATGATTACCGCTACTACCAGATGGAGCCACTACCTGCAAATGTTATACGAGGTATGTACTCACATATGGTTAATGGTTAAACCCTAAAGAGTATTTGCAAGAGAAGGGATCTTTTTCCATAGATCCAGAAGGATCTCAAGATCCAATACATTAAGAGGAATGATGCAACCCGGGTGTGATTATTTTAATATTGTAGTGTCCCCAAGGCCGAGCCCCGTTGCAGATCATGTTATATGCAAAGAATTGTAAATATGGTCCATAGGCTGGTGAGCCAAGTTTTGAATAAGTTGTAGGCTTATGAGTTTTGTTAGGCCAGGGAGCCTAAGTGTTGAAGGCCAGGAGCCTGTTGATGTAATTATATGTATGCAGGTCAATTAATAAAATATAAATACCGCCAATGCAGACCGACCACGATGAATGAGTGAAGGGGGATTGAGCGTCCACAGAAGGGGCAAGGAACTAGGGGCTGGAAGGTGGGAAAAGGGCTGAGTAAGGAGCCTAGGGGCTAAGCCTAGGGGGCTTAGGCCTGGAATAATATTTTATTATTGTTCCTAAGAATCTATGTGCACATTATTTTATCCTAAGTCCTTTGGAAGGACCCGTGAGTTCCCAAGTGGTGGGAGGAAGGTGTACGGATGGGATGCATGCAGTTCCTAGGGTGACAACTGTCAACCCTGGTGCATGCAAATAAAAACCCTGAACTGAGCCGAGAATGGGCTCTCGCCTCCATTCTGAACCGAACCTCTATGCGTGGAACCGGTACGACCTCTGTTAGATACCCTGGTTCATCTATGAAACCGTGAGTTGTGTTTTGTCTGAGGAAAATTGTGTATTACCCTGTCCACAGCTAAGAGTCTGTGTCTGTTCTAGTCAACTCGACAATGCATTTCCTGAACCTGAATTCCCTGTGTTAAACTCGAGTGGAAGAATCCCTGGTGGTTCGGGAAAATTGAGCTAGCCTGTGCGGGAAGTCTGCTCCGAAACCATCCCGTAAGATTATCTTGTGACAGCTGAACCTTTGTGGGAAGCATTGTCTGTGTTTTCCCGTGGATTGATGCGACTACGCAGTGCTGGACTGCGTGAGGCTTGTTGGCCTGTGCGCGACTCCTCCAGGTGAGGGAGTGCGCAGAGGGAGAAGAGAACTCCTGAGAGAAATCCCTATAGCTACCATAGAGCCCGGAGAATTCCGGTCCGGTCTGTTCCTGTAACCCAAGGTAAGGGAGACTGGCAGCCGAAGGACTGTCTGGGTGACAGAGAAGGTGCACTCTCCTGGGGTGGAACAGGCATGTGGGGAATGAGGGTCTGTGTGAAGTGAGCGTGGGAGATTTCTGGGAGAGTTTCTTCCTGTTGAATGTGTATGTGTTGTCTTCCCTGTAACCTCAGCCTGAGTCTAGATTCCTTGCCTTGGGGTGGAGCTCGGTCCTAGCTCGGGGGTGACCTACTGTTGAGCTGATGAACAATGTGGTCTAAGGCTGGGAGGTTCGTGGAAGGCCTGCACTTGGTTGGTGATTTCTACAGCAGATAAAAGATAAGTATATCTGAATTATGTTTTAATACATTTGAGCATGACTGTATTGTTTTGTATCATGCTTTCCGCTGTGTAAATGAAATACTGTTGCATGTTATGGTTTGTTAATGGTAACAGTAACTTATATATTTTTTACTCTACGAATTAAGTGTGTTTAATCCTGGTTAAATGCATTTGTTTTTAAATCCATGTAATGAATAGTGAACCGAGAGGTTAGGGTGAACCTGGGTAGTGAATAGGTACACTACAAATATGCATCTATTTGTTATGAAATTATCTTGATCAGTGTTTCATGTTGAATATGTGATCAAAGTATTAGAAGAATTAAAAGTTGATCATAGATCTTATCCTCTAACCTAACCTTCTGTCAAGTTAGCGTATTTTCCTAGTACAGAAGATAGTTTGAAGAAAGCACTAGTCACTTGAGTGAAGGAGACCTAGAAGAAAAAGAAGCACTCATTCTTAAGGACAAGGCTCCAGGTTTGATTAATCAAGATTCAAAGGAGAAACCTTGTGTGTTAGTTTCAGATTGCCATGGAAGAATGCTTGGTCACAACACTATGAGAGTGTTGACCTCATTTCATATTGTATTCCTTACCTTTAATCTTTTCTTCAGATAAATTATAAGTGATATCTCTAAAGGAGATACTATGATGATAGTTTGTTCTACTACTTTATATTATCAAGAAGGATATTATTATTGCTTGTTGTTTTGTTGACCTTTCTCCAGGTCACATTAGGAAGCTATAGCAAAAGTTGCAGAAGGCAATGTGCTAAAGGAGAGATCATATATGAAGCAATCATCAGTGGAAAAGAAGAAGGTGGGTCACTTAGAAGATACCATGACCCACGTTATTGAAGAATCCATGTGAACTCTAGAAGATTAGCTCACATCAAATACAAGGTGCTACCATACATATGCAAAGTTGTCACAGGTTTACCAGAACTCAAGGTTGATCAGGAAGGCATATGCAATGGATGTGCGCAAGGGAAGAACATCAAGAACCCCTTTCCAAAGAGGGACAACAAAGCAGAAGGAGCATTGGAACTCATCCATTCTGACGTGTGTGGCCCAATAACATCATCCTCCATTAGCGGGTATGTATACTATGTATCATTTATTGATGATTATTCTCATAAGACCTAGATATATTTCTTAAAATCTAAAGATGAAGTATTCAGTAAATTCAAGGAATTCAAAGCCTTGATAGAGAATCTTTTCGAAAGAAAGATTAATATACTCAGGTCAGATAATGGAGGAGAATATACCTCAAAGGAGTTCGTAAGCTTCTGCAGAGATGTCGGGATCAAGAGGGAACTAACTACTCCCTATAATCCCCAACAAAATGGTGTTGCTGAAAGGAAGAACAGAACGATTATGGAAGCTTTGAAGACCATGATTCACGATCAAGATCTTCCTATGTGCTTATGGGCAGAAGCAGCTATGGTAGTTGTTTATGTGCATAACAAACTATCACATAGTGCACTTGGGTTCAAGACCCCAGAAGAAATGTTCACCGGAAAGAAGCCAAAGGTAAGCCATCTTAAAATATTTGGATTTTCAGTGTTTATTCGTATACCGAAAGAGAAAAGAAACAAGTTGGAACCCTTCGAAAAGAAGGGAATATTTGTGGGATACTATGAGGTATCCAAAGCCTTCAGAATCGACATACCTGGTCACCGCCATATTGAGATCAGCAGGGACGTGACCTTTGATGAAGAAGTTGCACTTAAGAAATCAAGAAGATGCCAGCTTGAAGAAGTATATGAAAAGGAACCTGTAAATCCCAGGTTTGCAGAATCAATGAGGGATGTTCCCAGAGTTGCAGAACCAGTGAGGGAAGTCGTAACTTCCCCTGATAAGGAACTTCTAGAATACCATGATATAGTAGAAGTTCGCGAACCTCCTCAAATGACCTTCTCCCATAAAAGAAAGCCTGCTTGGGAAGAAGAGCTTATTCAATATGGAGAGAAGTATGGCGTTCCAGAAGGAACCATAAGACATGTGAAAAGACCAAAGCCATTCTCCAGTTACATGGCTTTGATGTGAAATCTACTTGATGAAGAACCCACATTTTTTGAAGAGGCCATACAGAAGAAGGAATGGGCAAATGCCATGAGAGAGGAATACCAATCCATAATAAAGAATGATGTATGGGAAATTATTCCCAGACCAAAAAGTAAGGATGTGGTATCATCAAAATGGCTCTTCAAGATAAAACATGCTGTCAATGGAAGTATTGAGAAATATAAAGCAATATTTGTCGCTTGTGGATTTTTCCAGAAGGAAGGAATTGACTATGAAGAGATATTCTCTCCTGTGGCCAGATACACTTCGATCAGAACCATTATAGCTCTTGCTGCCAAGATGAAATGGAAGTTGCACTAGATGGATGTGAAGACAACTTTTCTGAATGGTGTTATCGAAGAGGAAGTGTATATAGAGCAACCCCAAGGATTTGAGGTTGAAGACATGAAGTCTCATGTCTGTCGATTGAAGAAAGCCTTATATGGATTGAAGCAAGCTCCGAGAGCTTAGTATGGCCGTATAGATAGTTTCTTGACAAGCTTAGGCTTTACCAAAAGTAAAGCAGATTCAAATCTCTAATTCAAGATCATGGATAATGAACCAGAGACTTGCCGCAAAATTTGAAATGAAAGACCTTGGCCTAATGCATTACTTCTTAAGTCTTGAGGTATGGCAAAGTTTGGAAAGAATCTTCCTTAACCAAGGGAAGTACATGGTCGAAATCCTAAAGAGATTCAACATGCTAGAATCCAAGTCCATGAATACTCCCATGGAAGCAAAGCTGGAGCTGCTGGTCGATACTTCATTAGATTGATAGATGCCACTCTGTACAAACAGATTATTGGATCGTTGATGTACTTTACGAACACCAGACCAGACATATGAACACCTTGATTGAATTTCTAGTGGAGCCCAGACGTGCTCATTTAGTAGCTGCAAAACATCTAATGAGGTACCTTAAAGGTACAATGGATTATGGTCTCAGCTATGATGAAGATCATGACTTCACACTGAGTGGATATACTGATGCAGATTGGGCAGGAAGCGTTGCTGACAAAGAAAGAACTTCTGGATGATGTTTCAGTTTGGGATCAGCTATGATCTCGTGGTAGAGTAGGAAGCAATCCAGTATTTCTCTTAGCACAGTGGAAGAAGAGTACATTGCCACATGTTCTACTAGCTACGAAGCTATATCGCTTCGAAAGTTGCTGACAGGCCTATTTGATTTGGAGATGAGAGTAACCGCGATTCTATGTGACAATCAAAGATGCATTAAAATAATAGAAAATCCTGTGTTCCATGACAGGTCGAAGCACATGGAGATCCGCTATCATTTCATCTGTGACATGGTACAGACAGGAGCCTTGAAGCTCCAGTACATTAGCATGGATGAACAAGTTGCTGATGTGTTTACTAAGCCTCTATCTCATGTAAAGTTTGAACACTTTCAAGATAAGCTTGGTATTGTCTGAAAGGACCCTCCCTGAAAGGGGCATTAGATGTGATCCTTTCTTCTGACCTCGTTGTTAGACGTAAAGCAAGATGAGTCATGCTTCTGACCTCGTTGTTAGACGTAAAGCATCACACTATGTGGTCCTTGCTTGTGACCTCGTTGTTAGATGTAAAGCAAGATGATTCATGCTTCTGACCTCACTATTAGACGTAAAGCATGATGTCGTGTGATCCTTGCTTCTGACCTCATTGTTAGACGTAAAGCAAGATGTTGTGTGATCCTTGCTTCTGACCTCGTTGTTATACATAAAGCAAGATGAGTTATACTTCTGAACTAGTTGTTAGACGTAAAGCATAATGCCGCAGATTCCTTGCTTCTGACCTAGTTGTTAGACGTAAAGAAATATGATTCCTCGCTTCTAACCTAGTTGTTAGATGTAAAGCAAGATGTTGATGTGTTCCTTTCTTCTGACCTCGTTGTTAGACGTAAAGCAAGATGAGTCATGCTTTTGACCTAGTTGTTAGACGTAAAGCATGACGATGTGATTCCTTGCTTCTGACCTAGTTGTTAGACGTAAAGTGAGATGATGATATTACTTTCTTCTGACCTAGTTGTTAGACAAAAAGGAAGATGTGACTGACACTGAGCTATAAGCTTAACCGCTGTGACATTGAGTTAGTGTAGTATTGTGATGTGCCATCCTAGTGCTGTGATGAGGTATCATTTTTACTGATACATATTTGATGCAGATGATGATAGCATTCTTTCGAGAATGATGATGTTGTTGATGAAGAAAACTTTCGATGACTCATAAATGTGCTAGACAATGTTTCAAGATGATATTGACGATACTATCCTCCAGATGCCACTGATAATGCAGACCTCTCTCGCCTAATGCTCATGAAGAATACCCTTCTTGTTAAGGGGGAGTGTTGAAATAATGTAACTGCGAAGAGCTTTCTTATTATTATTTTATTATTGGATTAAATCCCCATTGCATATTAATCATGTCATTATTATTATTATTGGTATTGGATTAATCCCCATTGAGGATTAATCAAGTCGGTAATTGTATAAGGACCAAATCCCCTTTTGCAGATTGGTCATCGAACAATTACAAAGTGCAGAATAAGAAGTCGGCCCCAGCAGTTATAATGGAAGACCCAGAATTAATTAAAGGTGGGTTTACCCACCCAGAGTGAGAGGTCGTCCCTGCCAGATTGTGACCTTTCACATGTGCCAGTTTGATATAAATAAGAAGCTAGTGCCTCACTTCTAACACACAACTCACCTTCTCATTATCTTATGAGGCAAGCTGCAATTACCAGTTGGAGATAGGAGAAGAAGAGTGGCACATATCTTGGAGAGGACTATCTATATTGGTTTGAGTTATCTCTTGAACATTGTATAATCTATTTATGATAAGGAAGTTTTTGCTAGGTTTTCTTCCCATAGAGGGTTTCCTAGGATAAATGTCATGTCTCTTGTGAATGTGTATTTCTCAGTGATCTTGTTCTTATGATGCTATTATCTATTGAAATGCAAAGAACTATAATAATGGCATAAACATTAACATGATCTTCTATTCAGTGAACCAAAATGTTACATCTCTCGTAATTATGGACATAAAGTTGTAGATTGTCGATTAACGAATTACAAGCCAAATTTGATTCCCACTACTGAAAATGTCAAGGTTTGGAAAAAGAAAGTAGATGACAAGTGTGGACTAGTGTTATCAGCCCAAAAACAAAAGAATTCCTAGTATATTGACAGTGGATGTTCCAAACATATGACTGGAGACAAAAGTAAGTTTCTAACTTTATGTGAAAACAAATCAGGGAATTTAACTTTTGGAAATGATGCACCAGGAAAAATAAAAGGTAAAGGAATGGTAGGCTTGAGTAATGGCAAAGGAAAAGATCAATATATGCTATTTGTAGATGGTCTGAAACATAATCTACTAAGTGTCAGTCAAGTTTGTGACAAAGGATGTGAAGTTGTGTTTACTTCTAAAGACTGTAAAATAAAGTCTTTGAGTTCAGGACAACTGGTTGCAAAAGGAATAAGAACAGAAAACAATGTTTATGTGTTAAATGAAGAAAAGAAAGAATGCCACTTAATCAAATATGATGAAATTTGTGACATAGGAGACTTGGACACCTAAATTTTGATCATACAATCAAGCTCAGAAACAATGGGGTAGTAAAATATCTTCCGAAGATATCAAATCCATATGACTCTGTTTGTAAACCATGCTAGATAGGAAAGCTTAATCGCACTCAGTTCAAATCTAAAAACGTTCCTTCAACAGAAAAACCTCTCGAGTTAGTACATATAGATTTATGTGGACCATAAAGAAAATAATGTATAGAAAAAGAAAACTATTTTATGTTGATTATTGATGATTATTCTAGACTAACGTGGGTTTCCTTTTTGAAGGAAAAATCTGAAGCATTTGAAAAATTCAAAGTGTTTAAGGCTCTGACTTAGAATAAAACAGGAAAAATATTGAAGGCAGTAAGGTTTGATAGAGGAGGAGAGTTTAGTTCATGGAACCTCAAACAGTTCTATGATAAACATGGGATCAAATGAGAATACACTATTCCAAGAACTCCACAAAAAAATGGAGTTGTTGAG
>ML778598.1:829372-860975 GCA_009831015.1 Picea engelmannii | reverse complement strand
TCCTGGAAATCAGATATTTGGAGATATAAATAAAGGAGTTCAGACAAGAAGGAAATTGATTAAAGACTCATAACAATCTCATGTTGCTTTTTTATCTATGACTGAACCTAAAAATTTTGATGAAGCCAACCAACATGATGATTAGATTAGAGCAATGAATGAAGAGCTTGATCAGATTGAGAAGAACAATACCTGGGAGATTGTCCCTAGACCCAAAGATAAGAATGTAATAGGTTCCAAATGGGTGTTCAAAAATAAAATGAATGAAAAAGGATATGTTGTTAGAAATAAAGCCAGATTGGTCTATAAAGGGTATGAACAACTTGAAGGTCAGGACTTTGATGAAAATTTTGCACCAGTGGCAAGATTGGAGGCCATCAGAATGTTTCTTGCTTATTCATGTCATAAGAACTTTAAAGTTTATCAGATGGATGTTAAATCAACATTTCTTAATGGAGATATAGAGGAAGAAGTATATCTGGAGCAACCTAAAGGTTTCTCATTGATAGATAATCCTAATTATGTTTGCAAGATGAAGAAGGCCTTATATGGACTGAAACAAGCACCACGAGCTTGGTATTATAGACTGGACAATTTTTTACAAGGAAAAGGGTTCAAGAAAGGTACTGTTGACAACAATATCTACATTAAGTCTGAAGGTGATAATTTACTAGTTGTTTTGGTTTATGTAGATGATATTATTTTTGGTTATACTAATGAATCATTTTTCCATGCAAACTCTATGCAAGAAAAATTTGAGATGTCCATGATAGGAGAACTGTCATATTTTCTTGGTTTACAAGTAAATCAGAGTTCTGCAGGAATATTTATCTCTCAAGAAAAATATTTGAAAGAGATGTTGAAGAAATTTCAGATGGAGGATTCCTCTCCTGTTAGCACACCTATGGTGGTTGGTTGCAAGCTCAGTAAAGATGATATTTCACCGGATGTTGATCAAAGGACATATCGCTCTATGATAGGCAGTCTTTTGTACATCACAACATCCCATCCTGATATAATGCAAGTTGTTGGAATGGTAGGTCATTATCAGTCAACTCCTAAACAAAGTCACTTAGTAGCTATCAAAAATATATTCAAATACTTGAAGGGAACAATAACTGATGGTCTATGGTATCCCAGAAATCAGATATTTCAGTTAACTGCTTATTCAGATGCAGATTGGGCAAATTGTGTGGATGAAAGAAACAAAACCAATGGAGGTGTCTTCTTCCTAGGTGACTCGTTGGTAGCATGGATTAGTGAGAAGCATGGATATATTTCCTTATCAGCTATAGAAGCAGAGTACATTGCTACTTCTACTTGTTGCACTCAGATTTTGTGGATGATTCAAACTCATGTAGATTTGAAGGTAAACTATAGTAATCCGATTACAATTCACTCTGATAACACTAGTGTCATTAGTGTCTCCAAGAATCCTTTTCTTCATTCCAAGACTAAGCATATCCCAGTAAAATACCATTTTCTCAGAGAACAAGTCACAAATAGAGTTGTTTAACTGAATTATATCCCTTCCACAGAATAGATAGCTGATATCTTTACTAAACCGTTAGCAGTGACCCCTTTTGGATATCTTAGTCAAAAGTTGGGGGTTATAACTTCTTTCGTCTAATCTTTTCACTTGATTAGGAGGAGTACTTGTTGAATATTTGTTGTATTTCTAAGTTGTTCATAGTTGACAGGGGGAGTATGCACTGCAATAGCTCAGGGGGAGCGCGTTTCTTCTTTGACATTAATGTCAAAGGGGGAGAAAGTGTGGTAAATTTCTAGGATGCTACAGTGGTATAGTTGCATGTTTTTCAAGGGATTGCCATCAATGCCAAAGGGGGATATTATTGGCATGTTTTTAGACAGATATGGCGCATGTTTGTCATTGATGGCAAAGATCAGCATGATCAGATGACGAAGATCAGCATGATCAGTAGCATAGCAATAATGGCAAGATCAATAGTGTAAGCTCAGAAGGAATAAAACAATCAAAGCATGACAAAGGTTTCGTTTTGGAGTTTGGAAGATTGGGAAATCCAAAGGAAAGAGGTTCAAATTGACGATATGCGACATCGTGATAAGATCTTGATCGTTGATTCAAGAAGGACATGTGGTGAAATCGCGATATTACCTGGACTGTTGGTTTCATAGGACACATGGAGAAAGATCATCATTTCACTAACTGGAATGTCAAAGTAGTGAAGTGCTCATTTGATTGGCGAGTGGTCATATTTCAAGGTCACATCATCAAAGGCTTAAGGGAAGGAGCTAATTTCTAAGTTCCATCTCGGAATTCACAGCTTGGAGTATCGAGACTCTTCATCACAGGAACCGCGATATGTGACATCATGAAAAGATATGGACCATCAGATTACCATGGATTGTGGACCATTGATAAGGTATGAATAAGGCTCATGAAGTGGAAAAATGACGATAAGATCTAGATCGTTGATCCAAGATGGGAACTCGGGTATATATCAAAGCACGACATAATACCTGAGATGCGAAAGTGTGAAATGCATTTTCGAATAAGGCTATGGTCACTACTAGTGGTTACATCTGCGGGAGATGGAGGAAGAAGTTAGCGGTGTTAAGCCCCATATCGGAGTATCGGTGATCGCGACTTGGAGAATCAAGAAATTTCATCACAGGAATCATGATATGCGAGATAGCAATGAGATTTGGACAGTTGGATCATTGGATATCTCAATCGTTGATCAGGCTCGATGAATTTTATAAGTTCGTGAAATATGAAGCACCTTTTGGTGCAGTCTGTGGTCACCGCCGGTGGTCACGTGAGGGGAAGAAGCTAGTGGTGCTAAGCTCCATCTCAGAGTCTTTGTGATTGTGACTTGGAGTGTCAAGATCCTTTATCACAGGAATGTCGAGATGAAAGATCATGAAATTCAAATTATTTTTAGCGCTTGGTCACAGTAAGTGGGCATATGAGATAAATGCAAAACCCTGCCAATTTAATCCAACGGTTCAGGTGAATTTGAGTATGATCAGAGGGATACTATTGCACTTCACAGTTAATTAATCAGTTATGATTAAGTTAGCAAAACGAATTCATGATTCTTGATCGGTTGGCAATTCAATTGCTGAGGCGTTTTTACCCAAGAAGATTCGAGGTGTAACTGATGAGGCGTGTTTGAATAAAAGGAGACATGAAGCGACTGTGTAAGGTTGGTTGTTCTAACCGGAAAAATGTGATGAATGGTAAGAAGAGTAAAATTAAAGGTTGCAGAGCTTGAGATAAAACTCAGAGATGAGTAACAGTTGCTGAACAGATAGAAGAAAGAGAAGAATAGCAGAATAGCATGAAGCAGAGAAGAATTGAAGAACAGTTTTTGAAGCAAAGAAGAATTGCAGAAGAGAAAAGAAGGTGTAAGAATTGAGACATTTGTATTGTTTTCTTTTCAGTCACTTATCCATAACCAGGGAGGTAGGGTGGTGCTAGGGAGGACTGTGGTCCTCTGATATTCGAGTTGGTGCTTGAATATTGGGAGTTGTAGCTTCCATCTAGTTGTGGCTAGAAAAACAGGGTGGTAGGGTGGTGCTTAGGAAAACACAGAGTTTTCTATATGCAAGTAGGTTCTTCTATAAGTGGAAGTAGGTGCTTCCATCCAGTCGGTGTTGGAACACTCAGGGAGTTGGTGCTTCCTTCTAGTGGGTGCTAGAGAAACTAGACAGTTCATTGTGTTTTATGCCAAACTAATAAAAAAAACAGAATCTATTACTATTGTTCCAAAGGCCGAGACTAACAAGAACCTATATTAGAAGTTGAATAAATAAAATATACAATCATTTTTATAATGGTGGAATGATTATTTTCTTTTTAGGCAGGGACTAAGGCTGGGACTAACAAGAACCTATATTAGAGGTTGATTAAATAAAATATACAATCATTTTTATAATGGAGGAATGATTATTTGCTTTTTTAGGTGGGGACTAACAAGAACCTATATTAGAAGTTGATTAAATAAGACTAAGGCCGGGACTAACAAGAACCTATATTAGAAGTTGATTAAATAAAATATACACTCATTTTTATAATGGTGAAATGATTATTTTCTTTTTATAGTAATATGTTAATATTACTATAAATATGTATATGATATGTTAATATTACTATAAATATGTATTGAGAACTTTACAAATTCCAAGTTATTAGTTGTGGGGATAGTTTTTTTTGTTGAGTTACATTTTTAAATGTACATTTTCTAATTTATTTTTATTTATAATGAATATCTTATGATTCACATTTGAGTATTAATCATTATTTTTTTTATATATAATGAATATCTTCTGATTCACATTTGAGTATTAATCGTTATTTCTTTTTCTTGAGTTACATTTTCAAATGTACATTTTCTAATTTATTTTTATTTATAATTAATATTTTATGATTCACATTTGAGTATTAATCATTGTTTTAGTTTTGTGTTTGAATTTATCTTTGCATTTGACATGATATATCATGATATTGATCAATTTTATTTCATGGAGCTTTGATTGTGTACTTTTGACAACTTTTCCAATTTAATTGATTAACACATGCTTTGGTTTAATTTTATTTTTCTTTATGTAACATCTTCACTGTAATCCTGAGTTTACTTAATGCATAATGTAGATATAGATGTGGCTACAGACAAATAATGTAAATGCGAAATGTATTTTCTGAATTGTAAATAAATATAATGCAATACGAGTTGTTGAGACATGGGCAAAGATGGGGACTGATTAATCCAAAAGAGAGGGGGAATGCAGAGGAGTGTCTAAGAAGGATTCCAATGGGGAAACGGTTCATGGTATTAATCCAAACCCATATTTATGAATTTTATTATCATTGGGGAAAACTTCTATTTTTCAGTTTGAGTGTGTGAGAGACCAGTCATTAAACTCATGTAGGAGGGTGGGTGTGAGAGTCACATCCCATAGTTATTGGAAAGCATGGGGAAGAAGAAATCAACCTTGGGCAGAGTGATATGTCAATGGCCTTGAGAAGGTGGAGGAACTTCGTACGGGTAGTAATATGCAGTTTTACAAAGGGAGTTTTGACATGAACATCAAGAGAAAACAAAACATAGGAGCTTCGGAGATGAAACAACAAGGCTAGGTGAATTCTGGAGCATGTTGATGCGTTTTGGGGCATATTTGGAGCTGGAAATTGAAGAGACAAGTTGTCAAGATTGAAGAGTGAACTTATGGGTGATTTGCACTATGTCAACAAGTGTTTGTTGTTGTTTTCATTGGTAGTGTTTCCTAGTAGTGAGCTCCTTTGAGTTCCCAACCGAGAGATTCCCCATTGTCTGTGCCATAGAGACCTTGATAAATGAATGGGATGCCCTATGGATTCAGAGAAGTGACAAGGTAGATTCATTGGGTTAGGAAATTCAAGAGGAAGAGAGCTCGAGGAAATTTAGGATAGTTTTAGGAGAAATCCAATGGGTTGTGCGATATTGAGTTGTGAGGGGATTGAGAGAGAATCCTTATTTTGTGGATTCCTATCCCCAACTCAGGGGTGAATTGTTGTCGAGACTTGGAACAACAAGTCTATTTTTGGGTGGAACGTTCTTCCTAGGCATCTGGTCGCACAAACATTTTATAAAATATAAGTGCTTAATTATTTTGTTGAATTGTTTATGAGTTCATTGTTGTGCATTTACTCTGTGAATGAGAATCGTTTTCATAAGATGTTATAGATGTTTTATCAGTTGCACAGATGTTTGTTTAGAATTATGTAGTTGCATATAACTATGAAAATCACAAATTAGTTTAAAAAAATGTGTTTAAACGTATATGGTAAGCTATAATATTTTATTAGCAAAAAAGATTTTGTTTTTATGTGTTTTTCTGCAAGTAATGTTGCCTAGTTAAGATGTTGATTGTTACAAAATGGTATCAGACCTCAAGTTTCAACATTGAGTTGGTATGGTCTTGGAGCCAACATGAATTGAGCAGGTTCATGGTTGCAGATTTCGTTCTATGATGGTTTTGGGGAAAATGGTAGACATAAGTGAAATTCCCAAATTTACGAGCAAGTTAAGTACTTCAGAGTAGAGAAGAAGGTAATTCATGGTGTCGATCTGCAAGTTGCATAGTCGAATTTGGCCATGGAAATAAAATTCCTATGTACTCATGGAAACCATGAAGTTTTGTGATCAACGACCTAGATTTTTTCGATCTTGAAGATCCACGGTTGAGACTTAATCAAAACATAATCGACAAGAGAGATATGCATTGTTGGTCATGGTGAGTATCGTCAGAATTTGATGGTCAGAGTAGCCCCGAATGCCTGAAGTAGAGGCACTACGACGGGGAAGGCTTTGAGATACAAGCTGGACCATATATCAACAATAGATGGGAAGTAATCTTAGTCGTAGATCGAGGTGGGGTCCTACTTAAGCAAGGAAAAAAGGGTGAGTAATGTCACGGTGATGTCATGTTGATGAGGAATGCCAATGTGATAGATAGTGTGTCGCATGGGATGATGCGTGTTGACTATTGTTTTGTCGATGGGGTGAGAGTGGGCCTAGTTGGGGGAATTATCCCTTAGGTTTTTGCCTCAAATTACAGTCGTTGAATTTGGTGCGATGAATAGATCTGATTTGTTCATCAGGTGGGGTGTTGATCGAAATAAGTTGCGACCCCTAAGGAGACGTACTCGAATGGGAAGAAATCCAAGAGAGAACAAGAGTCATTGATCATTTGGAGAGTAACCTCATTTGATGATAGTCATTTGATCTAAAGTGGATAGACTCTAACGAGAGGAACTCCGAGGAATAATTTGGACCGTTGATTAGAGGGTGGCCGTGATGAAACGACATTCGTTGATATGGCATGGGATCCACATGGTCGAGTAAGAAGGGGTTTAAGAGTATGGATGTTAATTTTCAATTGAGTTACTGACACCAACACTATTAGAGCCATTATCTACTTGACTCCGAGGACTGTTAGATTCGACGAAAGGATTTCCAATGGAGTGGGCATGTCAGACTGGTCCAAGTCATTGGAACAAGTAAACTCCGATGGGAGGGACTCTGAGAAATGAATGGGATTTTTCAATTAGGAAAGTGATGAGATTTAATCTCATCCATAGATCTATGTGAGTCCCACTTAATTTCCTAGTGTAAGACAAAAAAGGAAGGAATTATATATCGCACAAGTGAAGGCTTCAAAGTAATCAAAGGTTTTTATTGACTGACTTCAATTGTTGTGGTTAAGTTATATATTAAAAGTGGAAAGAAATGGAATATTTACAACCTAAATAACTATGTTGAACCAATTCCTCCAAGAGCTCCTTTCCAACCCTCTAAATAATGATTCACATCCCTTTTCACCTTGGAATGCACTCATTATATAGGAGTTGGAGGCTTAACCACCATGAATTATTTTGGGAAATAGTTGAGGATTTTGCTCCACAAAATGAGATTAAGTTTACTTAAGATGGAGCCACAAGATATGACTCAAACCTTTTGCCTCATCCTCTCAAAATGAACCCTTAGAATAAGGTGGATTAGTTGCAACTTCCTTTAACCACTTTAACACTCCCTCAACACTGAGCACAAGGTGTTGACAATGATCCCTATACATGGTCAAGGGAGAATTGAAAAGAGTTCACCGCTCCCTATACATGGGCATGGGAGTGCTGACCTTAAAAAAATTTCAAAATCTCAAGGTAAAAGACATTGTTTTGACCTTCTTATGATGGGTTTTATACTCCACAAAGACTAGGGATTATGAAAAATGTTCTTCCATGGTGTCAAAGTTTGTGACACTTAATAAAGTGCATGTGACACTTAGTAAGGTGCATACGACACTTGATAAAGTGAATGTGACACTTGGAAAGATACATATGAAACTTAAGTGCGACATTTAGGTGTGTAACAGATGCCCCCTAAAGTGTGAGGTCAAAGGAGAAATTGATGGCCAAAACACTTTAAAAAAATATTAATGAAAGGGAACTAGAGTAGGAGAACATGGCAGAAGCTGTAAACAAACATCAAACAATATATATGTATCATCCTCGAGGAAGGAATACCTATGCTTGGAATCAAATTACTCAAAGCATGGTCGTCGACCAATACATTTGTATTCATGAAAATAATAACTAAGGGTATGGCCATCAAACTTACAATGTGGATACATACCTCCATGACATGATCTGATCGTATCCATGAAATAATATAGAGTGAAGTTATGATATGAAAAAAACATATCCAGGAACCAATACAAAGTGGATCTATGTGACAGTATATACATCAGTGAGATTTCCAACTGGAATCTACTGCATACTCAAATGATATCAACATAGCCTGTGAAAAGCATATAGAAAAGTGAGCTCCCAACCTAGGGTCTTCATCATGATCCTGAAATAGTATGATTCTAGCCATGTGAATAGATGTCTTGATGTTGAACATGGTAGAAACCACTTGATTACCGATCATTTAATGTATATTGTTAGCAAGTGTGAGGGAAATTACCAATGATGACCATGAATCCCAAGGTACCCTAGTACATTCTAGCGAATGTGAATAAATGAAATGAAGTCAAACATTCATGGAATCATTCGATCATAAGTGAATGGTGTAAACCTATTGTCAAAGGCAAGAAAACCTTACATTGAGGCATTCAGGTCCCAAGGTACTAACTAGTTTCTAATCTAATTCTCGGATAATGTGTTGAAGTCGATAGGAACAAACTCGTCGAAGGAGGGCCATGATGTTTCCCCCATCATCGACACCAAATTGACACGATAAAGTGATGTAAGATGATAGATCAAATGAGTATGGACTGACATGAGGATGAAAGTTGGTAATACTGGAGAATGGTTGGTTAGAGGTGAAACTTCCCTTGAACATTGTGAGTCATGAAAAATGACTTGGCAACATTGACTCGACTGAGAGATAGACCAAAACATAGTACGACAATCACATGTGAGACAAAGGAGTATGAGGAATCATAAGGTTGGTATGACTTAGAGACAAAAATATTATCCAACTATAATATGAGATGCAAACATGTTCCATGTTCAAGGGCGAAAAAAAACAGTTTCCATAACGTTTTCCAAAATTTGACCCAATTCCTTCAATTTTCCACTCACCACGATTGGTGAGTACCTCTTTGTTTTTTTTAATGAGCTTGAGGAGGATAACATATGACCGGTATAGCTCATATTCAATGAGTCTCTCAACATATGTTTAATGAACCTGAAGAAGGAGGGGTTCGGTCCCATATGGGTCCTTCAATTCATAATTTTATGAGCCTAAAGAAGGAAAGCTCGATGGAATTTTCATGTTTAGAGAGTCTAAAAAGATCTTAAAGATGACTCCAAGGGTGTTCTTTTTTTGTAAATTTAGTCCCCCAAGCCCGAAAAAGTGTAAAACAATACAATGGAGAACTCTTCTAGTCATGATTGACTAGAGTGTTCATTTTTCGTAATTAGTCTATTCAGTCTGAAAAAGGGTTAAAATTATATCGAATAGATTCCCTTTCAAACCTTTTAAAGAGTGTGAAAGGAAACAATCTCACTCAACAATATTTTCATGTTTAGAGAGTATGAAAAGATCTTAAAGGAGACTCCAAAGAGTTCATTTTTCATATAATTTTTACGGGCCCGAAAAAGTGATTAAAATATTCTTCGTTGTACTCCAAAGAGTTCCTTTTTCATATATTTTTTACGAGCCCAAAAAAGTGATAAAAATATGCTCGATTGTCTGCTTCATTTTTGAACGAGCTTGACACATAAAGTGAATTGTGATCGAGGTAGGTTTCATTTTTACACAAGCTTGAAATAGATAAAAACTATGCTTGGGGTAGGTTTCATTTTTACACAAGCTTGAAATAGATAAAAACTATGCTTGGGGTAGGTTTCATTTTTACACAAGCTTGAAATAAAGAAAAACTATGCTTGGGGTGTCCATTTCATTTTTACACGAGCTTGAAAGATAGAGTGAAACTATGCTCAAAGTGATACCCATTAGTGGGTTTTCTTCCCAACATGATGTCTAGAGGTTGGAAAGTTTCCCATAGCATGACTGACAAAGGTTAGTGGCTTAACTCCAACATGATGTCTAGAGNGAGCTTGAAAGATAGAGTGAAACTATGCTCAAAGTGATACCCATTAGTGGGTTTTCTTCCCAACATGATGTCTAGAGGTTGGAAAGTTTCCCATAGCATGACTGACAAAGGTTAGTGGCTTAACTCCAACATGATGTCTAGAGGCTAGAGACATACCCCACAACCTTCATTTCATTCACCGACTCTTCTTATGCACTTTCTTAAACTCCTAGTTAATAGTAGGAATAGGGTCACTAGAGAGGGACGAAGAAAGAGGATCAACTAATATAGGTAGAGGAAGGGAAGGTTTAGGTACCATATCTTGTGGAAGATGGGAATTTTCTGGACTAAGTGACATGATTTCACCTAGTGTTTCAATTTCAGATGGGCTAGGCATTACCCAAGGATCAAACGATTCAGAGGATCATTGCACCATAGTCGTAATAATGTTTAACATGGCAACCTGATGTGGGGGATCAAGGGGAGGTAAGGGAAAAAATACCATTAGTTAGAAATCCTTGAGGAGACCTACCCCCACACTTTCGTATTTAATATTAGAATGTTTCATGAAAAGGATATTATTCATTGAGTGCTTATTGATATCTGGTGTGCAATAGTGAAGTTAGTCAACGATGACAATTTTCCCTTGATGGAGAAATTGCAAAGGGTGAAAGAACGAAGATGTGATAATATTCATTGCATAGAACCAACTGTGTCCAAGAAACAAACTATAATCTAGGGGAGCATCAACCACTTCAATATCGATAGAATGATTTTTCGCTTCAATTCTACAACAAAATATTGCAAGAGTCCGTAAGGTTGGAAACCACATCCATCAAACACTTTAAGGATGGTAGGAGACTTCTTAAGTTCAAGAGAACCAATGGCTCTCTAATAGAAAAAATAAATGACATAAGTGGAGGCTCCTTCGTCCAAAACAATACAATGGATATTCTTCCCACAGACCTTAGTATGAATTTGAAACACTAGGTGGTGGGAGAGACTTAGTTTAAAATACTCCAGATTAAACATAATTGTATTTGATGCCTCTGGTTCCACAACTCTAATGGCTGACAACAAGGTTCTACGTTGACTTGGACAGTTCTATAGAAATTCGAGCATTAACATAGAACAAGGTGCTTGTGAAACCAGATATTATGGGTTCGATCCCTAGTGGAGTCACCAATTTTTTGTCATCGTTAAGTTATATATTAAAAGTGGAAAGAAATGGAAGATTTACAACCTCAATGACGATTCTAAAATAAATTCTCCAAGATCTCCTTTCCATACCTATCTTGAATTCTTTAATATCAAAAGTATGATTCTCTAATGGATTCTCCTCCCTTTTAACCTTATAATGCACTCATTATATAGGAGTGATAGGCTTAAACACCATGAATTATTTTGGGAAATGGTTGAGGATTTTTCTCCATAAGTTGAGATTGAGTTTACTTAATATGGAGCCACGAGATATGAATCGAATATTTGACCTCATCCTCTTGGAGCTAACCCTTAGAATAAGGAGTATTAGTTTCAACTTCCTCTAACCACTTAAATTCTCCATCAACAATGAGAACAAAGCATTGACAATGCTCCCTATACATGGGCAGGGTGTTAGAAAATAAAGATATGTGCTCATTTTCCATAAAAAATATAGTAATATTGATACCCAACCATAGGCTGAAGCCACCCTTGAGAACCTTAGTCTTGATAGATAAAATAATTCCAAAAGCAAACCCTCAAAACCGATAGCCAACCGAGGTAGCATTCATCTCTCCAAAATCTATTAGACAAAGCAGAGAGTCCAAACCATAACCAAGGCATAAAGTCCAAACCATAACCAAAGACCAAAATCCCAATTGTAGTAGTTGCAACTACACTCCAAAATTTGTGCATCAGTAGTCTATGTGAGTTGTGAGAGTGTGTGTCAAATGAGGTCTAGCTCCCTCTTATTTATAGTCTTCCAAGTGACCTAAATGGGTGGACTTGTACTGTTGGAGGATAATAATATAATATAAATTATTATCTTGAGATGGCTTTCCTTATAGGGTTATTATACAATGTTTTAGGGTTTCTCATGCTTCGCAGAATATTCTAGTCTCATCAAGGGTTATAGGTAGAGGTTAATACCTCCCTCAACTACCATAATATCAACACTCCCTCTTAGCTAGGGGGGTATTAAAGGAAATGGTATTGAGCACAAACAAACCATTCAACCGATAACATCATCATAGCCACACACGATATCTCATGATCACGTAGATCAACTTGCAAGCAACATCATCACTATTAGTATCATCTAATAACATCAATTGCATCATCTCTCAATTCCATACTCCATCTAAGTAATCATGCATGATTTTGAATAAGTCATTCACTCCACAGAGTGATACACGAACCATTCTTCTAATCCATACATACATTTTAGAAGAATGATTGTCCTAGATAGTTTTTACCTCCGGCCACTACTATGAACTCAGGGAAAATGTATGTCCCGTACCAATTTCTCCACTCTGGTATCTATTGTGAACTCAGGGAGACTGAGCAATCTTTTAATCCGTACATATGTCTTAGAATAATATTTGTCCATGGTATATCAACAAACTGTCATCCTGGACCATTCTCCACAAGGAGAATGTCTGTCCACCAACAAAATGTCCTTCCTAGACCATTCTCCGCCTGGAGAATGTCTGTCCATCAACACACTAACTATCCATCTAGTTGGAAATCATATCCAACACTAGTGGTAGTCTCTATGGAAACCAAAACAATGTCATCCAATAGAACACAACTGTTCTTATCCATAGTAGTATACAACTACTGTCCAGTGGTACACAACCACTCCTAGTAGCACACAACTACTAACCTATGACACACAGTCACTACCATTGGATCACATCCACCACAATAACATACAACTACTGTCCAGAGACATATAGTCTCCACAAAAATCATATCATCTGATATCAACCTGCATAAACAATATCGTGATACAGACTGAGTCATCTAGGCCATTCCTCCACTCACATTTGTGAGATCTGGAAGAGAATCTTCCCTCAGAAAGTAAAAAAATCAATCATGGGTTATATGGACTAGTCTTCCCAAGCATATAAGAATAATTGTCCTTGATTTTTGAGCCTATATGATTCACCTAATTCGGTCCTTTCTGATCTAAGTGGATATTCGTGGCTACCCACCTGTTCCAAATCACAACTGGATCATCTTGACAGTTTTCAGTTCAACACATTTCTCTGTAATGGGGACATTTCTTTGTAATTATGGGTTCTACACTTTTTAGGTTTTCCTAAATCTCTACATAAAATCAAGGTGGATGTTGGTGGCCGCCCACCTATTCCAATTGGATTATTTTGGAAATTTTCATGTCAGTACATCTTTTTGTAGTTCCAGGGTCGTTTTGGGGCCTTAAACAATGTTTTATCAGCTTGCCACAATCAAACTATAAACATAGTTAGAGTTTGATGGAATAATGTGTATTTCTTGAAAATACCTTTCCAATGGGATATCACATTCCTAAAAAGGAGATCATATGAAAAATTTACAACCCCAAGAAGTTAATATACTAAATTACCCCAACAGGGCCCACATGACTTTTGGTGCTTCATCTCCTAGAGTTAGGTTTTTGGATGTCTAGGGTTTTGGAATTCATATTTATCATAAAAATTCCTTCAGAGCCTCATTGTATTGATCATCTTGCGAATGAGTGTAGCTGTCACATCTCTTCTCAGAGATAAAGCTGTCACCATTCTAGTGAGTCTTGCACTCTGTATTTGTACAATCTCTGTACATTTTTTTCATTAATATAAATAATGTATTTTTTTATTTCTCTATTTATGGCAATTTTTATGTGTATTTCATTGTAATATCTCTGCTTTCATTTCATTTTGAAAATAATCTGGATCAGTGGCATCAAAGAAGGCTTCTCTTGATCATTTTTCAGTGCATGTCCCTGACGAGGTCCAAGTATAGCAAGTTGGGGCTTGATATTGTCTCTCTTGAGGAAAATCGATCTCGCACACCCAAGAAACCCTCGATGGTGGCATAAAATAAAAACGGTGGAGAAGAAGATTCTATTAACCTATTGCTTGATCAATCTCTCATGTGACAGAGGGATGAAACGATGGAGAATTTCTCCCACATCCTTCAATGTGTGCCGATAGCAACATACTCATGTTCACCAAGTGACCACTTTGGAAGAAACTCTCCCTTAAAGGTACAAGTTAATTTTGATATTCCCATATTTGAAGTTCAAATAGATGTAGATGCCTTAGAAAAATGGTTAAATATGCTAGAAGGTTATTTCTATGTTCACAATTTTTCTGTTAGGGAAAATCTCACCTTTTCACTCCTCAAGGCTCTCCCCGATGTAATACATTGGTGGGAAACTTACTAGGAGCAAAGTTCCATAGAGGAATCTAGAATATACGGGGTCGAGCCCACTTGGGATTTTTTTGTGGATGCGGTCAAGGAACAATACTACCATGTTGATAACTATGAAGACCAATACATGATATGGACCACATTGCAATAAGAGAAGAGCCAAACAGTGTCGGAGTTCAAAAATACTTTCCATACCTTGCCCGCCAAGCTGGGTATCAAATACTCTAAGCGACATCTGGTTCAGAAATACAGGGGGGCTCTACACAGGTACATCCAAACTAAAATGGATTTCCTAAACATCTCATCATTGGGAGTTTCCTATCGATTTGTTGTCAAAATCGAGCAGAAATTTAGGCACCAGAACAAATGGAAGTTCTGGTCTACAAATATGAAACAACCAAAGCGTGGTAAAGACAACCCTAATCAACAACCTCCCAACAACTAGTCCAAGACATAGGAAAATAAGGGTAAATGTAAGGCAAAGAATGACACTGGGAAGTGGTGCAACTTCCATAAAATCCCCTGGCACAAAACCGATGAATGTCACTTGAAACATTCATTGGTGTTCGAGGTCAAAAACAATGAGTTGAACCTTGATTCAGAATCTGATCCAAAAAATATTGAAAATAGATAGATCGTCGATGCAGACCCCACTATTATTGTCACGACCACAATAATTAAACCAGAAGAACCAATAGATCCTAAAGAGGGGGAGCACCTCTTCCATTCACAGAACTGGGTGAAGGGGACCCCATTGCATTTTATTATTGATAGTGGAAACCATAAGAACCTCATATTAGTTGAGGTCGTCGAACAATTGGGGTTGTCAAAAACACCACACCCACAACCATACAACATTGGGTGGCTTCACTAGGGACAAGATCTTCATTTCAGGCGACAGTGTCACTTGTCTTATGGCATCCAACCCTTCAAGGATGAGGTAATGTGTGATGTTTCCCCTCTTGATGTATGTGATGTTCTTTTGGTCCAACCATATATGTGGAAATGTCATGATGTTTATGACTCTTGACCCCGTAGTGTCATTATTACTTTGGGGGGTCAACTCTACAGGATACCAGAGGTAGTTCTGACTACTGTTCCACCAAAACAATGTCGCAAGGTAATATCTCATAGTGAAAAAATCATCCTCTTCACAATATGTTCAAAGGAAGCACAAAAGAACACTACAACCACTGCATCCTCAACACCTTCTGTCCAACAGAAGAAGATTACAGAAGATAAAGAATATATTGTTTCTTCACCTACAATGGTGCCTACACCATGCCTCGTCAAGCTCAGAGACAACAGGTTGGTGGAACAGATTCAACCCCACTGACAATAGGTTTGTGACTTCCTTCCATAGACAAAGCAACACAACTTCTCCAACAAGGCATGCAACTCACCAAGATTCAGATTTAGAAAACATTTTCCCCTCTTCCTTGGGCACTCAATGCAATGGAGACCATTTCTTCCTAAGAGGGGAGGATCGATCTAGGTGGATATTGGTGGCCACCCACCTGCTCCAAATCCCAACTGGCTCATCCTGACATTTTTCAGTTAAACACGTTTCTCTGTAACATGGACATTTATTTGTAATTGTGGGTTCTACACTTATGGGGTTGTCCTGAAGCCCTACACAACATCCAGGTGGATATTGGTGGTTTCCCACATATTCCAACTAGATGTTTTGGAATTTTTCATGTCAGTACATCTTTATGTACTTCTAGGGCCTTTTGGGGGCCCTAAATAGTGTTTTCTTGGCTTGCCACAGTTAACTATAGATGAAGTCATAGTTTGATGGAATAATGTGCAGTTCTCGAAAAGGTAACAGGTTATCACATGCCTAAAACATAGATCATGTGAAAAAGTTACAACCCTGGGAAGTTAATATACTAACTTACCCCAACACAACCCACATGACTTTTGGTGCTTCATCTCCCAAGGTTAGGTGTTTGGATTTCTAGGGTTTTGGAATTCATGTTTATCATAAAAAGGATTCTAGAGCCTCATTGTACTGATCATCTTACGATTGAGTGTATCCATCACATCTCTTCTCAAGATAAAGCTACCACCATTGTAGCGATTCTTGCACTCTGTATTTTTAGAGTCTCTGTACATTTCTTTCATTAATAGAAATAATGTATTATTGTGTTTGTCTGTTTATGGAAATTTTTATGTGTATTTCATTGTAATATATCTTCTTTCATTTCATTCCAAAAATAATCCAAATCAATTCCTCTGGCACTAATCACAGTGCAACCTAGACAGAATGAGTCTGCCCTAGGGAATTCATGTCCTTGATTGTTGAATCTTGACCATTCGCCTAACTAGGCTATTATTTCAGCACTAATCATAGTGCAACCTGGAGATAATGAGTTTTCCCTAGGGAATGAATGTCCAGACCATTTCCTAATGGAAAATATTGCCTGCACCAACCTCCTATAATCAACCATTCTTTGAAACTGCTCACAACTGTGAACTTCGAAAGAATGATTTCCTAGAGAGGCGGACCATTCTGATTGAACAATACTCAGAGTGAATTCTAAGAAGAATGCTTGTCCTAGACCATTCCCCAACACTGGCCACAAGGGGAATCGTTGTCTATGGTACATCAACAATCTATCATACTATTTTCATTATGAAAATGATTGTCCGATCTAGACCATTTTTCGAACTAGAAAATGCCTTTCCGTTAGAAATCTTGGGCCACTTTCTCGACTGGAAGGTGACTACCCAACCTGGACCATTTCTCGAACTTGAAAATGACTGCCCATAAATGAATAACATATCAGTGTTCCCTCCTAACCTGGGAGTAATCTCTCCCTTTTCCAATAAGGAAGTCATCTCCACGAGTACTAGCTTGTCCCTTAAGTACACACACTTTTCATCTTGGACAGAGGCTTTACCAAAATATATGCTATATGATTATCTGTGGAGATATACTGGAGAACCAATTCTCCCCTATGGACTCTATCATGGAGAAAATAATACTCAATTTCAATGTGCTTCGACCTTTCATGGAACACTGGGTTCTCTGAAATCTTCACACATCTTTGATTATCACAATATATTACAGTTGAATCTATCACCTCATCAAATAGTCTAGAAACCAACTTACAGAGCCAAATTGCTTCTATACAAGCATCACAAGCTGCAATATACTATGCTTCTGCAGTCCTAAGTGCAACAAACTTTCATTTCCTGCTATCCCAATACATCGTGGAAAAGATCAAACTGAAAAATATCCAAGTAGCACTTCTTCTGTCATCTACACTCCCTGCCCAATCTGAATCAATAAATCCATGCAATTGTATATCATAACAAAAATGTCCCAAAAGGGAAATATCCAAATGAGTATTCTTTAAATACATTAACGAGCCAATCAATTGTCAATACATAGACGAGTCTACTTGATCAAAGTCTCTCAACTTTTTGAGATATGTCATCATGGGAGTTTTCCATGTGTTAGGACATGGAATTCTAGGGGTAAAAAAGAACCACTTTGGGTTTTGTTTTTGAGTCACACCTTTGATCCTTACATCGTTACTGCGACATGCCACCTCTCAGTTGTATAAAAGGTACTATTTTTCGTCATCCATCGATTTAAATTACAAGCTAAAGATAGTTATGTGTGCTGCCAACTCACTAGGAGAGTTCACAATGTACTCAAGTGCTCCATTCATTCATTTCCATCATTACCTTTTTGTAATGCTAAGGGATTTCATTTCTTTTAGAGCCTATTTTTAACAAATTTTCAGGGATCAGGTCTTTAGACATCCTAAAAGTCTCCTTGAAGTATTCATTTCTTGTTTGAATCAGGCGCTGCGAACTGGTGACAGGCAATGCGAACTTAGTTGCGAACTCATTTCCTCTAGCAGAGTCTTCTAACGATTTGATCATAAATTTTGAACGACAATGTGGGTTTTTCTAAAATTTTTTGTGGGGGAGCATGATATTGGTATTGACCTGCTAACAAAAATTCATCCCAACCCAGTTTGTCATTTGAAAAATAAAATTAAAACACTAGTGCACTGTGAATTGGCTGAAGAAGAGGAATGTTTAGAGGTTGGACGACTTGCAAACATACCTGTGAAAATTCAAATACATCAACATCAAGCCTAGGTCCACTAGGTTCTCCATGAGAGTTTTCATCTTTTTTGAGGGTCGAGAAAGGGGTTTTGGATGGATTTCCTCTTGGTGCTACAAACTTTGTGTTGTAAATCCAGTGTTGTGAACCCTCTATTCCAATACTCTTTAAAACCCCATATTCTTCATATTTATAAAGCTGCAAGCTTAAAAATTTATTACACTCCTATCCAGTCTATAGTGTGCAAGTGATCATCTGTGGGGGCTGACTTGAAATTTCCAAGTGTAGATATGCTATGAACAAATTCTGATGTTGATAAAAAACTTATTTTGCAGAGACCTGCCTTTGTCTCCCTTCATTATAATTCTTAGTAGTATTTCCTTGGCCTTTCTATTTTAAGAATGCCTTGTCTTATTCCTGGATGTGTAATGAGTTGAGATGTACATAAGTTCTACACAGGATTATCCTATTGGAAAAGTCTTGTCATCAAAACCCTAATCCTTTGTATCCCATGTTTCACATATAACAATCATTTAATATTGCAGTAAGGTTTTCTTCATGCAATATTTGTGGACAACCAACAACAAAGGAAAAATCACAAAGGAGTAGCTTCAAAGTTAGAAAATTAAGAAGTTTAACTTCCTTCAACAATATCAGTTTTTGACAAGTTTCCTGTTTATGCATTTTTGAAGATTTGAGGATGGTTATCCTTAAAACCATATTTCGCTCCTGGGATGTTCTCTTCTAGCCATATACCAAGATCATGAGTTGTTACAACAATTAGTGGCTCTGGATATGGTTTTTTTAATACTTTAAGGAGTTTTCAAGTGAAATGGGCTAGTACAAGAGAGTTTGCATTGCCGACACTATGCACTGGTATTTTTGACAGTTTGTAAACAATTAACACATAACAGAGGAATGTTTTGATTGTAACTTTTGATTTCCATTCTGGGTTCCTTTGAAATTTGGTGTGGAGGTAAACCATGGTGTTTTGGAATTGATGAAAAAAAATTATCCTGACCCAGATCGTATTTTTGGAGAAAAGATAAAAACGTCACCTACAGAAAAGTTCGCACCACATTTTGTCATAGTCGTTGTGAACTCTAACAGTTTGACAAATTCGAGCTATGGGAAGGATGGAAGCTTTGAAGGAAGGTTTGAATGGTCTCCTAGAAGTTAGTTTGATATGAGGGACATGTGTTCCATCTCCAAATCAATTACGTTGACATGTTTCAAGAGGAATTTATCACAATAGGCAAGATCCTAGAAAATAGGAATTTGTTAGGTTTTTGTTGGAATCTTTTGTAAAAAGACTCCTAAATGAAGGAGGATCCTATGTATCTCCTTGGTTTCAACCTCCTTCAGGTAGATAGAGATCATTGAATATAAATGAAAGGGATTTTAAGAATAAAGGGGTTGGATTCATGAGCCAAGAGAGGAGAGAGTTGGAGGAGCAATTTTAGTTGCCCATTTGTAAGCCTAAGGGCCTGCTTGTAATGGCATTTTATGTCATTAAAGATTCATGAGAGTTGTTATCAGATTGTCTTATTTTTTTTCCTACTTCTTTTTTATCTTCTTGCTTGAACATATTGCACATTTTGAGGATAATAATTGCCATTGATTGATGGATTCATGAACAATAGAGGATCTGTTGTAGCTTGCCCATTAAATCATTGTTTACTATTTAAGGAATATTTATCTGTTTGTAGAAAGGATCCTTGTACAATGGATGTTCTTCCTTTTGTCATATTCACCATGCTTCTACTCATCATTATATATCCCTTTTGTCCGATATATAGTTTGATTGCCTTTGATATGTAGGATGTTGTGACTCGCCTAATGGAATGATTATGCTGACAGTTTGTTTCCCTCTCCCTTTCATTCCCAGTCTTGTTGATCCACCTACTCAAACCATTCAGTCCATTTATATTTTGATGGGTACTGGGCTTACACTTACAACATTATAAGTGTGACTCTCAGTGGTAACACCATGGATTTGCAATCCATCGTCCTAGAATTCTAAAGAACCATTTCAATATACCACCTCTGTCATAGTTGGTTTTCACCATACTTTTGTTGTACATGAGAGACTCTAAACCAAGTTTTCTTGAAACTATACAAGGTCTTCTTCCATATGCATACAAGGGTCTCTTTCTGATATACCTCAAAACCTTGAGGTTTCTCTACATAAACTTCTTATTCAATTGCTTTGTTGAGAAGAGCAGTCTTTACATTCATCCGATGTAAAATCCAACCCATGGATACTGCATGAGATATAATGGCTCAGGTAAAGGTATGTCTATTTACTAGAACAAGTTGTCATCATAGTCTTCTCCCTCCTTCTGGGAGAACCCTCTAGCCTTGAGTCTTTCCTTGTATCTATCAATGCTCAAGTATTTTTCACAATTTCTCACATACATTGTTCTTCATCATAGCTTCCTTCCATTCCTTCTGCTTGAATGCTTCTAGTGGATTCAAACTGGTTCAATTGGTTTTTCTAACTTTTCTTTCTTTCTTGGAATCTTCATGTTCTTCCTCATGTTTCTCTTCAATGTTGGAGTCGATGGAATATTCTATAGATTACATGTCCTTCTTTCCTAAAGGCTCCAATTTTTTCCTTCGGTCATAGGAACATAAATGTAGATGGACAACCAAGGATATTCAAGGATTCTTTTCGAAGAAGACTTCTTCTAGAGTCAAGTTGAACACGTGTTGCTTATCATGGTTGCTAGTTCCAATGAAGAACATGGAAAAATACTTCATGGTATTCACAGATTATTCAATGGATCATATCATTAGGGATTAACTCCCTCCTAATCCCAAATTCATGCTTGAATGAGAAATATGCATGCTCTTCTTTTGGAATTATGTGATCAACTCCCTCCATCTGAGAGAGTCCATTATTCTGTATGTTGCATCTCTCTTTTCTTTATGCAAAGTGTCACAAGTCTGTTTTGGGTTCCTTTTGATTCCCGACTTCCTTCAAGTATGAATCCTTTGAGTCTCTTTAAGTTTGTTTCTATCTATTCTGATTGATGCCAATCTGGCAATTGTATCATCCTTATAATCTTCTTCTATGACAGCTTCTGCAAGGATTGTTCATCATAAGGGTACCTTCCTGAAACAAGAACAAGAGAAAACAAGAAATATCTAACTAGAGGAGACGTTAGTTCATTTTGCGAACAAGTACAATAAGAATCCATATAAATAATATTCATATGAAGTCAAGTATTCATTGCACCTATCAATAATAGAATCTTTCAAAGATTGCTTTCACAATTTGTAATTTAGAAACTATCACCCTTGATATATATATAAATTTTAACAATTTAATCAAACCTGGAACCTGAAGCCTCACTTGCTATGAAGGGTTTTCTTGTTCTTATGAATGCACTGAATCCAATATTACAGCTTGGACAATATCTCTAGTACTTTCCCTACAAACACACTCATGTTTTGCTAGATGATATAAGTTAGATAGCATATACAAGTGCATACCTTTGAAACCTTGTAGCATCATCCAACTTGTCTTCCAATATGAAACTAGATACCATCTTGACAAGAAGAGATTAGAAACTCAATTAGAAGATTCAATGATTAGAACAATCTAGAAACTCTAAAATTTCAACTTTGACCACAAAATCAATTTGACCATAAGTCAACCTTTGACTTTGAATTTGACCAGTCAACCTTTCACATAACCAGTCAAACTTCAACTTTGACTTTGACCAAATATTTAAACCTGATGTTTTTGCTATCGTAAAATACCAAGAGGTGCACTAGGCTAGGGCGCACAGATGTCAAGGAATTAGGTCAAAATTTTTATCATAAGTGCCCGAACACAAGGGTTAGGGTTTGTTGCAACTACATAATAATAAAAACTAACTGCAAATGTAATTGGTGCCACATCGAGCTTAACAAACAACTTCCTTATCTATCTTCTAGTGGTTAGATTGTCTAAAGATAGTGTGGGCCCATAAATTATTAGAAAATAAATATATGTGCTTGTTTTTCCATAGACAATATAGCAATATTATCACCCCAACCATAGGCTGATAGGAAGTTTTAAGAGTACAAAATCCCTTCAATGGAAAGAGAGTACTATACTCTTTATCCAATTTGAATGAACTAGCTCATGCAGATCTAAAACTATATATAATAATCACAGTACATAAAAAAACTTCATTGTCAAAGTAAATATTGTCGAATTCATATATGTATTCTTTGAATGATCCTAAAACGTTGTAGTAGGTGAAAGGATATTGGGATAACCTTTCAATATATGGAAGCAATATAAACAGATTTTTTAAGTGCATTTCTTTTTGTTAGAAGTGAATATGAAAGTCTGGGGCAAGTTGTTGCTCATTGGAGAGCATATAGAAGATGGAATTCTATTATCATGATTTTTATGTTAAAAGATTAGAAGACTTTACATTAACAATTATTGAAAGATAGGTTGAAATCTGAATATTGGAAGTTGACTTTATAAAAGGAGTGTTTAAGATTCTTTTTTGCCTTCAAAGTATTGATTATTTTTTAGTTTAAAGTTTATGTCATTTTAAGGGAAAAAAATTTCCATAAAGTTTTATATTAAGATTCTTAACAATAAAGTAAAATCTTTATTTTATTTTAATTTATAGAGGTTTTATCAATCATTGGTTTTTTCATAACTTCACACCAGTACAAATCAATTAAGCAAATTTGTCAATAAGCTTTATTTTATTGTTCCAAGAGCCATTTCTTACCATCCTTAAGTGATGGTAAAAACTTGTAATCTTAAGTGATCGAAAAACTGGTCATCTTAAAGCACTGACTGAAATTCAAAACCTAAATGTCAAAGGCTTCGATTGGAAGTACTGAAAAACAAAAGAATCCCTATTATAGCGAAAAAACATCTATCTGTGCTGTGAGAGCATCAAACTAAAGATCTGAAGGTGGTGTGTTCGATCCACGCTCACCGTGACACAATAGAAATATGTGGATGTTCTTTCTATGGATATTCTAAATATAATCAAACCCAGAAGCCACGAAACACAATATTGTAGTGAGGCCTTTTAAATTCTTTCTAACATTTTTAGCATAGTAAAATTGGCTGCAACTTTTACATTTTTTTAATAATTTTAACCAAAGAACATTTGTTTGGTGTTCTTGTACATTTTGTAAATATTTTTTTTTGAATTTTTTTTTATAACAACTTAATGACGTTATCAATAGCCTATTTTCAACTATGATTTCTCTTGAATTATCTAGACACTCAGTTGAATAAAATATGTTATTTTCTATGAAATATTCATTTCTTACAAATATAACACACAAATATATCTTTATATGAATGGATGCTCAAATAAATGAAACCATATATATACATTTTTTCATCCTTTATGTTGTAAAATACTTGGTGATCATAGTTAACACTATTAGGCTTAATTATGTATAAAAATGTCATTATAGTTTTCTACATAGTATTTGTACTTATTATGAGGAACCCATAAATTTATTCTAATTATTAGTTAATATAAAACATTGATGGAGAATAGAAAACCATGGTGTTTTATTCATGGAATGTTCTATTTGAATAACGTTTTGTCTATTTCTATTTTTTTTAATTAAATCTAAAGTATTAGGTTGACTTTTCTTAAAACTTATAAACATGTGGACCCGACTCTTAATTTTTTATAGAATTTTGGACATTGGAGTTTCCACTTCATAACATAGTACAATTATATCCAACTTTATGGGCTGTATAGGGTTTTTAGTAACTCTAACCAAAAGTCTAAAAAACAATGGTTAAGGATTCTTATACACCTTGTACTTCACTTTATTAGTACAATTAATTCCCATACATATATTAAAATAACAAAATCATACTTAAAATACATTATTTTAAATAATCTATTTTGATATATTTGAAAATAAATAAGATACATTTTAACTTATAATTTTTAGAAAAACCTTCTCATATTTTTCCAAATTTTCCTTTTATAAGTTTTTTTAAATTTTGTTTTTATAAGTTTATAATTATTTAGAAAAATAATTTTGTATTTTGTAATTATTTTTAAAATTACTACTTAAAAAAATATAAAATTAAATAGCAAAATCAAAAAAATATTTAAAAAATATATTTAAATTTACTTAATTTAATATAAAAACAAAACATAAAAACATTATAAAATACTTACATTGCTGAAAATTTTACATACTTCAAAATATTATATTATTATATAATATTATAATATAATCAAAATATTTTGTTATTAATTTATATCAAAATATTATATTATTAATTTATAGTTATAAATTGAAAAAAAATATTATATTATTAATTTACAATTATAAATTGAAAAATAATTTAAGATAATACAACAAATAACCCAAATCTATATGAAAACATGTTTTCAAAATAAAAATAATGAAAATTCAGTATTTTAGAAATTGAAAAAATTGGAAATATATGAAAACATGTTTTCAAAATAAAAATAATTAAATGTCAATGTTTTAAAAACTGAAGAAATTGGAAATGGTCAACACAATACAATAAATCCAATAGCTAAATAAAGACTTTGTTTATGTTTATCTTCTAACTTTTAATGCTTTTGTAATTTCTACATTTTTTCCACAAACAAAATAATTTGACATTGTAATCAGTTTTTTAATATTGATTGAACACTGTTTAAAATGTACTTAAAAATATTCATAAACCATATAAAAAAAATTGGGTGTAATCAATTTTTCAATATTAATTGAACATTGTTTAAAATGTACTTAAAAATATTTTATAAACCACACAAAAAAAACTTGGGTGTAATCAGTTTTTTAATATTGATTGAACCCTGTTTAAGATGTACTTAAAAAATACTTTATCAACCACACAAAACAGGTAATCTTATAGCTACGCGCTACATCAAAACTATGTCCATATATATCAACTGCGAAGCTTGCTGGGCTACATCAAAATCCTATCACTCTTTCATCCAAACTAATTTATATAAAAATATTATATTATTAATTTATAGTTATAAATTGAAAAATAAATATTATATTATTAATTTTCAGTTATAAATTGAAAAATGAATTAAGATAGTACAAATAATCCAAATCTATATGAAAACATGTTTTCAAAATAAAAATAATTAGAAGTCCATGTTTTAGAAATTGAAGAAATTGGAAATCGTCAAGAGAATACAAAAAATCCAACAACTAAATAAAGATTTTGTTTATACTTATCTTCTAACCCAAATCTCTATGAAAACATGTTTTCAAAATCAAAATAATTAGAAGTCCGTAAAAAATTATTTTAAAAATTGAAGAAATTGGAAATGGTCAAGACAATACAATAAATCCAACAGCTAAATAAAGACTTTGTTTATACTTATCTTCTAACTTTTAATGCTTTTAATGGCTGTGATTTCAATCATTAACTTCCTAGCTATTATAAAGACATCCGTTTATGTGTTTACTTTTTTACATTTACCTAATCATATTTAAAAATTACTTTGATGGCTAACTGATTGCCACGTAAGTGATTAACAGAAATTAAAATATTAACACCAAATAAATGAACCTCAACCGCTTATTTGTTAATCAATAATAAAATTTAATATATTCTTTTAAGGATTTTTTTCATCTTATCAGTCTTTGGATGTTGATCAGCCACAATTATGTGGCTGTGCTAGTTTCTACCTCGTTTCCACAAACAAAATAATTTGACATTGTAATCAGTTTTTCAATATTGATTGAACACTGTTTAAAATGTATTTAAAAATACTTCATAAACCATATAAAAAAAAACTGGGTATAATCAAATTTTCAATATAATATTAATTGAACACTGTTTAAAATGTATTTAAAAATACTTCATAAACCATATAAAAAAACTGGGTGTAATCAAATTTTCAATATAATATTAATTGAACATTGTTTAAAATATACTCAAAAATATTTTATAAACCAAAAAAAAAACCTAGATGTAATCAGTTTTTCAATATTGACTAAACCCTGTTTAAACCGTACTTAAAAATACTTCATAAACCATATAAAAAAACTATGGATGTAATTAGTTATTCAATATTGATATTGATTGAACACTATTTGAAATGTAGTTAAAAATACTGTATAAACCACACAAAAAAAACTGAGTGTAATCAGTTTTTCAATATTGATTGAACCCCATTTTAACTGTACTTAAAAAAAAAATACTTTATCAACCACACAAAACAACAATGTGATCTTATAGCTACGCGCTACATCTTATAGCTCGGCTAGCATATATCAAAACTCTATCAATCTTCCTCAAAATCATAACAATGAATATTAATGAGTGGTTGCTGACTTTTTCAGTCCGCCCTGAGGACTTTCATCGGCCTCCACATTATTGCAGGCCTCGGCCTCCAATCTTTCATCGGCCTCCACATTATTGCAGGCCGAACATGGATGGTCGAAAAACAAGCGCTCCATTTTCCCTTCATCTGTAAACTGAAAATAATGAAAAACCTGTTAAAATATTTATATTGTTCCCTTCTTAAAGAATATCGACAGAAAAACTTTGAATCTGTACTTACTTGTCTTCTTGGTACAGATATGGGAGATGCGTTCATAGAGCCGAAGCTGAAAATTAAAAAAATTAGAACGAAAACACAGAAGTAAACCCTTAAACAACATATAAACCACTTACCTGCTTCACGTTGTGATAGTAATAATTGTGATGGCTTTTTGTTCTTCTGTAGCTGTTTCTCCCGCGCAGTAAAGTTCTGAAACCAATAGAACACGTTTTTTTCTTCAACTTCGCCATACGCTTGTAACTGTTTAGTAATCCTCTCTATCTCGTCCAACGTCGGTAAATGAATGCCTTGTCTGTAAATAGATTCAAGTACTGCCTTGTTTATTTAAAAAGGTAATTTAGGTAATTAATTCGTAGCATATCAATAATTATTTTTTTTCTAAGTATTTATTTTTCTCCATAAATTTTAAAACTATACAAATATTAATTAGTTAATAGTATTGTTATAATAACTTCATTTTTTTTTGTTTAAATATATTCATTAGAATTTAGACATTTTATTTCCAATTCTTAATTTAAGGATTTTATTATTAAAGCAATTATATCTTCTCAAATGTCTCAAAGTTACCATTTATGGATGTTATTTTTTCAATCATGGTTTTAACATAATCGAAATTATATGTTCTTTTTTCAACCATGTTTTTAACATAATCTAAGTTTCTTTTTTCAACCATGGTTTTAACATAGTAAAAGTAATATGTTATTTTTTCAACCATGGTTTTAACATAATCGAAGTTATTTTGGATGAAGAGAAGTCTATCTTATCAATTTTTTCAGTGATTTTTTGGTTTGCTTTATTAAAATTGCAAATTCAAATTGATGAATTTGTTATTTTCAATATGAATTCAACACCCTCAAATACTCCTAATACTAATGAATTGTATGATGTCAATATAAGAAATTGCATCTTATTGAGTTTTAAAAAAATAATCAATTTATAAAACATTTAGATTATAGCAATTTATTGAGAAAATTAAATATTTATAAAATAGCACATTCAATTTAAACTAATCTAAAATATAATTAATAATGTAAAAAATTAAAAACACCTTTATTTTTTTATTATAAAAATAATACAGTGAAACATATTAGTTGATTTTTATGTATATCTTTTAAAATTAAACAACCATCCTTAGTAATAATAATAAATAACAAATATCCCCTAGGTGTAGGGTGATAAAAAAATGATACATTGAAACATATTAGTTGATTTTTATGTATATCTTTTAAAATTAAACAACCATCCTTAGTAATAAGAGTGATAAAAAAATAATACATTGAAGCATGTTAGTTGATTTTTATGTGTATCTTTTAAAATTAAATAATCATCTTTAATAATAATAATGAATAATAAATATCCCTGTGGGTGTAGGGCAGTCAGTGATGGGGTGTAGTGTCAACTGACCTTGTGTGTAAGGTATGGGGCATTGTGGGGAGCCTGTATTTCACACTAGTCACAAAAAAAAAATGCATAATAAATATATTTAATATATTGTTATTATTATAAAATTTATAATTATGATAATGATGTTTTTTTAATAAAAGAAAAATTGACTAAGAAATTGCCTTCACAGTAGCCTCATCCCAAGGGATGAAGGGATCAAATATATTTTTAAAGTGAAGGGTTTCCTTAGACTCTCAGGATTTGAATGAATTTGAAAATTTTCTTACAGAAAAAAATTGTTGGAAACCCTTAGAGTAGCCTCACCCCAAGGTATCAAGAGAATCTAATATATATATTTTTAATAATATTTTTACACTCAAGGGTCTACACATGATTTCAATGAATTTGAACGAATAAATTTATACCGTAAACTCTAAGAGTTTCTACTATGTTTCAATTGGGTGAATTTGAATACTATAGGGTTTCTACTTTGCCTAATATAAATTTGAATGTTGGTCACTTTAGAGAATCTTTACAAATATATAGAATCATTAGGAAAAATGAAATAAGAAAGAGAAGAAAAACTCCAAGTAGAGTTAGAATCATTAGAAAAAATGAGAGAAGAAAGAGAAGTAAAACTCCAAATAGAGTGAGAGACAATGCTTGATAAAAAAATGTATACTCTTCAAATATAAGATTCAAACACAGACAGAAGATATATTGTTAGGGTTGAAGAGTCAATTGTATACAATGGAGGCTAGAATACAAGAAATGAAAAAAAAAAACAATCAAACAAATAAGGGGAGGTTGAAGAAAATCACAACTTGAGATATAGGATTAAAGAGCTAGAAGAAAAACTAACCAATAATTTGGCCCCAAGTAGTTTGGAATACAAATTGGATAGCAACCCCATCAAATAGGAAATGAATAAGTTGATTGAATTGGATCATGAGTGTAATAAAAGAGCGTTGAACCTCATAATTTTTGGTATAAAACAACTACAAGATGACGATACTCTTAAAAATAGTAAAAGATGAACTAAACAATAAATTACAAATTGAAACAACCTACCTCATAGAAGAAAAAGAGGCTAGAAAAAATAATTGAACATAAAGATAGGTTGATTTGTGTCAAAGTAAGTTGTAATGACCATACATATAGCATACTCAGTAAATCTCCAAGCTTAAAAGGGTCAGGAATATTTATAAATGAAGACCCCATTCTCGAAGACCAATATGAATTAAGGAAGGGAGTTCAAAAGGTAAAAGAAGCTAGGAAGGAAAGAAAATGGACAATATTTGAAATCGAAAAGCTATCATAAGGGATAGAGACCGAAAGGATAATATGAATAGGAATTTGGGACACTTAGGATCCTTTTTTGGAACTGTCATCACTTTCCATGGCACAAAGGTCCTATGTTAAGTTGGATCTTGAGTGATGTTGATCTTATTTGTCTAGTTGAAACATGGAAGCATGAAGAGTCTAAGGTCCCTAACATAGAAGGATTTGTCTCATGGTCAACATAGAACAAAAAATCACACCGTAGAGGGATTGGAGGCATAAACTCTTATATAAAAAAGAGCATTTCTCCATTCAACTTCATAAGATCAACCTTCTCAATCAATACATTTGGATGGAAATTTCATACATCAATGCTAAGAAGATGTATATAGAAATTTTTTATTTTTCACCTATTAATTCTACTTTTTACAAGAAAAATAATCTAGATAGAAATTGTCCCTATAATACTTTAGAACAAGATATTCATAGTTTGAGAAATGAAGGTAATATCCTCCTGCTATGAGACTTTAATACTAGAACTGCAAGTAAACAAGTTATTATTTTAAGCAATGATTATAACCATAATCCTGCATGGCTAGATGAGGACCTTGTTTTCGCTAATAGCTACAAAATAAGCTTTGAAGACCAGACTGAGAATTTGTTTGGTATTGAGTTGGTCAAGATTTGTAGTTCTCAAGACCTAATAATTTGCAATGGAGTAATGAAGTGGCCAAACTCCAACCGTATGACTTGTATTCATCGGCTAGGTAGTAGTGTTGTGGATTATACGATATATGATATCCCTGTTTCCAACCAAATAGTAATTTTTGACCTTTTAAATGATATTGAACCCGACATTGATCATATACCTTTAACATTAACTCTAAACTTTCCCATGCACAGGAGCCACATTAAAGAAAAATCTAATTTAGTCAAAGGACTTTCCTTTTGACAAAATTAAAGTTGATCTTTTCTTAAAGGATTTAAATAGTGAATTACATCTCTTAACTTATAAGGACAACATTGAAGACCTCTATCATAATTTTACAACTACCCTTTCCACTTCTATTAACAAGTTCTCTTTCGAGGCGTCCTGTAAAAGAATAATAGAAGAACCAACCATTGGTATGATAAATAATGTAAAATTACTAGGAAATCCATTAGGGATGCTACTAATGAGTCCTTAAAACCTTATAAGATCAATACGTACAAATCATTAATTAAAAGGAAAAATGTTGCACTATATAAATAAAAGGCAAGAGTGGATTTTACACCTATCTAAGCTTCATCCTAAGAAGTTTTTGGAGGAAAATTCTAATTTGAAATACTAAAGAAAATAATATGATTATGTTAAGAAACTGGAATTCCTACCTTAAAAGTATTTATGAGTTCGCTAATTCCATGGACACCATTCCTATTATTGCTACAAAGGATGAAGTTTTTTCTTTGGATGCAATAGAGTTCGGGGTTAAGCAGCTTTCAAATGGGAAAGATAAGGACATTGAAGGATACCAAGTTGAAATTTTTAAAATAGGAAGGCCTATCCTCATCCCTCACATACACAAGCTCTTCAATTTATTACTCAAGCAAGGCTTCCCTAAACCCTAGACACAAATCCTCATTGTACCTGTTTTTAAAAATGGGGCACTTATTTACTCTGGGATATGACTTCAGTGTTGCATCAAAGTGATACCCTTTGTCAAAGAGGGATATATTATTCATATGAAGGGAGAGAGGGTAATCATAGGCTTAGAAACAAAAATAAATATCAAAGGCATTCTGCAGTATTACCAACTTTCATCCTCGTGTCAGTCCATACTCATTTGAT
>ML778598.1:766842-787578 GCA_009831015.1 Picea engelmannii | reverse complement strand
AGTGAGGCTACTACCTCTATTTTACAAGCTCCAACTTGTTTGAGAGCACCAACTCTCTAGTTTCACTAGCACCCACTAGAAGGAAGCACCAACTCCCTGAGTGTTCCAGCACCGACTGGATGGAAGCACCTACTTCCACTTATCCAAGCACCAACTTGCATATAGAAAAATCTGTGTTTTCCCAAGCATCACTAGAAGGAAGCACCAACTCCCTGAGTGTTCCAGCACCAACTGGATGGAAGCACCTACTTCCACTTATACAAGCACCAACTTGCATATAGAAAACTCTGTGTTTTCCCAAGCACCACCCTGCCACGCTGCTTTTCTAGCCACAACTAGATGGAAGCTACAACTCCCAATATTCAAGAACCATCTCGAATATCATAGGACCACAGTCCTCCCTAGCACCACCCTACCTCCCTTGTTATGGATAAGTGATTGAAAAACAAACAATACAAGTGTCTCAATTCTTACCCCTTCTTTTCTCTTCTGCAATTCTTCTCTGCTTCAAAAACTGTTCTGCAATTCTTCTCTGCTTCATGCTATTCTGCTATTCTGCTCTTGCTTCTATCTGCTCAACAACTGTACTCATATCTGATTTTTATCTCAAGCTCTGCAACCTTTAATTTTACTCTTCTTACCGTTCATCACATTTTTCCGGTTAGAACAACCAACCTTACACAGTCACTTCATGTCTCCTTTTATTCACACACGCCTCATCAGTTACACCTCAAATCTTCTTGGGAAAAAACACCTCAACAATTGAATCGCCAATCGATCAAGAATCATGAATTCGTTTTTCTAACTTAATCATAAGTGATTAATTAACTGTGATGTGCAATAGTATCCCTCCGATCATACTCAAATTCACCTGCACCGTTGGATTAAATTGGTAGGGTTTTGCATTTATCTCATATGCCCACTAGCTGTGACCGAGCGCTAAACAGAATTTGAATTTCGTGATCTTGCATCTCGACATTCCTATGATAAAGGATCTTTACACTCCAAGTCGCAATCACCAAGACTCCGAGATGGAGCTTAGCACCACTAGCTTCTTCCCCTCATGTGACCACCAACGGTGACCACAGGCTGTGCCAAAAGGTGTTTCATATTTCGCGAACTTATAAAATTCATCGATCCTGATCAACAGTTGAGATATCCAATGATCCGAATGTCCAGATCTCATCACTATCTCGCATATCATGATTCCTATGATGAAAGGTATTGATGCTCCAAGTTGGGATCATCGATACTCCGAGATGGGGCTTAACACCGCTAACATCTTCCTCCATCTCCCGTAGATGTAACCACTAGATGTGACGATAGCCTTATTCAAAAATGCATTTTGCACTTTCGCATATCGGGTATTCTGTCGTGCTCTGATATATCCCCAAGTGCCCCTATTGGATCAACGATCTGGATCTTATCGTAATTTTTCCACTTCATGAGCCTTCTTCACATCTTATCAATGGTCCACAATCCTTCGTGATCTGACGGTCCAGATATTTTTGTGATCTCGTATATCATGATTCATGTGATGAAGAGTCTCAATACTCCAAGTTGCGAACACCGAGACTCCGAGATGGGGCTTAACACCGCTAGCTTCTTCCTCCATCTTCCGCAGATGTAACCACTGGTTGTGACCACAACCTTATTTGAAAACACATTTCACACTTTCGCATCTCAGGTATTCTTTTGTGCTCTGATCTATTGCCATGTCCCCCTCTTGGATCAACGATCCAGATCTTATTGCGATTTCACCACTTCATGAGCCTTCTTCATACCTAATCAATGGTCCACAATCCTTGGTGATCTCATATGCGGAAGAAGCTAGTGGTGCTAAGCTCCATCTCAGAGTCTCGGTGATCGCAACTTGGAGTGTCAATATCCTTTATCATAAGAATTCCGATATGCGAGATCATGAAATTCAAATTATTTTTAGCGCTCGGTCACAGCTAATGGGCATATGAGATAAACACAAAACCATGGCGATTTAATCCAACAGTGCAGGTGAATTTGAGTATGATCGGAGGGCTAGTGTTGCACTTCACAACTAATTAATCAGTTACAATTTAGTTAGCAAAATAGATTCATGATTCTTGATCAGTTGGTGATTCAGTTGCTGAGGCATTTTTCCCAAGAAGATTTGAGTTGTAACTAATGAGGCATGTGTGAATAAAAGGAGGCATGAAGCGATTGTGTAAGGTTGGTTGTTTTAACTGGAAAAATGTGATGAACGGTAAGAAGAGTAAAATTAAAGGTTGAGCTTGAGATAAAACTCAGAGATGAGTAACAGTTGTTGAACAAACAAAAGCAAGAGCATAATAGCAGAATAGCATGAAGCAGAGAAGAAATGCAGAATAGTTTTTGAAGCAGAGAAGAATTGTAGAAGAGAAAAGAAGGGGTAAGAATTGAGACACCTATATTGTTTGTTTTTCAATCACTTATTCATAACTAGGGAGGCAGGGTGGTTCTAGGGAAGACTATGGTCCTCTAATATTCGAGTTGGTGCTTGAATATTGGGAGTTGTAGCTTCCATTTACTTGTGTCTAGAAAAATAGGGTGGTGCTTTGGGAAAACACAGAGTTTTCTATATGCCAGTTGGTGCTTGTATAAGTGGAAGTAGGTGCTTCCATCCAGTCAGTGCTGGAACACTCAGAGAGTTGGTGCTTCCTTCTAGTGGGTGCTAGAGAAACCAAAGAGTTGGTTCTCTCAAACAAGTTGGAGCTTGTAATACAGAGGTAGTAGCCTCACTTTGAGTTGGTGCTCAAACATAGATAATGTACAGAACTTAAAAGACTTCCTATCATTTCGAAGAAGAAACGGTTTTCTCCCTTTATGGGTTTCCTCATGAAAATCTATCTCTGTGTATATCTTATGTGTGATTGATGCTCATTATTTATTGTGTTCATATGATGTATAATATTCATGGCCACTTGATGAAAGATTAAAAATGGTTTAATAGACTTAATATTGTTTAAGCACAGTAACAACTGATTCATCCCCCCCCCCCTCTCAGTTGTCTTGGTAATTTCAATAATTGGTATCAGAGTAGGTTCCTTTTATTTAAAGGTAGATTTGTAAGCTTAAACATGACAAGTCATGAAGGGACTTCAGCCAGTAAGCCTCCTATGTTTGATGGAACAAATTTTTCCTTTTGGAAGGTTAGAATGAGAACATACCCAATGGCCTTAGGTGTTGATGTTTGGGATGTAGTAGAGACTAGATATACAAAGCCTGTTGTGCTAGATTTCAAGGATGATAAGTTAGAATTGAGATTTAATTCTAAGGGAATGAATGCTATATTGAATGGACTTGCAGAAGCCGAGTTTGTAAAGGTGATGCATCTTCAAACTTCCAAAGAAATGTGAGATAAACGTATTGGCATCTATGAAGGAAATGAGAAAGTAAAAGATGCCAAACTTCAAACATTTAGGTTGAAGTTTCAATAATTAAAGATGAATGAAGATGAAACAGTTAGCAAGTATTTTTTAAGATTTGAAGAACTTGTGAATGCCATGAAGGGTCTTGGTGAGAAGTTTGATGAATCAAATTTAGTACAGAAGATTTTAATATCTTTGCCTGATAAATTTAATCCAAAAGTCTCTGCAATAGAAGAACTAAATGATCTTAAAACTCTGTCCATTGATCAACTCCTAGGAACTTTAACTGCATATGAAATGAGAATCAACAAAGATAAATCCATTACAATAGAAACATCTTTTAAAGTAGACAAGAATACTGATTCAGATTTAGATGATATTGAGGCAAAATTTGTGAGAAGGTTAAAGAAAGGATTAGGAAAATATCAAGGCAAGATTCTCTTGAAATGTTTTAACTGTGGTAAGATAGGTCATTTTGCATATAAGTGTCCCCATCAGAAAAAGGAACAGAACTCTGATGATTAAAAGAAATACAATTTCAAGAAATATAGTAAGAAGAAAAGTTTGTGTGCAAATAATGACAATTCCTCATAAGACATAGATAGTGATTCATCATGTGAAGACAAAGTGAATGATTTTATGCTTATGGCTATGGGAGATCTTGATGATGAACACATAGGAGGTGAAATGGATGATGAAGAAGTTGTGGTTGATATGGAAGGTGAATTAATCAGCGCTTTGGAAGAAATTGACAGACTTAGATGTAAGAAGAGAAAACAAGAATGATTGTTGATGCAGTTTAAAATGAATGATAAAAACCTGATGAAGACTTTGCTCTACTAAAACCAGAGTTAGAAGAGACAAAGAAAATAGAAGACATTATGAAACAATAGTTATCAGAGAAGAAATCAAAGTGTGAAGCCTTAGAAGAAGAGATAGTAAAAACCAGAAAAGAAATGAAGAAGTTTAAGGCATTGTATCACCAAAATCTATCTAGTATTAAAGCCTCAGAAAAATTAAATTCCATTATAAATCAACAAAGGAATCCAAAGTTGAAATTTGTCTTGGGCTATGAAGAAGGATCAAGTAGTAATCATTCAAGTAATACAGAACCCCTCAAGTTTGTCAAATCCTCAAACATTGACAATAGTCACTCTGTAGAAACAAAGAAAGAGAATCAACCACCAAGACGGAATGAAAGAAAAAGTACCAGAACTGAATCTTTAGATCAGAGAGATTATCGACATGAAAGAAGTTGACCTCCTCAAAGAAGATAGATTTTTTCAAGGTACAAAGGTTTTTTCTATGGTTATTGTTTTTTTTGCTTTAATTTTGGTCACAAAGCTATAAACTGTTCTATAAGATTTAGATATGAAAAATCAAGATATTCAACGAATAACCATCTTCCACAACAAAGATCAAGACAACCAAGCAACAAACAACCTCAGACTATAAATCATACGATGGTTGGGAAAAGGACGCACGTTAAGAATAACAATAGTTATGAGCATAACAATCGCTATGATCCTCTATTCAGTGAACCAAAATGTTACATCTGTCGTAATTATGGACATAAAGCTGCAGATTGTCGATTAACGAATTACAAGCAAGATTTGATTCCCACTGCTGAAAATGTCAACGTTTGGAAGATGAAAGTAGACGACAAGTGTGGACTAGTGTTATCAGCCCAAAAACAAAATAATTCCTAGTATATTGATAGTGGATGTTCCAAACATATGACTGGAGACAAAAGTAAGTTTCCAACATTAAGTGAAAACAAATCAGGGAATGTAACTTTTGGAAATGATGCACCAGGAAAAATAAAAGGTAAAGGAATGGTAAGCCTGAGTAATGGCAAAGGAAAAGCTCAAGATGTGTTGTTTGTAGATGGTCTGAAAAATAATCTACTAAGTGTCAGTTAAGTTTGTGACAAAGGATGTGAAGTTGTTTTTACTTCTAAAGACTGTAAAATAAAGTCTTTGAGTTCAGGACAACTGGTTGCAAAAGGGATAAGAACATAAAACAATGTTTATGTGTTAAATAAAGAAAAGAAAGAATGCCACTTAAGCAAATATGATGAAAGTTGGATGTGGCAGTAAAAGATCTTCCGAAGATATTAGATCCATACGACTCTGTTTGTAAACCTTGCTAGATAGGAAAGATTACTCGCACTCAGTTCAAATCTAAAAACGTTCCTTCAACAGAAAAACCTCTCCAGATAGTACATATGGATTTATGTGGACCATCAAGAAAAGAATGTACAGGAAAAGAAAAATATTTTATGTTGATTATTGATGATTATTCTAGACTAACGTGGGTTGCCTTTTTGAAGGAAAAATCTGAAGCATTTGAAAAATTCAAAGTGTTTAAGGCTCTGGCTGAGAATCAAACAGGAAAAAGATTAAAGGCAGTAAGGTTTGATAGAGGAGGAGATTTTAGTTCATGGAAATTCAAAGAGTTCTGTGATAAACATGGGATCAAATGAGAATACACTATTCCAAGAACTCCACAACAAAATGGAGTTGTTGAGAGGCATAATATATCAGTACAACAAATGGCAAGATCAATGATGAATGAAAGGAACATATCTCAGACATATTAGGTAGAAGCAATTCATACATCTGTTCATATCATTAACAAAGCACATCTCGGACCACATAGTGACAAGACTCCTTATGAACTATGGTTTGGAAGACCTACTTCAATCAAACATTTTAAGGTCTTTGGGAGTAAATGTTATATCAATAACAATGATGAAAATATTGGCAAATATGATGACAGGGCTAATGAAGGTATCTTCTTGGGATATTCTACAAATAGTAAAGGGTACATATGTTACAATAAGAGGCTACATAAACTAGTTGATTGTATAGACATAAAGGTTGAGTAAGAAGTCCCAGTCAGGAATGTAGACAGTGTTGAACCAAGCATAGAAGATATAGTTGAAGATGAAGATGAACGGGACCAAGGATAAGGAAGAGAAGCTGAATTAGATGAAGATACAAATACTCAGGCTAACACAAATCAATAGAAAGAAGAAAAATCACCTCTCAGAATTGTTAGAAAGAATCATCCTGGAAATCAGATATTTGAAGATATAAATAAAGGAGTTCAGACAAGAAGGAAATTGTTAATGGAGATATAGAGGAAGAAGTATATATGGAGCAACCTAAAGGTTTCTCATTGATAGATAATCCTAATAATGTTTGCAAGATGAAGAAGGCCTTATATGGACTGAAACAAGCACCACGAGCTTGGTATTATAGACTGGGCAATTTTTTACAAGACAAAGGGTTCAAGAAAGGTATTGTTGACAACAATCTCTACATTAAGTATGAAGGTGATAATTTACTAGTTGTTTTGGTTTATGTAGATGATATTATTTTTGGTTGTACTAATGAATCATTTGTCCAGTGGTTTTCTAACTCTATGCAAACAGAATTTGAGATGTCCATGATAGGAGAACTATCATATTTTCTTGGTTTACAAGTAAATCAGAGTTCTGCAAGAATATTTATCTCTCAAGAAAAATATTTGAAAGAGATGTTGAAGAAATTTCAGATGGAGGATTCCTCTCTTGTTAGCACACCTATGGTGGTTGGTTGCAAGCTCAGTAAAGATGATATTTCACTGGATGTTGATCAAAGGACATATCGCTCTATGATAGGCAGTCTTTTGTACATCACAGCATCCCATCTTGATATAATGCAAGCTGTTGGAATGGTAGATCATTATCAGTCAGCTCCTAAACAAAGTCACTTAGTACCTGTCAAAAAGATATTCAAAAACTTGAAGGGAAAAATGACTTATGGTCTATGGTATCCCAGAAATCAGAATTTTCAGTTAACTGCTTTTTCAGATGCAAATTGGGCAAATTGTGTGGATGAAAGAAAGACAAACAATGGAGTTGTCGTCTTCCTGGGTGACTCGTTGGTAGCATGGATTAGTCAGAAGCATGGACATATTTCATTATCAACTATAGAAGAAGAGTACATTGCTACTTCTACTTGCTGCAATAAGATTTTGTGGATGATTCAAACTCTTGAATATTTGAAGGTAAACTATACTAATCCGATTACAATTCACTGTGATAACACTAGTGCCATTAGTGTCTCCAAGAATCATGTTCTTCATTCCAAGACTAAGCATATCCCAATAAAATACCATTTTCTCAGAGAACAAGTCACAAACAAAGTTGTTTAACTGAATTATATACCTTCCAAAGAACAGATAGTTGATATCTTTACTAAACCATTAGCAGTGACCCCTTTTGGATATCTTAGTCAAAAGTTGGGGGTTATAACTTCTTTTGTCTAATCTGTTCACTTGATTAGGAGGAGTACTTATTGAATATTTGTTGTATTTCTAGGTTGCTCATACTTGACAGGGGGAGTATGCACTGCAACAGCTCAGGGGGAGGGCATTTCTTCTTTGACATTAATGTCAAGGGGGGAGAAAGTGTGGTAAATTTCTAGGATGCTACAGTGGTATAGTTGCATGTTTTTCAAGGGATTTCCATCAATGCCAAAGGGGGAGGTTATTGGCATGTTTTTAGACAGAGATGGTGCATGTTTTTCATTGATGGCGATGATCAACACAATTAGATGACAAAGATCAGCATGATCAGTAGCATAGCGATAATGGCAAGATCAACAGTGTAAGCTGACAAGGAAGAAAACAGTCAAATCATGACAAAGGTTTTGTTACAGAGTTTGGCAGATCAGAAAATCCAAAGGAAAGAGGTTAAAATTCATGATATGTGACATCACAATAAGATCTTGACCATTGATTCAAGGACATGTGGTGAAATCGCGATATTACCTGGACCGTTGGTTCAATAGGACACATGGCGAAAGATCATCGTTTCACTGACTGGAATGTCAAAGGAGTGAAGTGCACATTTGATTGGCAAGTGGTCAGATTTCAAGGTCACATCATCAAATGCTTAAGGGAAGGAGATAATTTCTAAGTTCCATATCGGCGTTCCCAACTTGGAGTATCGAGACTCTTCATCACAGGAATTGTGATATGCGAGATCACGAAAAGACCTGGACCGTCAGATCACCAAGGATTGTGGACCATTGATAAGGTATGAAGAAGGCTCATGAAATGGAAAAATCACGATAAGATCTGGATCGTTGATCGAAGAGGGGAACTTGGGGATATATTAGAGCACGACAGAATACCCGAGATGCGAAAGTGAGAAATTTATTTTTGAATAAGGCTATGGTCACAACCAGTGGTTACATCTGTGGGAGATGGAAGAAGATGTTAGTGGTGTTAAGCCCCATCTCGAAGTATCGGCAATCGCGACTTGGAAAATCAAGACCTTTTATCATAGTAATCATGATATGCGAGATAGCGATGAGATTTGGACATTCAGATCATTGGATATCTTGACCGTTGATCAAGCTCGATGAATTTTATAAGTTCGCGAAATATGAAGCACATTTTGGCACATCCTGTGGTCACCGGTGGTGGTCACATGAGGGGAAGAAGCTAGCGGTGCTATGCTCCATCTTGGAGTCTTGGCGATCGCGACTTGGAGTGTCAAGATCCTTTATCATAGGAATGCTAAGATGCGAGATCACGAAATTCAAATTTTGTTTAGCGCTCAGTCACAACTAGTGGGCATATGAGATAAATGCAAAACCCTGCCAATTTAATCCAAGGGTGTAGGTGAATTTGAGTATGATCAGAGGGATACTATTTCAATCAGAGTTAATTAATCAGTTACGATTAAGTTATCAAAACAAATTCATTATTATTGATCGGTTGGTGATTCAATTGTTGAGACGTTCTTGCCCAAGAAGATTCAAGGTGTAACTGATGAGGCATGTGTGAATAAAAGGAGACATGAAGCGACTTTGTAAGGTTGGTTGTTCTAACCAAAAAAATGTGATGAACGGTAAGAAGAGTAAAATTAAAGGTTGTAGAGCTTGAGATAAAATTCAGAAATGAGTAACAGTTGTTGACCAGATAGAAGCAAGAGCAGAATAGCAGAATAGCATGAAGCAAAGTAGAATTGCAGAACATTTTTTGAAGCAGAGAAGAATTGCAGAAGAGAAAAGAAGGGGTAAGAATTGAGACACTTGTATTGTTTGTTTTTCAATCACTTATCCATAACTAGGGAGGTAGGGTGGTGCTAGGGAGGACTGTGGTCCTCTGAATTCGAGTTGGTGCTTGAATATTGGGAGTTGTAGCTTCCATCTGGTTGTGGATAGAAAAGCAGGGTGGTAGGGTGCTGCTTGGGAAAACACAGAGTTTTCTATATGCAAGTTGGTGCTTGTATAAGTGGAAGTAGGTGCTTCCATTCAGTCGGTGCTGGAACACTCAGAGAGTTGGTGCTTCCTTCTAGTGGGTGCTAGTGAAACCAGAGAGTTGGTGCTCTCAAATAAGTTGGAGCTTGTAAAATAGAGGTAGTAGCCTCACTTTGAGTTGGTGCTCAAAAATAGATGATGTACACAACTTAAAAGACTACTTATCATTTTGAAGAAGAAGAGGTTTTCTCTGTTTATGGGTTTCCTCATGAAAATCTGTCTCTGTGTATATATTATGTGTGGTTGATGCTCATTACTTATGGTCTTCATATGATGTATACTATTGATGGTCACTTGATGAAAGATTAAAAATGGTTTAAAATACTTAATATTGTTTAAGCACAATAACAACTGATTCACCCCCCCCTCTCAGTTGTCTTAGTAATTTCAACAAACAATGTGTATCTTGCTTACAAGAACCAGAAAAAAAAATGTTTACAGAAGTGCATGCTCGCTCTTTATTTTCTCCAAAGCGATCCCCATAAATTCTTGTTGCTACACAAAGAGTTTGGAAATAGCCATATCATCAAACTAATCCAGGTTTGTTTTATTGCTAAATAATGCAGCCTATCAACACAATAAGAAAATGTAAAAATTTTGGTTTTATAAACAACAAATTACAAAATTAGTTTGATATATAATTTGAGGATAACAACAAACCCTGAAATATACAATATGTTTTAATTTTCATCTTTTATATTACTAAAAAATATATGTGATTGGATCATGTTCTGATAATACTTATGGTGTTATAAGATCTTCTGGCTGAGCAAAGAGGTCTAGAGGTGATGTAGTAAGCAATATGTTGTATGATGCAGAGTTGGGACTTTCTTCAACACATTAATACAACCTAAGTGGGTTTAATGGTTAAGAACATGTGTTTCCTCCTAAGAGGTCACAAGTTCAAATCCAGAAGGGGGTAGGGTATTATTATGATGCGACATTTAAATGTGCAACCAAAGAAAGCATAAACCATAACCCACTTGCCTATGAAATAAAAAAAGTCTCCAATGTCCTGAATGTGTGATAGTTAAGGGGAACAAATTACATAACTAAAACAAAACATGTGAAGGGTGTATGTGTCAATTGCTATTCAATTTGTCAAAACTTTGGATAAACTATGACAAAAACAATATCACATTAACATTAATGTGAGGGAAGTAATGCTATAGTTACTTCTAGCCTTACTTGTCTTCATGCAAATTACCCATCAAATCTGTGATTGAAGGGCTTTTTAAGCTAAGATATTGTTAGTGCCTCAGGAAAAGTCCTATTAAAACCCTCAAACTCAAAGAAAAGTTCATTGAGTTTTGTGCCAAACTAATGAAAAAAACAGAATCTATTACTATTGTTCCAAAGTTCGGGACTAACAAGAACCTATATTAGAAGTTGAATAAATAAAATATACAATCATTTTTATAATGGTGGAATGATTATTTTCTTTTTAGGCGGGGACTAAGGCCAGGACTAACAAGAACCTATATTAGAAGTTGATTAAATAAAATATACAATCATTTTTATAATGGTGGAATGATTATTTTCTTTTTAGGTGGGGACTAACAAGAACCTATATTAGAAGTTGATTAAATAAGACTAAGGCCGGGACTAACAAGAAGAAGTTGATTAAATAAAATATACAATCATTTTTATAATGGTGGAATGATTATTTTCCTTTTAGGCGGGGACGAACAAGAACCTATATTAGAAGTTGATTAAATAAAATATACACTCATTTTTATAATGGTGAAATGATTATTTTCTTTTTATATGATATGTTAATATTACTATAAATATGTATTGAGATCTTTACTAATTCCAAGTTATTAGTTGTGGGGATATTTTTTTTTGTTGAGTTACATTTTCAAATGTACATTTTCTAATTTATTTTTACTTATAATGAATATCTTATGATTCACATTTCAGTATTAATCGCCATTTTTTTTTGTTGAGTTACATTTTCAAATGTACATTTTCTAATTTATTTTTATTTATAATTAATATTTTATGATTCACATTTGAGTATTAATCATTGTTTTAGTTTTGTGTTTGAATTTATCTTTGCATTTGACATCATATGTCATGATATTGATCGATTTTATTTCATGGAGTTTTGATTGTGTATTTTTGGCAACCCTTCCAATTTAATTGATTAACACATGCTTTGGTTTAATTTTATTTTTCTTTATGTAACATCTTCACTGTAATCCCGAGTTTACTTAATGCATAATGCAGATATAGATGTGGCTACAGACAAACAATGTAAATGCAAAATATATTTTTTGAATTGTAAATAAATATAATGCAATACGAGTTGTTGAGACATGGGCAAAGATGGGGACTAATTAATCCAAAAGAGAGGGGGAATGCATAGGAGTGTCTAAGAAGGATTCCAATGGGGAAATGGTTCATGGTATTAATCCAAACCCATATTTATGAATTTTATTATCATTGGGGAAAACTTCTATTTTTTAGTTTGAGTGTGTGAGAGACCAGTCATTAAACTCGTGTAAGAGGGTGGGTGTGAGAGTCACATCCCATAGTTATTGGAAAGAATGGGGAAGAACAAATCAACCTTGGGCAGAGTAAGATGTCAATGGCCTTGAGAAGGTAGAGGAACTTCGTACAAGTAGTAGCATGCAATTTTACAAAGGGAGTTTTGACATCAACATCAAGAGAAAACAAAAAATAGGAGCTTCGGATCTGAAACAACAAGGCTAGGTAAATTATGGAGCATGTTGAAGTGTTTTGGGGCATATTTGGAGATGGAAATTGAAGAGACAAATTGTCAAGATTGAAGAGTAGAGAAGAAGGTAATTCATGGCGTCGATCTACAAGTTGCATAGTCTAATTTGGCCATGGAAATCGAATTCCTATGTACTCATGGAAACCATGAAGTTTTGTGATCAACGACCTAGATTTTTTTGATCGTGGAGATCCATGGTTGAGACTCAATCACAACATAATCCACAGGAGAGATATGAATTGTTGGTCACGGTGAGTATAGTTAGAATTTGATGGTCAGAGTAGCCTCAAATTCCTAAAGTAGAGGCACTATGATGGGGAAGGCTTTGAGATACAACCTGGACCGTATATCAACAATATATGGGAAGTAATCTTTGTCATAGATCGAGGTGGGGTCCTACTTAAGCAAGGAAAAAATGGTGAGTAATGTCACGGTGTTGTCATGTTGATGATGAATGCCAATGTGATAGATAGTGTGCCCCATGGGATGATGCGTGTTGACAGTTGTTTTTCCGATGGGGTGAGAGTGGGCCTAGTTGGGGGAATTATCCCTTAGGTTTTTGCCTTAAATTACAGTAGTTGAATTTGGTGCAATGCATATATCTGATTTTTTCATCAGGGGGGGTGTTGATCAGAGTAAGTTACGACCCCTAAGGAGACGTACTCGGATGGGAAGAACTCCAAGAGAGAGCAAGAGTCATTGATCATTTGGAGAGTAACCTCGATTGATGATAGTCATTTGATCTAAAGTGGATAGACTCTAACAGGAGGAACTCCGAGGAATAATTTGGACCATTGATCGGAGGGTAGCCATGATGAAACGACATTCGTTGATATGGCATGGGCTCCACATGGTTGAGTAAGAAGGGTTTCAAGAGTATGGATGTTAATTTTCAATTGAGTTAATGACACCAACACTATTAGAGCCACTACCTACTTGACTACGAGGAATGTTAGATTCAATGAAAGGATTTTCAATGGAGTGGGCATGTCGGAGTGGTCCAAGCCACTGGAATGGGTAAATTCCGATCGGAGGGACTTTGACAAATTAATGGGGTTTTTCGATTAGGAAAGCGATGAGATTTAATCCCATCCATAGATATATGTGAGTCCCACTTGATTTCTTAGTGTAAGACAAAAAAGGTAGGAATTATCTGTCGCACAAGTGAAGGCTTCGATGTAGTCAGAGTTGTTTATTGACTGAATTCGATTGTTGTGGTTAAGTTATATATTAAAAGTGGAAATAAATGGAATATTTACAACCTAAATAAAGATGTTGAAACAATTCCTCCAAGAGCTCCTTTCCAACCCTCTAAATAATGATTCACATCCCTTTTCACCTTGGAATGCACTTATTATATAGGAGTTGGAGGCTTAACCACCATGAATTATTTTTGGAAATGGTTGAGGATTTTGCTCCATAAGATGAGATTAAGTCTACTTAAGATGGAGCCATAAGATATGACTCAAACCTTTGGCCTCATCCTCTCAGAATGAACCCTTAGAATAAGGTGGATTAGTTGCAACTTCCTTTAACCACTTTAACACTCCCTCAACACTGAGAAAAAGGCCTTGAAAAATCTCCCAATACATGGCCAGGGGACCATTAAAAAAATTCACCGCTCCCTATACATGGGCATGGGAGTGTTGACCTTAAAAAAATTCAAAATCTCAAGGTAAAAGACATTGTTTTGACCTTCTTATGATGGATTTTATCCTCCACAAAGACTAGGGATTATGAAAAATGTTCTTCCATGGTGTCAAAGTTTGTGACACTTAATAAAGTGCATGTGACACTTAGTAAGGTGCATACGACACTTGATAAAGTGCATGTTACACTTGGCAAGATGCATACAAATATTAAGTGTGACATTTAGGTGTGTAACAGATGCCCCCTGAAGTGTAAGGTCAAAGGAGAAATTGATGGCCAAAACACTTTAAAAAAATATTAATTAAAGGGAACTTGAGTAGGAGAACATGGTAGAAGTTGTAAACAAACATCAAACAATATATATGTATCATCCTTGAGGAAGGAATACCTATGCTTAGAATCAAATGAATCAAAGCATGGTCGTCGACCAATACATTATGTATTCATGAAAATAATAACTAAGGGTATTGCCATCAAACTTACAATGTGGATACATACCTCCATGACATGATCTGATTGTATCCATGAAATAATACAGAGTGAAGTTACGATATGAAAAAAACATATCCACGAACCAATACAAAGTGGATCTATGTGACAGTATATACATCAATGAGATTTCCAACTGGAATCTACTGCATACCCAAATGATCTCAACGCAGCTTGGGAAAATCATATAGAAAAGTGAGCTCCCAACCTAGGGTCTTCATCATGATCCTGAAACAGTCTGATTCTAGCCATGCGAATAGATGTCTTAATGTTGAACATGGTAGAAACCACTTGATTACCGATCATTTAATGTATATTGTTAGCAAGTGCGAGGGAAATCACCAATGATGACCATGAATCCCAAGGTACCCTAGTACATTCTAGCGAATGTGAATAAATGAACTGAAGTAGAAAATTCATGAAGCATAGTAGAATAATAGAATAGCATGAAGCAGAGCAGAATTGCAGAACAGTTTTTGAAGCAGAGAAGAATTGTAGAAGAGAAAAGAAGGGGTAAGAATTGAGACACCTGTATTGTTTGTTTTTCAATCACTTATTCATAACTAGGGAGGCAGGGTGGTGCTAGGGACAACTGTGGTCCTCTGATATTCGAGTTGGTGCTTGAATATTGGGAGTTGTAGCTTCCATCTAGTTGTGGCTAGAAAAACAGGGTGGTGCTTGGGAAAACACAGATTTTTCTATATGCAAGTTGGTGCTTGTATAAGTGGAAGTAGGTGCTTCCATGCAGTTGATCCTGGAACACTCACGGATTTGTTGCTTCCTTTTAGTGGGTGCTAGAGAAACCAGAGAGTTGGTGCCCTCAAACAAGTTGGAGCTTGTAAAATAGAGGTAGTAGCCTCACTTTGAGTTGGTGCTCAAACATAGATGATGTACAGAACTTAAAAGACTACCTATCATTTCGAAGAAGAAGAGGTTTTCTCCCTTTATGGGTTTCCTCGAAGTACCAGAAAACCAGAAGCACCAGTCCAGAAAATTGCAGATCAGACTTGAAGGGGTAAAAGTTGGATTTTTGAAAATCTTACTACACCAGCTAACTTGCCTCAGCTCAGCGCACCTATCCCCTGGATCAGAATTTCAAAATTTGAAGTTTGAAAAATTAGGGTTTCCTCATAAAACCCTAAGTTGCAGTTGCAGTTGCAGTCTCAGAACTAGTTGTAGTTGCAGTACCTATTGCAGTTGCAGTTGCAGTACCTGTTGTAGTTGTATCCGTAGAACCAATTGCAATCACTCTTTAAGTTTTTGGTAATGATTACCGCTACTACCACATGGAGCCACTACCTGTAAATGTTGTTCGAGGTATGTACTCACATATGGTTAATGGTTAAACCCTAAAGAGTATTTTCAGGAGAAGGGATCTTTTGCCATAGATCCAGAAGGATCTCAAGATCCAACACATTTAGAGGAATGATGCAACCTAGGTGTGATTATTCTAATATGCATCTATTTGTTATGAAATTATCTTGATCAGTGTTTCATGTTGAAGTTATGATCAAAATATTAGAAGAATTAAAAGTTGATCATAGAGCTTATCCTCTAACCTAACCTTCTGTCAAGTTAGTGTATTGTCTTAGTACATAAGATAGGTTGAAGAAAGCACTCGTCACTTGAGTGAAGGAGACCTGGAAGAAAAACAAGCACTCATTCTTGAGGACAAGGCTCCAGGTTTGATTAATCAAGATTCAAAGGAGAAACCTTGTGTGTTAGTTTCATATTGCCATGGAAGAATGCTTGGTCACAACACTATGAGAGTGTTGACCTCATTTTCTTTTGTATTCCTTACCTTTAATCTTTGCTTCAGATAAATTATAAGTGATATCTCTAAAGGAGCTACTGTGATGATAGTTTGTTCTACTACTTTATATTATCAAGAAGGATATTATTATTGCTTGTTGTTTTGTTGACCTTGCTCTAGGTCACATTAGGAAGCTATAGCAAAAGTTGCAGAAGGAAACATGCTAAAGGAGAGATCATATATGAAGCAATCATTAGTGGAAAAGAAGAAGGTGGGTCACTCAGAAGCTACCATGACCCACGCTATTGAAGAATCAATGTGAACTCTAGAAGATTAGCTCACATCAACTACAAGGCGCTACCATACATATGCAAAGTTGTCATAGGTTTACCAGAACTCAAGGTTGATCAGGAAGGCATATGTAATGGATGTGCGCAAGGGAAGAACATCAAGAACCCATTTCCAAAGAGGGACAACAAAGCAGAAGGAGCATTGGAACTCATCCATTCTGACGTGTGTGGCCCAATGCCATCATCCTCCATTAGTGGGTATGTATACTATGTATCATTTATTGATGATTATTCTCGTAAGACCTGGATATATTTCTTAAAATCTAAAGATGAAGTATTTAGTAAATTCAAGGAATTCAAAGCCTTGATAGAGAATATTTTTGAAAGAAATATCAATATACTCAAGTCAGATAATGGAGGAGAATATACCTCGAAGGAGTTTGTAAGATTCTGCAGAGATGTCAGGATCAAGAGGGAACTAACTACTCCCTATAATCCCCAACAAAATGGTGTTGCTGAAAGGAAGAACAGAACGATTATGGAAGCTGTGAAGACCATGATTCACGATCAAGATCTTCCTATGTGCTTATGGGAAAAAGCAGCAATGGCAGTTGTTTATGTGTAGAACAGACTATCCCATAGTGCACTTGGGTTCAAGACCCCAGAAGAAATGTTCACCAGAAAGAAGCCAGAGGTAAGCCATCTTAAAATATTTATCTTTCCAGTGTTTATTCATATACGGAAAGAGAAAAGAAACAAGTCGGAACCCTTCGGAAAGAAGGGAATATTTGTGGGATACTATGAGGTATCCAAAGCCTTCAGAATCTACATACCTAGTCACCACCATATTGAGATCAGTAGGGACATGACCTTTGATGAAGAAGATGCACTTAAGAAATCAAGAATATGCCAGCTTGAAGAAGTATATGAAGAGGAACCTGTAAATCCCAGGTTTGCAGAATCAATGAGGGAGGTTCCCAGAGTTGCAGAACCAGTGAGGGAAGTCGTAACTTCCCCTGATAAGGAACTTCTAGAAGACCATGATATAGTAGAAGTTCAAGAACCTCCTCAAATGAACTTCTCCCATAAAAGAAAGCCTGCTTGGGCAAAAGAGCTTATTCAATATGGAGAGAAGTATGGCGTTCTAGAAGGAACCACAAGACAGGTGAAAAGACCAAAGCCATTCTCCAGTTACATGGCTTTGATGTGCAATCTACTTGATGAAGAACCCACATGTTTTGAAGAGGCCATCCAGAAGAAGGAATGGTAAAATGCCATGACAGAGGAATACCAATCCATAATAAAGAATGATGTATGGGAAATTGTTCCCAGACCGAAAAGTAAGGATGTGGTATCATCAAAATGGCTCTTCAAGATAAAACATGATGTCGATGGAAGTATTGAGAAATATAAAGCAATATTTGTCGCTTGTGGATTTTCCCAGAAGGAAGGAATTGACTATGAAGAGACATTCGCTCCTGTGGCCAGATACACTTCGATCAGAACCATTATATCTCTTGCTGCCAAGATGAAACGGATGCTACACCAGATGGATGTGAAGACATCTTTTCTGAATGGTGTTATCGAAGAGGAAGTGTATATAGAGTAACCCCAAGGATTTGAGGTTGAATACATGAAGTCTCATGTCTGTCGATTGAAGAAAGCCTTATATGGATTGAAGCAAGCTCCCAGAGCTTGGTATGGCTATATAGACAGTTTCTTGACAAGCTTAGGCTTTACCAAAAGTAAAGTAGATTCAAATCTCTAATTCAAGATCATGGATAATGAACCAGAGACTTGCCGTAGAATTTGAAATGAAATACCTTGGCCTAATGCATTACTTCTTAAGTCTTGAGGTATGGCAGAGTTCAGAAAGAATCTTCCTTAACCAGGGGAAGTACATGGTTGAAATCCTAAAGAGATTCAACATGCTAGAATGCAAGTCCATGAATACTCCCATGGAAGCAAAGCTGAAGCTGTTGGTCGATACTTCATCAGATTGATAGATGCCACTCTGTACAAATAGATTATTGGATCGTTGGTGTACCTGATGAACACCAGAACAGACATATGAACACCTTGAGTCAGTTTCTAGTGGATCCCAGACATTCTCATTTAGTGGCTGCAAAACATGTGATGAGGTACCTTAAAGGTATAGTGGATTATGGTCTCAGCTATGATGAAGATCATGACTTCACATTGAGTGGATATACTGATGCAGATTGGGCAGGAAGCTTTGCTGACAAAGAAAGAACTTCTGGATGCTATTTTAGTTTGGGATCAGCTATGATCTTGTGGCAGAGTAGGAAGAAATCCAGTATTTCTCTTAGCACAACGGAAGCAGAGTACATTGCCACATGTTCTACTAGCTATGAAGCTATATGGCTTCAAAAGTTGCTAATAGGCCTATTTGATTTGGAGATGAGAGAAACTGCGATTCTATGTGACAATCAAAGCTGCATTAAAATAACAGAAAATCATGTGTTCCATGATAGGTCGAAGCACATAGAGATCCTCTATCATTTCATCCACGACATGGTACAGAGAGGAGCCTTGAAGCTCCAGTACATTAGCATGGATGAACAAGTTGTTGATTTGTTGACTAAGCCTCTATCTCATGTAAAGTTTGAACACTTTTGAGATAAGCTTGGTATTGTCCGAAAGGACCCTCCCTGAAAGGGGGAGTAGATGTGATCCTTGCTTCTGACCTCGCTGTTAGATGTAAAGCAAGATGAGTCATGCTTCTGACCTCATTGTTAGATGTAAAGCATGACACTCTGTGATCCTTGCTTCTGACCTCGCTGTTAGACGTAAAGCAAGTTGAGTCATGCTTCTGACCTCCCTGTTAGACGTAAAGCATGACGTTGTGTGATCCTTTCTTTTGACCTCATTGTTAGATGTAAAGCAAGATGATTCATGCTTCTGACCTCGATGTTAGACATAAAGCATGACGTTGTGTGATCCTTTCTTCTGACCTTGTTGTTAGACGTAAAGCAAGATGAGTTATACTTCTGACCTAGTTGTTAGACGTAAAGCATAACGTCGTTGATTCCTTTCTTCTGACCTAGTTGTTAGACATAAAGCAAGATGATTCCTCGCTTCTAACCTAGTTGTTAGACATAAAGTGAGATGTTGATGTGTTCCTTGCTTCTGACCTCGTTGTTAGACGTAAAGAAAGATGAGTCATTCTTTTGACCTAGTTGTTAGACGTAAAGCATGACGATGTGATTCCTCGCTTCTGACCTAGTTGTTAGACGTAAAGCGAGATGATGATATTACTTTCTTCTGACCTAGTTATTAGACGTAAAGAAATATGTGACTGACACTGAGCTACCAGCATAACCGATGTGACATTGAGCTAGTGTAGTACTGTGATGTGCCAGCCTAGTGCCGTGATGAGGTGTCATTTTTACTGATACATATTTGATGCAGATGATGATAGCATTCTTTCGAGAATGATGATGTTGTTGATGAAGAAAACTTCCGATGACTCGTAAATGTGCTAGACAATGTTTCAAGATGATATTGACGATACTATCCTCCAGATCCCACTGATAATGCAGACCTCTCTCGCCTAATGCTGATGAAGAATACCCTTCTTGTTAAGGGGGAGTGTTGAAATTAAGTAACTACGAAGAGCATTCTTATTATTATTTTATTATTGGATTAAATCCCCATTGAGGATTAATCATGTCATTATTATTGTTGTTGTTATTGGATTAATCCCCATTGAGGATTAATCAATACAGTAATTGTATAAGGACCAAATCCCCTTTTGCAGATTGCTCATCGGACAATTACAAAGTGTAGAATAAGAAGTCGGCCCCAACAGTTATAATGGAAGACCCAGAATTAATTAAAGGTGGGTTTACCCACCCAGAGTGAGAGGTCGTCCCTACCAGATTTTGACCTTTCAAACGTGCCAGTTTGATATAAATAAGAGGCTAGTGCCTCACTTCTAACAAACAACTCACTTGCTCATTATCTTATGAGGCAAGCTGCAATTACCAGTTGGAGAGAGGAGAAGAAGAGTGGCGCATCTCTTGGAGAGGACTATCTGTATTGGTTTGAGTTATCTCTTGAACATTGTATAAGCTATTTATGATAA
>ML778598.1:696551-736893 GCA_009831015.1 Picea engelmannii | reverse complement strand
TGATTCACATTTGAGTATTAATCGTTATTTCTTTTTCTTGAGTTACATTTTCAAATGTACATTTTCTAATTTATTTTTATTTATAATTAATATTTTATGATTCACATTTGAGTATTAATCATTGTTTTAGTTTTGTGTTTGAATTTATCTTTGCATTTGACATGATATATCATGATATTGATCAATTTTATTTCATGGAGCTTTGATTGTGTACTTTTGACAACTTTTCCAATTTAATTGATTAACACATGCTTTGGTTTAATTTTATTTTTCTTTATGTAACATCTTCACTGTAATCCTGAGTTTACTTAATGCATAATGTAGATATAGATGTGGCTACAGACAAATAATGTAAATGCGAAATGTATTTTCTGAATTGTAAATAAATATAATGCAATACGAGTTGTTGAGACATGGGCAAAGATGGGGACTGATTAATCCAAAATAGAGGGGGAATGTAGAGGAGTGTCTAAGAAGGATTTCAATGGGGAAATGGTTCATGGTATTAATCCAAACCCATATTTATGAATTTTATTATTATTGGGGAAAACTTCTATTTTTCAGTTTGAGTGTGTGAGAGACCAGTCATTAAACTCATGTAAGAGGGTGGGTGTGAGAGTCACATCCCATAGTTATTGGAAAGCATGGGGAAGAAGCAATCAACCTTGGGCAGAGTGAGATGTCAATAGCCTTGAGAAGGTAGAGGAACTTCGTATGGGTAGTAACATGCAGTTTTACAAAGGGAGTTTTGACATGAACATCAAGAGAAAACAAAAAATAGGAGCTTCAGAGATGAAAGAACAAGGCTAGGTGAATTCTGGAGCATGTTGAAGCGTTTTGGGGCATATTTGGAGCTGGAAATTAAAGAGACAAGTTGCCAGGATTGAAGAGTGAACTTATGGGTGATTTTCACTATGTCAACAAGTGTTTGTTGTTGTTTTCATTGGTAGTGTTTCCTAGCAGTGAGCTCCTTTGAGTTCCCAACCGAGAGATTCCTCATTGCCTGTGCCAAAGAGACCTTGCTAAATGAATGGGATGCCCTATGGATTGAGAGAAGTGACAAGGTACATTCATTGGGTTAGGAAATTCAAGAGGAAGAGAGTTGGAGGAAATTTAGGATAGTTTTAGGAGAAATCCAATGGGTTGTGCGATATTGAGTTGTGAGGGGATTGAGAGAGAATCCTTATTTTGTGGATTCCTAGCCCCAACTCAGGGGTGACTTGTTGTTGAGACCTGGAACAACAAGTCTATGGTTGGGTGGAACATTGTTCCTAGGCATCTGGTCGAACAAACATTTTATAAAATATAAGTGCTTAATTATTTTGTTGAATTGTTTATGAGTTCAATGTTGTGCATTTACTCTGTGAATGAGAATCGTTTTCATAAGATGTTATAGATGTTTTATCAGTTTCATAGATGTTTGTTTAGAATGATGTAGTTGCATATAAATATGAATATCATAAATTAGTTAAAAAAAATGTGTTTAAACGTAGATGGTAAGCTATAATATTTTATTAGCAAAAAAGTCTTTGTTTTTATGTGTTTTTCTGCAAGTAATGTTGCCTGGTTAAGATGGTGATTGTTACAAAATGGTATCAAACCTCAAGGTTCAACATTGACTTGGTATGGTCTTGGAGCCAACATGAATTGAGCAGGTTCATGGTTGCAGATTTCGTTCTATGATGGTTTTGGGGAAAATGGTAGACATAAGTGAAATTCCCAAATTTACAAGCAAGTTAAGTACTTCAGAGTAGAGAAGAAGGTAATTCATGGCGTCGATCTGCAAGTTTCATAGTCAAATTTGGCCATCGAAATCAAATTCCTATGTACTCACGGAAACCATGAAGTTTTGTGATCAACGACCTAGATTTTTTTGATCTTGAAGATCCACGGTTGAGACTCAATCACGACATAATCGACAAGAGAGATATGCATTGTTGGTCGCGGTGAGTATCGTCAGAATTTGATGGTCAGAGTAGCCTCAAATGCCTAAAGTAGAGGCACTACGACGGGGAAGGCTTTGAGATACAAGCTAGACTGTATATCAACAATAGATGGGAAGTAATCTTAGTCGTAGATCGAGGTGGGGTCCTACTTAAGCAAGGAAAAAAGGGTGAGTAATGTCACGGTGATGTCATGCTGATGAGGAATGACAATGTGGTAGATAGTGTGTCCCATGGGATGATGCGTGTTGACTATTGTTTTGTCAATGGGGTGAGAGTGGGCCTAGTTGGGGGAATTATCCCTTAGGTTTTCGCCTCAAATTATAGTCGTTGAATTTGGTGCAATGAATAGATCTGATTTTTTCATCAAGGGGGGTGCTGATCGGAGTAAGTTGCGACCCCTAAGGAGACGTACTTGTATGGAAAGAACTCCAAGAGAGAACAAGAGTCGTTGATCATTTGGAGAGTAACTAATGCAGGAGCATCGCCAACTCATCAAGCGAGCCAGCACATCAAGCGGAGATCAACTGGATAAACAAACCCAAACTTTTGAAAATACTTTGCGATTGTAGCGCAAGTCTTTTAATGAAGCCATTTATGAAGGCGCATTGTATATTGTATTGGACCTTGAGCCTTTAAGCTCTTGTCCTTTGGTAGATAGGAGGCATTTAATTAAGTTAATGCTGGTAGATAGGATTTTAAGATTAGATTTGATAGTTTAGAGTTCGGGAGGGAAAACGGATATAGACACCCTCAATTTATATTGTAATATTATCAACCGAGGAGAAGAGAAGAGCAAGTAGAGAATAGTGTATGAAGAACACCCATGTACAGGCATTTGAATTAATAGAATGAAGCTTTGATTCAAGCTCATGGTTTGTGTTGTTTTCTCTGTGTATTGATGTTATGCTCACGAATGTTTGTTTTCTTGTTATGTATTTGCTTTTTATATGTTGTTCATGTGATTTCATGTTTTAACCTGAAGTCTGAAGGGGAGAAAGAATGAGATTCAATTGTTTCTCTATCTAAGTGATCAGGAGATCAAATTTGCTCAATTTTCAAAGTGCTCGGATTAAGACTAAAATAGTGCCATTGTGTCCGTCTCGTTTTCCCGATTCCGGCGGTATATTTATTTTCGAAAATGGAGTCCGTATGGAGGAGATATCGCGATTTTATCGCCAAGTCAAACAGGTCAAAATTGGACGCTGACTGTACCTGTCCGTACAGTCCGTACGGCCACGTGGAGGGCCATACCTTTTTCTGACATGGCAGAGGGATGACGTGGCACACTCCGGTTGGTTGTTCGTTGTCACATTCTTATTGGTTGATTATTGTCCAATAGGAGATTGACACGTGTCACTGTATCAATGGTCAATTGGGTTGGTCGTATTTTGTAAAAGGTTTTGGGAGTCCACGAGTTTGAACCTGGGACCTCCCATACAACGTATGACTTAACAAACTCGCCTAGCCAATACACCCGCACTTGTTCCTTGTATATGAAGTGGGCGGATTTACATTTAAGGTTATGTGTACGCCTTATTTGAAAAGGGGTGGGCCGGGGCCTAAGCCCCGACCCATAGTTTTATAACTTAACACATATAAAAATGTGTGTTAAAACTTTCGCGCGCCCAAACCATATATATATTATAACCATTGTGTATTGCATATATTATAACCACCGTATATGTGTTGTGTTAACATGTGTTGTAACCAACGGTTGGAAATTGTGCGCGGGTATTTCATATAACCTTTGGTTTTGACATATGACCGGTGGTTGCGCGGGAGTTATACGGTTTGAGCAGTTCAACGAATTTTATGCCCAGCCTATGGTCGCGTGGGTAATATGACCGAATGCCAAGGCGGTTAGGGGCTGGAGGCGCCCTAACCGTTCTACGGTTTGTACCGGTGCGCGGTTGCGTACGGGTCTTGGTTTTTCCGCTTAAATGAGCGTGTGTGCCAGGTTTGGGGAACAAGGGTGCGTTCTGTAGAACCAGAGACAGCATAGTTGAAGGGGAGAACTTCAAAAGAGGCTATCTTCTTCATTTTTCGACCGTTTCAGGTGCCGTCAGAGCCTAGACAGGGGTTTTGGCACGCTGCGGAGCCATTGGAGCAGTCATTTTGTTGATTTGAGCACTGTAAGACTTGTTTTTAAGCACTTTGAGCAATTTAATATAAAAGATCCATTTGGAGGCTGGACCAGGAGATGTAGCCCGGAGTGGGGTGAAATCCTTTATCAAGTTGTTGTGTTTATGTCTGATGTTCAATGATTTTTGATGTTGTCTATGTTCATATCTACATAAGTAATCCTTTAAAATGTGTTGCAAATTGATCCGGTTGCTTTAAAAAAACACATAACATTTCACTTGCAATTTAATTTAATCAAGTTTATCAAGTCTTTGTCATATTTTTAGATCACTAAGCCAGGAGATTCCTACAAGGTGTGCATTCGAAGTCATCCGCAAGGAGTGCGTGGATGAATGCTTAGGTGGTTTAACTTTTGTTCCCATTCACCCAAAAGTGGATTTGGGTCATTGAAGTCGTCCAAGGAGTGCGCAGGCTAAAGCAGAAGTCTCAGTTGTGAATCTGAGCAAAGGAAATCCAAGACTGCTGCTGCAGGAGTTGCATAGAGTCGAAGGGATTCGACATTGGAGAGTTGTTGAATGATTGCCGCGAGGAGCGTGTGAAAGTCCCTCTGAAAGAATCAAAGTGGAAAAGCTCAAGAGGAATAGACCTTTGAACTCCCTAAAGGCTAAGTGCAGTGAAGTTGTCGTTGGAGGTCGGAGGAAAGTGTCGCAGGTTGGTGAGCAAGCAAAGAGTCTCGTGGAGAGACACTTCTTTATTTCGCAAAATCCTCAAGGGGAGAACGGATGGACGAAATCTTTGGAAGAGATTTCACGAAGCTCTGAGAGCTGTTGGATCTCCCAGAGGTGCAAGTTAGTTACAGCGCTGGCGTGGAGAGGATTCAAAGTTCAGGAGGGGTAGCATTGTTGATCCAAGTCGGTGAGGGCTGTTGGATTGTTCACGAGATCGCCTATCGAGACCTCGTGAGGAAAGTGTCCTAAATTTGGTAAGGAGAGTCGCGATATTACGATAATAAATATCTCAACTACTCCAAGGTTAGTGTCGATCCATAAGAGTTGGCAAGTGGAAAGGTGGCCCCTCACATTTCGGGAACTCGTAAGTGGAAGGGTTGAGAAAGTGGTGTTAAAAGTCGCGAGGCATGAGGACACGAAGCGGCGAAGTGTCGAGAAGGTTGTGAGTCGTCCATCTGAGAAGGACACGTGGTGAAGATCTAAGGATCTCGCGAACTCGAGAGCTCGTAGGTTGAGAGTCTAAGTATTGGGTATTCAAAGTCACGAGGACGTGAGAAGTGAGAAGGTGAATAGCCGTTGGATCCAGATCGTGAGAGGACCGTGGGATCGTGCATCGAAGCCTCACGAGAAAAGGCTCGAGAACTTGGCCATGAAAATCGTGAAGTCGCGAGTGAGAGAGGTCGCGAGTCTCGGCATCTCGGACATCGGGAGACGAAGTAGAAGTTATTCAACCTCGTGAATAGTGAAGTTGCGAGTTGTGAGATCCCGATAGCGCAGAAGTCTTGATAGAAGTGATGGGTGTGGACTGGTCAAGTCACACATGCACATCGGAGTTTTGCTGCCTCGGATATCGGAGGTTGGAGAACCAAAATTTTGGTATCGCGAGTAGCGAAATCCCTCAGGGAAAAGTCAGGGAGTTGACTGACCATTGGGTCTCGAGGATCCAAGAACCCAGTGTTCAACCTTTGAACTCGCGAAGTCACAAGTTTTGATTCCCCGATAAATAAAGGAAGGGGGGACCGCACGAGAGAACTATGGGAGTAGATTTCCCGATAGGAAATAGAAGAACCTTAGAGTTCTTCGGGCTGAGAAGAAGAAGGTCCTGTGTGAGCGGACGTGCCTGCGAGGGTGGTGCACGTTTGCGTCAGAGTGGTATCAGAGTGAGAAAATTTCTCTGTTTTCTGTAGCAGGGGAGAAAACAAGAATTTCACCATGCCACCGAGGAGGGAAAGACAATCACCCGATCCGGAGGATAGGGGAAACCAGAGAGGAAGAGGGAGACAAGCATAGAATCCAGAAATGGAAAGGAATATATGTGATCTCCGAGCGAGATTAGAAGATATGGAAGTAGCGTAGAGACGCAAATCTAGTGTTGGAGATCTGAGTGACTCCAAAGGCGAAGTTGAAGTTGAACAACAAGAAGAAGATGCAGCCGAAGATGCAGCCAATGAGCGATTAATTAAAGCTATCGCCCGAATGAGTTCAAAAACAAAGATGGACATTCCAACCTATGAAGGGAATTTGGATGCAGAAGAGATTCTAGATTAGATTAGAGCTCTTGACACCTACTTTGATTATGAGGATATCGAAGAGGATAAGAAGGTTAGGCATGCTGTCACAAAATTGAAGGGACACGCAGCATTATGGTGGGACGAGCTTCAAGCAGACAGACTTTCCAAAGGTAAGCAAAAGATTAAAAGCTGGGATCGAATGATTGCGAAGATGAAGGCAAAGTCTATCCCAAGGGATTATCAAATCACACTGTTCAGGAGAATGCAGAACCTGAGACAGAAGCTGATGACAGTGAAGGAGTATACTGAGGAATTCTACAAGCTAAATATCAGAGCAGGTCATCGGGAAAGTGATGATGAAAAAGTTGCCAGGTATATAAATGGCTTGAGATATGATATCCAGGATGAGATGAGTATGACAACCATCAAAACGGTAGAGGATGTGTATCAAATGGCGTTGAAAGATGAAGAGAGGCTGAGTCATAAGCCCAGACAGCGAGGTCGAGGTAGGAGCCAGCCAAAAGGTAAGTCAGTTGCCCAAGATAGGTTTCAGAAATCCAAGGATGACTGAAAGAAGCCTCAGACTAGAACAGAAAGAGGTGGAAGTTCACAGTGAGGCCAACACGCTGAACACCGAAGGCAACAGATAGAACAGAGCGGAGGATATGCTGATAATAACACCTTTCCTCGTACCAGAGGTAGAGTTAGAGGCAGAGGTGGAGTCATCACATGCTTCACATGTGGAAAAAATGGACACAAGGCAGTTGAATGTCCAGATAGAAAGAAGGATGGAGGAGAGGCTCACATCACTGAGGCACAGAGGCGAGATGCTGAAGCAGAATACGCAGAAGACAGAAGGTCGATGATGATGCGTAAGGTTCTCTTAACACCCGAGAAGGAGGTGGAGGACACAGATCAAAGAAACAGACTTTTTCAGAACCACATGCAAGACCAAAGACAAGAAATGCAAGGTTATTGTGGACAATGGAAGCATAGACAATCTCGTTTCAACCGAGATGGTGGAAAAGTTGGAGCTGGAGATAACTGATCACCTGAACCCATACAAAGTTTCATGGCTAAAGAAGGGGCATCAGGTAAGTGTCACTAAACAGTGCTTATTTGACATCAAGATAGGAGGATATAATGATAAGATACTCTGTGATGTTATTCCTATGGATGTATGTCATTTATTGCTAGGCAGACCATGGCAATATGACAGGAACATAATTTATCATGGGAAGATGAATACGTATACTTTGGAGAAGAATGGAAGAACACATATGCTACTTCCAATTAAAGAAAAAGAAGTAAAACCAAAACCGAGGAATATTGTACTACTCATGAGTGGGAAGGAACTTTTGGCAGAAGTAAAGAAGAAGGAAGATCCACAATTCTTTGTGGTCAGGAAACCAAAAGTTGTTTTGACCAGCACAACAGTGGATGATTTACCAGAAGAAATTTAGGAACTGCTGGAAGAGTTCGTTGATATAGTGGTGGATGAATTACCTCATTCATTGCCACCGATGATGAGTGTGAGTCATCATATAGACCTCATACCAGGAGACAATTTACCTAACAAATCCACGTACAGGTTGACACCACAGGAGAACGAAGAAGTTAAAAGGCAGGTACAGGAACTGTTGGATAAAGGACTGATCAGGGAGAGTTTAAGTCCGTGTGTCGTTCCAATGGTACTATGTCCCAAGAAAGATGGAGGTTGGAGAATGTGCACTGATTCCAGAGCCATTAACAAGATAACCATCAGGTACAGGTTTCCATTGCCACAGATGGACAACTTGATGGACTGTCTGAGTGGAGCCAAATTTTTTTCAAAAGTTGATTTGAAAAGCAGATACCATCAGATTCGCATGAGTGAAGGTGATGAGTGGAAGACAACCTTCAAAACCAACGAAGGGTTGTATGAATGGCTAGTCATGCCGTTTGGCTTGACGAATGCACCAAGTACCTTCATGAGGCTAATGAATGAAGTGCTGAAGGAATTCATTGGTAAGTTTGTCATTGTTTATCTAGATGACATATTGATATTCAGCAAAACAAAAGAAGAGCATATGAAGCATTTAGCTGCAGTAATGAAGAAGCTACAGTAGGAGAAACTGTTGATCAACATGAGGAAATCTTCATTTATGAAAACAAAACTCATTTAATTGGGATTTGTCATATCAGCGAATGAATTAAATATGGATCCAAGTAAAGTGGAGGTAATTAAAAATTGGCCATCACCGAGAAATATTTTCGAGGTGAGAAGGTTCATGGACTGGCTAGTTTCTACCAAAAATTCATCAAGAATTTCAGTGGAATTAGCGCAACAATGATGGATACTGTCAAGAAAAGACATAAATCTTTTCATTGGACTGAAGAGGCAGAGAAGAGTTTCAATCTGTTGAAGCAGAAGATCACAGAACAACCGGTTTTGGTGTTGCCAGATTTTATGAAAGTGTTCCAGGTGAAATGTGATGCAAGTGGTTTCGCCATAGGAGCGGTCTTGAGCCAGGAGGACAAACCAATTGCATATTTCAGTGAGAAGTTGGATGAGGCAAAGGTGAAGTACTCCAAGTATGATAAATAATTTTATGCTATCATACAGGTTCTGAAGAAGTGGAGGCATTATTTGATTCCAAAAGAATTTGTTCTATATAGTGATAATCATGCATTTCAGTTTGTGACTCAACACAAGAAGTTGAATCAGAAACATGCTAAATGGGTAGAGTATATGCAGAATTTTAAATTTGTAATTAAACACATTTCAGGTACTGCTAACAAAGTGGTTGATGCTTTGAGCAGGAAGTGTTTATTGCTGCAAGAGTATCGAGTCAAAACATTGGGTTTTGAAAATCTTAGGGACATGTATGCAGGTGATGCGGATTTTGCAGAGGCATATGAGGCAGCTGAGAATCCAGTTCTCGGAGATAGAAGCCCTTGGACAGATTATATGATCCAGGAAGGATTGTTGTGAAGAGGCAATCAACTGTGTATTCCGAATTGCTCCATGAGGGAGAATCTGTTAAAAGAAAAACACAGTGGTGGATTAGCAGGACATTTTGGCCACGACAAGACATTTGCAAAGCTAAGCGAAGCATACTTTTGTCCAGGGATGCGGTTGGAAGTCAATAAGTTTGTTGACAGATGTAGAATTTGTCAGCATTCGAAGGGCAGGAAGCAGAATGTAGGATTCTATCAACCATTACCCACACCCGAAAGGCCGTGGGATGAAATCAGCATGGATTTCATATTGGGATTGCCTAGGACGCAAAGAGGACATGATTCAATCTTTGTTGTGGTTGATAGGTTTTCCCATGCCAGAAGAATAGCGATGTGACTCGTATCGCAAATTTGTTTTTCAAGGAGATCGTTAGACTTCACGGGTTACCCAGAAGCATAGTATTGGATAGGGATACACAATTCATTGGACATTTCTAGAGGACACTCTGGAAGAAGATGGGAACTAACTTGATGTTTAGCTTTGCCTATCATCCTCAGACATATGGGAAAACAGAGGTGGTAAATAAAAGTCGGGGATATTTATTAAGAAGCTTGGTGACAGAGCACCACAGTAGTTGGGACAATGTGTTTCCATAGGTAGAGTTTGCATACAACGACTCAGTGAATAGGAGCACAGGAAAAAGTCTATTTGAGATTGCATATGGCAGGCAGCCAAGAGGAGTATCTGAACTGAGGGATTCAGAGCAGATAATGACTAAGAGAGCTAACACTGAAGAGTTTGTAGAGGCAATGGAAGAACTTCACAGCAGAGTGAAGGAGCGATTGCTGGAATAAAACCAGGAATATAAGCGCAGAGAAGATCGGGATCGGAGACAACTTCAGTTTGAAGTTGGTGATCTAGTTTTGGCACATATGAGAAAGGAACGGTTCCCAAGGGGAACATACAATAAGCTGAAAATGAAGAAAATTGGGCCATGCAGAGTCCTAAAGAAATTGGGAGAAAACACTTATGAGATTGAGTTTCCGGATGAGATCGGAATATCTCCAACATTCAATGTCTCAGACTTATATTCATATAAGGATGAAGAAGCAGGAGCTGGAAGTGATGAACAACCAGAAATCCAGTGGCAGAAGCAGATGTCGATTGCAGAAAAGTCGTAGATGGAGCGTATACTTGACAAGAGAGTGAGCAAAAAGACCATGCGGAAGCAATATTTCGAATATCTGGTCAAATGGAAGAACCACCCAGTGGAAGATGCCAGCTGGGAAAGCGAAGCAGAGATTCAAAAGCATGGACAGACCGTGCAGGAGCTCATGGACATGAGCTCATAAAATTTTTCAAGCCAAGGAGTATGATGCAGGAGCATCGCCAACTCATCAAGTGAGCCAACACATCAAGCGGAGATCAACTGGATAAACAAACCCAAACTTTTGAAAATACTTTGGGATTGTAGCGCAAGTCTTTTAATGAAGCCATTTATGAAGGCGCTTTGTATATTGTATTGGACCTTGAGCCTTTAAGCTCTTGTCCTTTGGTAGATAGGAGGCATTTAATTAAGTTAATGCTGGTAGATAGGATTTTAAGTCTAGATTTGATAGTTTAGAGTTTGGGAGGGAAAACGGATATAGACACCCTCATTGTGTATTGTAATATTATCAACCTAGGAGAAGAGAAGAGCAAGCAGAGAATAGTGTATGAAGAACACCCATGTATAGGCATTTGAATTAATCGAATGAAGCTTTGATTCAAGCTCATGGTTTGTGTTGTTTTCTCTGTGTATTGATGTTATGCTCATGAATGTTTGTTTTCTTGTTATGTATTTTCTTTGTATATGTTGTGCATGTGATTTCATGTTTCAACCTAAAGTATGAAGGGGAGAAAGAATGAGATTCAATTATTTCTCTATCTGAGCCGGGAGATTCCTGCAAGGTGTGCAGTCGAAGTCATCCGCAAGGAGTGCGTGGATGAAGGCTTAGGTGGTTTAACTTTTGTTCCCATTCACCTAGAAGTGGATTTGGGTCGTTGAAGTTGTGCAAGGAGTGCGTAGGCTGAAGCAGAAGTCTCAGTTGTGAATCTAAGCAAAGGAAATCCAAGACTGCTGCTGCAGGAGTTGCGCAGAGTCAAAGGGATTCAACACTGGGGAGTTGTTGAATGATTGCCGCGAGGAGCATGTGCAAGTTCCTATGAAAGAATTAGAGTGGAAAATCTTAGGAGGAATAGACCTTTGAACTCCCTGAAGGATAAGTGCAGGGAAGTTTCTGTTGGAGGTCAGAGGAAAGCGTCACAGGTTGGCGAGCGAGCAAAAGAGTCTTGTGGAGAGACACTTCTTTATTTCACAGAATCCTCAAGGGGAGAACGGACGAACGAAATCTTTGGAAGAGATTTCACGAAGCTCCGAGAGCTGTTCGATCTCCCAGAGGTGCAAGGTAGTTACAGCGCTGGCGTTGAGAGGATTCAAAGTTCAGGAGGGGCAGCATCGTTGATCCAATTTGGTCAAGGCCGTTGGATTGTTCACGAGATCGCCTATAGGGACCTCATGAGGAAAGTGTCCTAAGTTTGGTAAGGAGAGTTGCGATATTACGATAAGCAATATCTCGACTACTCCGAGGTTAGTGTGGATCCACAGGAGTTGGCAAGTGGACAGGTGGCACCTTGCATCTCGGGAACTCATAAGTGGAAGGGTTGAGAAAGTGGTGTTAAAAGTCATGAGGCGCGAGGACACGAAGCGGCGAAGTGGCGAGGAGGCTGTGAGTCATCCATCTGAGAAGGAAACGTGGCAGAGATCTAAGGATCTCACAAACTCGGGAGCTCGTAGGTTGAGAGTCCAAGTATTGGGTATTCAAAGTCACGAGGATGTGAGAAGTGAGAAAGTGAATAGTTGTTGGATCCAGATAGCAGGAGGCCCGTTGGATCCGCACGTGGGATCGTGCATCAGAGCCTTGTGAGAAAATGCTCGAGAACATGGCCATGGAAATCGCAAATTTGCGAGGGAGCGAGGTCACAAGTCTCGGCATCTCGGACATCGAGACTCGAAGTAGAAGTTATTTGACCTCGTGAATAGCAAAGTCGCGAGTGGTGAGATCGCGATAGAGCGGAAGTCTCGATAGAAGTGATAGGTGTGGATGGGTCAAGTCACACGTGCGCATCAGAGTTTCGGTGCCTCGGATATCGGAGGTTGGAGAACCAAAAGTTTGGTATCGCGAGTAGCAAAATCCCTCAGGGAAAAATCAGCGAGTTGTTTGACAATCGGGTCTCGGGGATCCAAGAACCCAGTGTTCAACCTTTGAACTCGCGAAGTCACGAGTTCCGATTCCCCGATAAATCAAGGAAGGGGGGACTGCACAAGAGAACTGTGGGAGTAGATTTCCCAATAGGGAAATAGAAGAACCTTAGAGTTCTTCGGGGCTGAGAAGAAGAAGGTGTTGTGTAATCGTACATGCCCACGAGGGTGGTATGCGTTTGCGTCAGTAACCTCGGTTGATGATAGTCATTTGATATAAAGTAGATAGACTCTAACGAGAGGAACTCCGAGGAATAATTTGGACCGTTGATCGGAGGGTGGCCGTGATGAAACGACATTTGTTGATATGGCATGGGATCCAGATGGTCGAGTAAGAAGGGGTTCAAGAGTATGGATGTTAATTTTCAATTGAGTTAATGACACCAACACTATTAGAGCCATTATCTACTTGACTATGAAGATTGTTAGATTCGACGAAAGGATTTCCAATGGAGTGGGCATGTCGGAGTGGTCTAAGTCACTGGAACAAGTAAACTCCGATTGGAGGGACTCTGAGAAATGAATGGGGTTTTTCAATTAGGAAAGCGATGAGATTTAATCTCATCCATAGATCTATGTGAGTCCCACTTGATTTCTTAGTGTAAGACAAAAAAGGAAGAAATTATCTATCGCACAAGTGAAGGCTTCGAAGTAATCAAAGTTGTTTATTGACTGACTTCGATTGTTGTGGTTAAGTTATATATTAAAAGTGTAAAGAAATGGAATATTTACAACCTAAATAATGATGTTGAAACAATTCCTCCAAGAGCTCCTTTCCAACCCTCTAAATAATGATTCACATCCCTTTTCACCTTGGAATGCACTCATTATATAGGAGTTGGAGGCTTAACCACCATGAATTATTTTGGGAAATGGTTGAGGATTTTTCTCCATAAGATGAGATTAAGTTTACTTAAGATGGAGCCATAAGATATGACTCAAACCTTTGGCCTCATCCTCTCAAAACGAACCCTTAGAATAAAGTGGATTAGTTGCAACTTCCTTTAACCACTTTAACACTCCCTCAACACTGAGCACAAGGTGTTGACAATGATCCCTATACATGGTCAAGGGAGCATTGAAAAGAGTTCACCACTCCCTATACATGGGCATGGGAGTGTTGACCTTAAAAAAAATTCAAAATCTCAAGGTAAAAGACATTGTTTTGACCTTCTTATGATGGGTTTTATCCTCCACAAAGACTAGGGACTATGAAAAATGTTCTTCCATGGTGTCAAAGTTTGTGACACTTAATAACATGCATGTGACACTTATTAAGGTGCATACAACACTTGATAAAGTGCATGTGACACTTGGAAAGATGCATATGAAACTTAAGTGCGAAATTTAGGTGTGTAACAGATGCCCCCTAAAGTGTGAGGTCAAAGGAGAAATTGATGGCCAAGACACTTTAAAAAAATATTAATGAAAGGGCACTGGAGTAGGAGAACATGGTAGAAGCTGTAAACAAACATCAAACAATATATATGTATCATCCTTGAGGAAGGAATACCTATGCTTGGAATCAAATTACTCAAAGCATGCTCGTTGACCAATACATTGTGTATTCATGAAAATAATAACTAAGGGTATGGCCATCAAACTTATAATGTGGATACATACCTCCATGACATGATCTGATCGTATCCATGAAATAATATAGAGTGAAGTTATGATATGAAAAAAACATATCCAGGAACCAATACAAAGTGGATCTATGTGACAGTATATACATCAGTGAAATTTCCAACTGGAATCTACTGCATACTCAAAATGATCTCAACGCAGCCTGGGAAAAGCATATAGAAAAGTGAGCTCCCAACCTAGGGTCTTCATCATGATCCTGAAATAGTATGATTCTAGCCATGTGAATAGATGTCTTGATGTTGAACATGGTAGAAACCACTTGATTACCGATCATTTAATGTATATTGTTAGCAAGTGCGAGGGAAATCACCAATGATGACCATGACTCCCAAGGTACCCTAGTACATTCTAGCGAATGTGAATAAATGAACTGAAGTCGAACATTCATGGAATCATTCGATCATAAGTGAATGGTGTAAACCTATTTTTGAAGGCAAGGAAACCTTGCATTGAGGCATTCAGGTCCCAAGGTACTAACTAGTTTCTAAATCTAATTCTCTGATAATGTGTTGAAGTCGATAGGAACAAACTCGTCGAAGGAGGGCCATGATGTTTCCCCCATCATCGACACCAAATTGACATGATAAAGTGATGTAAGACGATAGATCAAATGAGTATGGACTGACATGAGGATGAAAGTTGGTAATACTAGAGAATGGTTGGTTAGAGGTGAAACTTCACTTGAACATTGTGAGTCATGACAAATGAATTGGTAACATTGACTCGACTGAGAGATAGACCAAAACATAGTGCAACAATCACAGGTGAGACGAAGGAGTATGAGGACTCATAAGGTTGGTATGACTTAGAGACAAAAATATTATCCAACTATAATATGAGATGCAAATATGTTCCATGTTCAAGGGTGACACAAGACAGTTGCCATAACGTTTTCCAAAATTTGACCCACTTCCTTCAATTTTCCACTCACCACGATTGGTGAGTACCTCTTTGTTTTTTTTAACGAGCTTGAGGAGGATAAAATATGATCGGTATAGCTCATATTCGATGAGTCTCTCAACATATGTTTAATGAACCTGAAGAAGGAGGGGTTCGGTCCCATATGGGTCCTTCAATTCATAATTTTATGAGCCTAAAGAAGGAAAGCTCGATGTACTTTTCATGTTTAGAGAGTCTAAAAAGATCTTAAAGATGACTCCCAAGGGTGTTCTTTTTTTGTAAATTTAGTCCGCCAACCCCCAAAAAATGTAAGACAATACAATGGAGAACTCTTCTAGTCATGATTGACTAGAGTGTTCCTTTTTCGTAATTAGTCTGTTCAGTCTGAAAAAGGGTTAAATTTATATCAAATAGATTCCCTTTCAAACCTTTTAAAGAGTGTGAAAGGAAACAATCTCACTCAACAATATTTTCATGTTTAGAGAGTATGAAAAGATCTTAATGGAGACTCCAAAGAGTTCATTTTTCATATAATTTTTACGGGCCCGAAAAAGTGATAAAAATATTCTTCGTTGTACTCCAAAGAGTTCCTTTTTCATATAGTTTTTACGAGCCCAAAAAAGTGATAAAAATGTGCTCGATTGTCTGCTTCATATTTGAACGATCTTGACACATAAAGTGAATTGTGATCGAGGTAGGTTTCATTTTTACACAAGCTTGAAATAGATAAAAACTATGCTTGGGGTAGGTTTCATTTTTACACAAGCTTGAAACAGAGAAAAACTATGCTTGGGGTGTCCATTTCATTTTTACACGAGATTGAAACATAGAGTGAAACTATGCTCAAAGTGATACCCATTAGTGGGTTTTCTTCCCAACATGATGTCTAGAGGTTGGAAAGTTTCCCATAGCATGACTGACAAAGGCTAGTGGCTTAACTCCAACATGATGTCTAGAGGCTAGAGACATACCCCACAACCTTCATTTCATTCACCGACTCTTCTTATGCACTTTCTTAGACTCCTGGTTACTAGTAGGAATAGGGTCACTAGAGAGGGACGAAGAAAGAGGATCAACTGATATAGGCAGAGGAAGGGAAGGTTTAGGTACCATATCTTGTGGAAGATGGGACTTTGCTGGACTAAGTGACATGATTTCACCTAGTGTTTCAATTTCAAATGGGCTAGGCACTACCCAAGGATCAAAGGATTCAGAGGATCATTGCACCATAGTCGTAATAATGTTTAACATGGCAACCTGATGTGGGGGATCAAGGGGAGGTAAGGGAAAAAATACCATTAGTTAGAAATCCTTGAGGAGACCTACCCCCACACTTCCGTATTGAATATTAGAATGTTTCATGAAAAGGATATTATTGATATCTGGTGTGCAATAGTGAAGTTGGTCAACGATGACAATTTTCCCTTGATGGAGAAATTGCAAAGGGTGAAAGACCGAAGATGTGATAATAGTCATTTCATAGAACCAACTATGTCCAAGAAACAAACTATAATCTAGGGGAGCATCAACCACTTCAATATCGATAGAATGATTTTTCCCTTCAATTCTACAACAAAATATTGCAAGAGTCCATAAGGTTGGAAACCACGTCCATAAAACACTTTAAGGATGGTAGGAGACTTCTTAAGTTCAAGAGAACCAATGGCTCTCTAATAGAAAAAATAAATGACATAAGTGGAGGCTCCTTCATCCAAAACAGTACGATGGATATTCTTCCCATGGACCGTAGTAAGAATTTGAAACACTAGGTGGTGGGAGAGCCTTAGTTTAAAATACTCTAGATTAAACATAATTGTATTTGATGCCTCTAGTTCCACAACTCTAATGGCTGACAACAAGGTTCTACGTTGACTTGGACAGTTCTATAGAAATTCAAGCATTGACATAGCACAAGGTGCTTGTGAAACCAGATATTATGGGTTCGATCCCTAGTGGAGTCGCCAATTTTTTGTCATGGTTAAGTTATATATTAAAAGTGGAAATAAATGGAAGATTTACAACCTCAATGACGATTCTAAAATAAATTCTCCAAGATCTCTTTTCCATACCTATCTTGAATTCTTTAAGATCAAAAGTATGATGCTCTCATGGATTCTCCTCCTTTTTCACCTTGGAATGCACTTATTATATAGGAGTGAGAGGCTTAAACACCATGAATTATTTTGGGAAATGGTTGAGGATTTTTCTCTATAAGTTGAGATTGAGTTTACTTAATATGGAGCCACGAGATATGAATTGAATATTTGACCTCATCCTCTTGGATCTAACCCTTAGAATAAGGAGGATTAGTTTCAACTTCCTCTAACCACTTAAATTCTCCATTAACAATGAGAACAAAGCATTGACAATGCTCCCTATACATGGGCAGGGTGTTAGAAAATAAAGAGATGTGCTCATTTTCCATAAAAAATATAGTAATATTGATACCCAACCATAGGCTGAAGCCACCCTCGAGAACCTTAGCCTTGATAGATGAAATAATTCCATAAGAAAACGCTCAGAACCAATAGCCAACCGAGGTAGCATGCATCTCTCCAAAATCTAGCACACCAAGCAGAGAGTCCAAACCATAACCAAGGCATAAAGTCCAAACCATAACCAAAGACCAAAATCCCAATTGTAGTAGTTGCAACTACACTCCAAAACTTGTGCATCAGTAGTCTGTGTGAGTTGTGAGAGTGTGTGACAAATGAGGTCTAGATCCCTCTTATTTATAGTCTTCCAAGTGACCTAAATGAGTGGACTTGTACTGTTGGAGGATAATAATTTAATATAAATTATTATCTTGAGATGACTTTCCTTATAGGGTTACTATACAACGTTTTAGGGTTTCTCTTGCTTCCCAGAATATTCTAGTCTCATCAAGGGTTATAGGTAGAGGTTAATACCTCCCTCAACTACCATAATATCAACACTCCCTCCTAGCTAGGGGGGTATTAAAGGAAATGGTATTGAGCACAAACAAATCATTCAACCGATAACATCATCATAGCCACACATGATATCTCATGATCACATAGATCAACTTACAAGCAACATCATCACTATTAGTATCATCTAATAACATCAATTGCATCATCTCTCAATTCCATACTCCATCTAAGTAATCATGCATGATGTTGAATAAGTCATTCACTCCACAGAGTGATACACAAACCATTATTCTAATCCATACATACATTTTAGAAGAATGATTGTCCTAGACAGTTTTTACCTCTGGCCACTACTATGAACTCAGGGAAAATGTATGTCCCGTACCAATTTCTCCACTCTGGTCTCTACTGTGAACTCAGGGAGACTGACCAATATTCTAATCCGTACATATGTCCTAGAATAATAGTTGTCCATGGTATATCAACAAACTGTCAACCTGGACCATTCTCCACAAGAAGAATGTCTATCCACCAACAATATGTCCTTCCCAGACCATTCTCCGTCTAGAGAATGTCTGTCCATCAACACACTGACTATCCATCTAGTTGGAAATCATATCCAACACTAGTGGTAGTCTCTATGGAAACCAAAACAATGTCATCCAATAGAACACAACTGTGCTTATCCATAATAGTATACAACTACTATCCAGTGGTACACAACCACTCTTAGTAGCACGCAACTACTAACATGTGACACAGAGTCACTACCATTGGATCACATACACCACAATAACATACAGTTACTATCCAGAGACATATAGTCTCCACAAAAATCATATCATCTGATATCAACCCGCATAAACAATATCATGATACAGACTGAGTCATCTAGGCCATTCCTCCACTCACATCTGTGAGATTTGGAAGAGAATCTTCCCTCGGAAAGTAAAAACATCGGTCATGGGCTATATGGACTAGTCTTCCCAAGCATAGAAGAATAATTGTCCTTGATTTTTGAGCCTATATGATTCACCTAATTCGGCCATTTCTGATCTAAGTGGATATTCGTGGCCACCCACCTGTTCCAAATCCCAATTGGATCATCTTGACAGTTTTCAGTTCAACGCATTTCTCTGTAACGAGGACATTTATTTGTAATTATGGGTTCTACACTTTTGAGGTTTTCCTAAATCTCTACATAAAATCAAGGTGGATATTGGTGGCTTCCCACCTATTCCAATTGGATTATTTTGGAAGTTTTCATGTCAGTACATCTTTTTGTAGTTCCAGGGTCATTTTTGGGCCTTAAACAATGTTTTATTAGCTTGCCATAGTCAAACTATAAACATAGTTAGAGTTTGATGGAATAATGTGTATTTCTTGAAAAGACCTTTCCAATGGGCTATCACATGCCTAAAAAGAAGATCATATGCAAAATTTACGACCCCGAGAAGTTAATATACTAAATTACCCCAATAGGGCCCACATGACTTTTGGCGCTTCATCTCCTAGAGTTAGGTTTTTGGATGTCTAGGGTTTTGGAATTCATATTTATCATAAAAATGCCTTTAGAGCCTCATTGAATTGATCATCTTGCGAATGAGCGTAGCTGTCACATCTCTTCTTAGAGATAAAGCTGTCACCATTCTAGTGAGTCTTGCACTCTCTATTTGTACAATCTCTGTACATTTTTTTCATTAATATAAATAATGTATTTTTTTATTTCTCTATTTATGGCAATTTTTATGTGTATTTCATTGTAATATCTCTGCTTTCATTTCATTCTGAAAATAATCTGGATCAGTGGTATCAAAGAAGGCTTCTCTTGATCATTTTTCAGTGCATGTCCCTAACGAGGTCCAAGTATAGCAAGTTGGGGCTTGATATTGTCTCTCTTGAGGAAACTCGCTCTCGCACACCCAAGAAACCCTCAATGGTGGCATAAAATAAAAACGGTGGAGTAGAAGATTCTATTAACCTATTGCTTGATCAAGCTCTCATGTGACAGAGGGATGAAACGATGGAGAATTTCTCCCACATCCTTCAATGTGTGTCGATAGCAACATAATCATGTTCACCAAGTGACCACTTTGGAAGAAACTCTCCCTTAAAGGTACAAGTTAATTTTGATATTCTCATATTTGAAGGTCATATAGATGTAGATGCCTTAGAAAAATGGTTAAATCTACTAGAAGGTTATTTCTATGTTCACAATTTTTCTGACAGTGAAAATCTCACCTTTTCACTCCTCAAGGCTCTCCCCCGTGTAAAAAATTGGTGGGAAACTTACTGGGAACAAAGTTCCATAGAGGAATCTAGAATATACAGGGCCGAGCCCACTTGGGATTTTTTTGTGGATGCAGTCAAGGAACAATACTACCATGTTGATAACTATGAATACCAATACATGAGATGTACCACATTGCAATAAGAGAAGAGCCGAACAGTGTCGGAGTTCAAAAATACTTTCCATACCTTGCGCACCAAGCTGGGTATCAAATACTCTAAGCGACTTCTAGTTCAGAAATATTGTGGGGCTGTACACATGTACATCCAAACTAAAATGGATTTCCTAAACATCTCATCATTGGGAGTTTCCTATCGATTTGTTGTCAAAATCGAGAAGAAATTTAGGCAACATAACAAATGGGAGTTCTGGTCTACAAATACGAAACAACCAAAGCATGGTAAAGACAACCCTAATCAACAACCTCCCGAAAACTAGTCCAAGACATAGGAAAATAAGGGTAAATGTAAGGCAGAGAATGACACTGGGAAGTGGTGCAACTTCCATAAAATCCCCTGGCACAAAACCGATGAATTTCAGTTGAAACATTCATTGGTGTTCGAGGTCAAAAACAATCAGTTTAAACCTGATTCAAAATCTGATCCAAAAAATATTGAAAATAGACAGATAGTCGATGCAGACCCCACTGTTATTTTCACGACCGCAATAATTGAACCAGAAGAACCAATAAATCCTAAAGAGGGGGAGCACCTCTTCCATTCACAGAACCGAGTGAAGGGGACCCCATTGCATTTCATTATTGATAGTGGCAACCATAAGAACCTCATCTTAGTTGAGGTCGTCGAACAATTGGGGTTGTCAAAAACACCACACCCACAACCATACAACATTGGGTGGCTTCACTAGGGACAAGATCTTCGTTTCAGGCAACAGTGTCACTTGTCCTATGGCATCCAACCCTTCAAGGATGAGGTAATGTGTGATGTTTCCCCTCTTGACGTATGTGATGTTCTTTTGGGACAACCATATATGTGGAAACGTCACGTTGTTTATGAGTCTCGACCCCGTAGTGTCATTATTACTTTGGGGGGTCAACTCTACAAGATACCAGAGGTAGTTCTTACTATTGTTCCACCAAAACAATGTCACAAGGTAATCTCTCATAGTGAAAAAATCATCCTCTTCACAATATGTTCAAAGGATGCACAAAAGAACACTACAACCACTGCATCCTCAACACCTTCTATCCAGCAGAAGAAGATTACAGAAGATAAAGCATATATTATTTCTTCACCTACAATGGTGCCTACACCATGCCTCGTCAAGCTTAGAGACAACAGGTTGGTGGAACAGATTCAACCCCGCCGACAATAGGTTTGTGAATTCCGTCCATAGACAAAGCAACACAACTTCTCCAACAAGGCATGGAACTCACCGAGATTCATATTTAGAAAACATTTTCCCCTCTTTCTTGGGCACTCAATGCAATGGAAACCATTTCTTCCTAAGAGGGGATGATTGATCCAGGTGGATATTGGTGGCCACCCACCTGTTCCAAATCCCAACTGGCTCATCTTGACATTTTTCAGTTCAACACGTTTCTCTATAACATGGATATTTCTATGTAATTGTGGGTTCTACACTTCTGGGGTTTTCCTAAAGCCCTACACAACATCCAGGTGGATATTGGTGGTTTCCCACCTATTCCAACTGGATTTTTTTGAATTTTTCATGTCAGTACATCTTTATGTACTTCTAGGGCCTTTTTGGGGCCCTAAACAGTGTTTTCTTAGCTTGCCATAGTCAACTATAAATGAAGTCATAGTTTGATGGCATAATGTGCAGTTCTCGAAAAGACCTTTCCAACAGGTTACCACATGCCTAAAACATAGATCATATGAAAAAGTTACAACCCTGGGAAGTTAATATACTAACTTACCCCAACGGGGCCCACATGACTTTTGGTGCTTCATCTCCCAGGGTTAGGTTTTTTCATTTCTAGGGTTTTGGAATTCATGTTTATCATAAAAAGGATTCTAGAGCCTCATTGTACTGATCATATTACAAATGAGTGTATCCATAACATCTCTTCTCAAGATAAAGCTACCACCATTGTAGCGATTCTTGCACTCTGTATTTTTACAGTCTCTGTACATTTCTTTCATTAATAGAAATAATGTTTCTGGAATTTTTTATGTGTATTTCATTGTAATATCTCTTCTTTCATTTCATTCCAAAAATCATCCAGATCAATTCCTCTGGCACTAATCACAGTACAACCTGGACAGAATGAGTCTTCCCAAGGGAATTCATGTCCTTGATTGTTGAATCTTGACCATTCGCCTAACTAGGCTATTCTTTCAGCACTAATCATAGTGCAACCTAGAGAGAATGAGTTTTCCCTAGGGAGTGAATGTCCATACCATTTCCTAATGGAAAATATTTCCTGCACCAACCTCCTATAATTGACCATTCTTTGAAACTGCTCACAACTGTGAACTTCAAAAGATTGATTGCCTAGAGAGGCGGACCATTCTGATTGAACAATACTCAGAGTGAATTCTAAGAAGAATGATTGTCCTAGACCATTCCCCGACACTGGCCACAAGGGGAATCATTTTCTACGATACATCAGCAATCTATCATACTATTTTCATTATGAAAATGATTGTCCGATCTAGACCATTTTCTGAACTGGAAAATGCCTTTCTGTTAGAAATCATGGGCCACTTTCCGGACTGGAAGGTGACTACCCAACCTAGACCATTTTTTGAACTTGAAAATGACTGCCCATAAATAAAGAACATATCAGTGTTCCCTCCCAACCTGGGAGTAATCTCTCCCTTTTCCAATAAGGAAGTCATCTCCACGAGTACTAGCTTGTCCCTTAAGTACACACACTTTTCATCTTGGACAGAGGCTTTACCAAAATATATGCTATATGATTATCTGTGGAGATATACTAGAGAACCACTTCTCCCCTATGGACTTTATCATGGAGAAAATAATACTCAATTTCAATGTGCTTTGACATTTCATGGAACACTGGGTTCTCTGAAATCTTCACACATCTCTGATTATCACAATATATTATAGTTGAATCTAGCACCTGATCAAATAGTCTAGAAACCAACTTACAGAGCCACATTTCTTATGTACAAGCATCACAAGCTGCAATATACTATGCTTCTGTAGTCCTAAGTGCAACAAACTTTCGTTTCCTGCTATCCCAATACATCATGGAAAAGATCAAATTGAAAAATATCCAAGTAGCACTTCTTCTGTCATCTACACTCCCTGCCCAATCTGAATCAATAAATCCATGTAATTGTATATCATAACACAAATGTCCCAAAAGGGAAATATCCAAATGAGTATTCTTTAAATACATTAACGAGCCAATCAATTGTCAATACATAGATGAGTCTACTTGATCAAATTTTCTCAACTTTTTAAGATATGTCATCATGGGAGTTTTCCATGTGTTAGCACATGGAATTGTAGGGGTAAAAAAGAACCACTTTGGGTTTTGTTTTTGAGTCACACCTTTGATCCTTACATCATTATTGTGACATGCCACCTCTTAGTTGTATAAAAGGTTCTCTTTTTCATCATCCATCTATTTAAATTTCAAGCTAAAGACAGTTCTGTGTGCTGCCAACTCACTAGGAGAGTTCACAACGTACTCAAGTGATCCATTCATTCATTTCCATCATTACCTTTTTGTAATGCTAAGGGATTTCATTTCTTTTAGAGCCTATTTTTAACAAATTTTCAAGGATTAGGTCTTTAAACATCATAACAGTCTCCTTGAAGCATGCATTTCTTTTTTGAATCAGGCGCTGCGAACTGGTGACAGGCGATGCGAACTTCGTTGTGAACTCATTTCCTCTAGCAGAGTCTTATAACGATTTGATCATAAATTTTGAACGACAATGTGGGTTTTTCTAAAAAAATTTGTGGAGGAGCATGATATTGGTATTGACCTGCTAACAAAAATTCATCCCAACCCAGTTTGTCATTTGAAAGATAAAATTAAAACACTAGTGCACTGCGAATTGGCTGAAGAAGAGGAATGTTTAGAGGTTGGAAAACTTGCAAACATCCCTGTGAAAATTCAAAGACATCAACATCAATCCTAGGTCCACTAGGTTCTCCATGAGAGTTTTCATCTTGTTTGAGGGTCGAGAAAGGGGTTTTGGATGGCTTTCCTCTTGGCGTTGCAAACTTTGTTTTGCAAATCCAGCGTTGTGAACCCTCTATTCCAATACTCTTTAAAAACCCATCTTCTGCATCTTTATAAAGCTGCAAGATTAAAAATTTATTACACTCCTATCCAGTCTGTAGTGTGCAAGTTATCATCTGTGGGAGCTGACTTGAAATTTCCAAGTGTAGATATGCTGTGAACAAATTTTGATGTTGATAAAAAACTTATTTTGCAGAGACCTGCCTTTGTCTCCCTTCATTATAATTTTTAGTAGTATTTCCTTGGCCCTTATATTTTAAGAATGCCTTGTCTTATTCCTGGATGTGTAATGAGTTGAGATGTACATAAGTTCTACCAAGATCATGAGTTGTTACAACAATTAGTGGCACTGGATATGGTTTTTTTAATACTTTAAGGAGTTTTCAAGTGAAAGGGGCTAGTACAAGAGAGTTCGCATTGCCGACGCTATGAACTGGTATTTTTGATAGTTTGTAAACAATTAACACATAATAGAGGAATGTTTTGATTGTAACTTTTGATTACCATTCTAGGTTCCTTTGAAATTTGGTGTGGAGGTAAACCATGGTGTTTTGGACTTGATGAAAAAAAATTATCCTAACCCCGATCGTATTTTTGGAGAAAAGATAAAAACGTCACCTACAGGAATGTTCGCACCACATGTTGTCATAGCTGCTGTGAACTCTAACAGTTTTACAAATTTGAGCTATGGGAAGGCTGGAAGCTTTGAAGGAAGGTTCGAATGGTCTCCTAGAAGTTAGTTTGATATGAGGGACATGTGTTCCATCTCCAAATCAATTAGGTTGACATGTTTCAAGAGGAATTTATCACAATAGGCAAGATCCTAGAAAATAGGAATTTGTTAGGTTTTTGTTGGAATCTTTTGTAAAAAGACTCCTAAATGAAGGAGGATCCTATGTATCTCCTTGGTTTCGACCTCCTAAGGGTAGATAGAGATCATTGAATATAAATGAAAGGGATTTTAATAAGAAAAGGGTTGGATTCATGAGCCAAGAGAGGAGAGTGCTGGAGGAGTAGTTTTAGTTGCCCATTTGTAAGCCTAAGGGCCTTCTTGTAATGACATTTTATGCCATTAAAGATTCATGAGAGTTGTTATCAGATTGTCTTATTTTTTTTCCTACTTCTTTTTATCTTCTTTCTTGAACATATTGCACATTTTGAGGATAATAACTGCCATTGATTGATGGATTCATGAACAATAGAGGATCTGTTGTAGCTTGCCCATTAAATCATTGTTTACTATTTAAGCAATATTTATCTGTTTGTAGAAAGGATCTTTGTACAATGGATGTTCTTCCTTTTGTCATATTCACCATGCTTCTACTCATAATTATATATCCCTTTTGTATGATATATAGTTTGATTGCCTTTGATATGTAGGATGTTGTGACTAGCCTAATGGAATGATTATGCTGACAATTTGTTTCCCTCTCCCTTTCATTCCCATTCTTGTTGATCCACCTAGTCAAACCATTCAATCCATTTATATTCTGATGGGTATTGGGCTTACACTTACAACATTATAAGTGTGACTCTCAGTGCTAACACCATGGATTTGCAATCCATCATCCCATAATTCTAAAGAACCATTTCAATATACCACCTTTGTCATATTTGGTTTTCACCATACTTTTGTTGTACATGAGAGACTCTAAACCAAGTTTTCTTGAATCCATACAAGGTCTTCTTCCATATGCATACAAGGGTCTCTTTCTGATATACCTCAAAACCTTGAGGTTTCTCTACATAAACTTCTTATTCAATTGCTTTGTTGAGAAGAGAAGTCTTTACATTTATCCGATGTAAAATCCAACCCATGGATACTGCATGAGATATAATGGCTCAGGTAAAGGTATGTCTATTTACTGGAACAAGATGTCATTGTAGTCTTCTCCCTCCTTCTGGGAGAACCCTCTAGCCTTGAGTCTTTCCTTGTATCTATCAATGCTCAAGTCTTTTTCACAATTTCTCACATACATTGTTCTTCATCATAGCTTCCTTCCATTCCTTCTGCTTGAATGCTTCTAGTGGATTCAAACTGGTTCAATTGTTTTTTCTAACTTTTCTTTCTTTCTTAGAATCTTCATGTTCTTCCTCATGTTTCTCTTCAATGTTGGAGTCGATGGAATCTTCTATAGATTACATGTTCTTATTTCCTAAAGGCTCCAATTTTTTCCTTCGGTCATAGGAACATAAATGTATATGGACAACCAAGGATATTCAAGGATTCTTTTCGAAGAAGACTTCCTCTAGAGTCAAGTTGAACACGTGTTGCTTATCATGGTTTCTAGTTCCAATGAAGAACATGGAAAAATACTTCATGGTATTCACAGATTCTTCAATGGATCATATCATTGGGGATTAACTCCCTCCTAATCCCAAATTCATTCTTGAATGAGAAATATGCATGCTCTTCTTTTGGAATTATGTGATCAACTCCCTCCATCTTAGAGAGTCCATTATTCTGTATGTTGCATCTCTCTTTTCTTTCTGCAAAGTGTCACAAGTCTGGTCTGGGTTCCTTTTGATTCCCGACTTCCTTCAAGTATGAATCCTTTGAGTCTCTTTAAGTTTGTTTCTATCTATTCTGATTGATGCCAATCTGGCAATTGTGTCATCCTTATAAACTTCTTCTATGACAGCTTCTGCAAGGATTGTTCATCATAAGGGTACCTTCCTGAAACAAGAACAACAAGAGCAAACAAGAAATATCTATCTAGAGGAGACATTAGTTCATTTTGCGAACAAGTAAAATAAGAATATATATAAATAGTATTCATATGAAGTCAAGTATTCATTGCACCTATCAATAATAGAATCTTTCAAAGATTGCTTTCACAATTTGTAATGTAGAAACTATCACCCTTGATATATATATAAATTTTAACAATTTAATCAAACTTGGAACTTGAAGCCTCACTTGCTATGAAGGGTTTTCTTGTTCTTATGAATGCACTGAATCCAATATTACAGCTTGGACAATATCTCTAGTACTTTCCCTACAAACACACTCATGTTTTGCTAGATGATATAAGTTAGATAGCATATACAAGTGCATACCTTTGAAACCTTGTAGCATCGTCCAACTTGTCTTCCAATATGAAACTAGATACCATCTTGACAAGAAGAGATTAGAAACTCAATTAGAAGATTAAATGATTAGAACAATCTAGAAACTCTAAAATTTCAACTTTGACCACAAAATCAATTTGACCATAAGTCAACCTTTGACTTTAACTTTGACCAGTCAACCTTTGACATAACCAGTCAAACTTCAACTTTGACTTTGACCAAATATTTAAACCTAATGTTTTTGCTAGCGTAAAATACCAAGAGGTGCACTAGGTTAGGGCGCACTGATGTCAAGGAATTATGTCAAAATTTTTATCATAAGTGCCCGAACACAAGGGTTAGGGTTTGTTGCAACTGCATAATAATAAAAACTAACTGCAAATGTAATTGGTGCCACATCGAGCTTAACAAACAACTTCCTTATCTATATTCTAGTGGTTAGACTATCTGAAGATAGTGTGGGCCCATAAATTATTAGAAAATAAAGATATGTGTTTGTTTTTCCATAGACAATATAACAATATTATCACCCCAACCATAGGCCGAAGCCACCCCCAATCACCTTAATCTTGACAGATAGAATAAGTCCAGAAGAAAACCCTTAGAACTAATAACCAACCAAGGTAGCATACGTCTCTCTAAAGATAGCACACCAAGAAGAGATTCCAAACCATAACCAAGGTAGAAAGTCCAAACCATAACCAAAGACCAAAATCCCGGTTGCAGTCGTTGCAACTGCACTACAAAACTTGTGCACCACTAGTCTATGTGAGATTTGAGAGTGTGTGTCAAATGAGGTATTGAACTCTCTTATTTATAGTCTTCCAAGTGACCTAACCGGGCCGACCTGTACTTCTTGAAGATAATAATTTAATATAAATTATTATCTTGAGTCGACTTTCCTTCTAGAGTTATTATCCAGTGTTTTAGGGTTTCTCTTGCTTCCCGAAATATTCTAGTCTCGTCAAAGGTTACACTTAGAGGTTAATACCTCCCACAACTACCATAATATCAACACATGGGAGAATTGACAAGATTTCAATGCTCCCTATACATGGGTAGAAGAGTGTTGACCTTCAAAAATGGTCAAAATATCAAGGTAAAAGACATTTTTTCGACCTTTAAATTATGATGTGTTTTCTCCTCCACAATGAATAAGGATTATGAAAAATGTTCTTACATGGTGTCAAAGTTTGTGATACTTTATAAAGTGCATGTGACACTTAGTAAGGTGCATATGACACTTGATAAAGAGCATGTGACACTTGGTAGGTGCATATGACACTTATGACACTTAAGTGCGACATTTAGGTGTGTAACACCGAGTACCATCAGATTTGGAAGAGAGTCTATAGTCAAAGTATGCCAGTCGAGGTGGAATATATATCCAATGGAGAAAATATTCTATGAAGAAGGAATTATCTGATTGAACCTGAGTCGTTGATTTGGAAGGTTTCCAATAGGGAGTCTAACAATGTTTCAACTACAATTTTTGAGAATTCGCGTACCTAGAAAATTAAAGCTTCCAATGGGAAGGATTAGAAGATGGGTTCTGACAAGCCTGTAGAGGTCTAGCTACAACTTGGCAAGGATAAGAATATCAATGATTGGGATTAATACCTATTTTGAGATCAACAGTTTGGATCTAAATATTGTTACAAAAGTAAATTAGTGAATTTTTCCATGAAAAATTCTAGTTTTTGAAGGTCTTCATCTTGCAAGGCATTTTTAAGGGAAGAAATGACATTTTTAGCCAATAAAAACCCAGAAGAGTAGATTAAATTCAATACAATTTGTATCTACAACTCAAATTATAGCACTCAGAGAGATATTTCCAACAAGCTAAATTGTTTTCCAAACAAAGCTTGTATGAAGGAGTTATAGTAAAAACAATCAAGGGTAAAATTTAGGACAAGATTTCTTTTAAAGGGCATAACTCCTAGCTTAGGATTCAGTTTGGGGCTCAGGAGAAGAATATGGAAATATCATGGAATATATAAGTCAACCATAGAGCCAAATATGAGTTTTTGGTACCTAAAAATGTGTTGGCAGAGAAAGAGAACACCTATAGCATGCAAGGATATAAAAGGGGAAAATGATCAAAACCTCTGAAGACCATAACTTTCTTCTCGAAATTCAGAATTGGGAAAATGAATAGTAGATGGAAAGGTATTGTGGAGGAGAATCCATTTATTAACCCATAAAATTATTTTGAGCAGAAAATTTTACAGTGAACTCAAAAGAAGATGATTGGTGGCATTAAAAGGGCAATTTTTTTTATAAATTATTTTCCAAATTGTGTATGTATTTATTTTCATCTAACAAAAATTGTTTTCATGCACATTTTATGTATAATTAGAAGTTTAGAGAAGCATTTTTTATTCTATATGAGAACCATAAAAATGGAATATTCCCAAGGGTCCTAAAATCATGAAGAGGAATTTAGAGGTTTGCATGTCATCATGGGAAATGTTAAGACCAAGTCCAATGGAAGAAGCGGAAGGAAGGAACTTGTAACTATGAGAAACCTGCATAGGGAAGTGTAGAGATATAGAGATAATAATGAAATAATTATGAAGGCTCGAGAAGATATACGTCATAGCTTGAACGTGATGTATACGCAAGTTAACAAGGACTTTGGCACCAAGCAAGAATCTAGTGCTAGACAAGTGATATCATCCAAATCCCATAGTAGGATATATGAGTATGGGAATGATAGGAAGTCAAGGAGCATGAGAAGGCGCCATCATTCTCCAGAGAAATCCACTAGGAGAGTTCATGATATTCAAGGTTCAAGGAGTAGCTCAAGTGTGTCCCCTACTAGGAGGAAAAGGATAAGACCCGAGGTAGACATCTTGCAAGGTGAACTCAAGAATATCAAGCCACCAATTTTCAATGGTGAGCATAGGAAGGGAGAATATGTTGAGGACTGGCTGCTCGAAATGAAGAAATATTTCTAGTTGCACGATTACTCCTCCAAGGTTGAAACAATAATTGAAACCTACCACTTGCAGGGAAAGGAATCCATGTGGTGGGATCAACTTAAGCAAACCAAGCACCTTGATGAGAAGAGGGTCTCATGGAGGTAGTTCAAAGGACATTTCCAAGAGAAATATTTTTTTGAGAATTACTATGAGAGGAAGATGGAAGAGTTCTTTGAACTCAAGTTTCGAAGGATGACAATGGATGAGTATGAGAAGAGGTTCTTTGAATTGATGAAGCATGTTGGCTTCATAAAGGATGAGAAGTTCAAAATCCAAAGGTTTCTTAGTGGGTTACCCTCCTTCTGTAGTGACAAGATACATTATGATAACCCCAAAACTTTGGTGGGGACCATAAAGAGAGCAAGGCATCTCTATGAGCAAAGAAGAGGGAGACCATTCTTTCAAAAGATTTGGAATGACAAGATGAAAGGAAAGAGGGAGAAAAGTCATAAAGGTTTTAAGCCACCCTTTTTCAAGAATAAATATCAAGAAAATAAACAAGGCCAGTCAACCCAAAATGAACAAAAAACAACATTTTCTTTTGGGAAAATGTTGAGGAAAGAACCTGTACAATGTTGGGGATATGAGGGGAATCACTTGTATAGGGACTACCCTCACAAAGGAAAAACAATGAGGACTATCCACATCCTAATGTATAGTAGATCATCAAAGAACACCAGTAAGAACTTCATTGATGACTTTTTGAAGATATGGTTCATACATGACTGGAAGGTAGTTGGTGCATTGGTCAACTCGAAGGGAATGACCAAAAAATCATAGTGCCTATACTGACATTTGAATGTTGTTTTGTGGACATCCTCCTCTTTGACCCGAATCCGATGGTACCCTGATCAAATATTAGTCTTCAAGAAGTACAACACCCCATGAAACCCATCTATCACCTCATGAATCTTGGGTATCAGGTATTGGTACTTGATGGTTTTCATATTCAGTGCCATGTGGTCGATGCACATCCTCATCGTTCCATCATTTTTCTTCACCAATAACACTGAAGAAGTGAAGGGACTAGAACTATATCTAATGTACCCCATCTCCAAAAAATCATTTATGGCCTTCTCTATCTCATACTTGAACTTGTTTGGATGTTTATATGGTGTGGTGATCATAGGATTCACTCCCTCCTCTAACTCAATGACATGCTCAAATCCCTTGTCAGGTGGTCTCCCTAATGGTAATGGTCCAAACACCCTGTCATGCTTCCCAGGCAATGCCTAGATGTCCACATGGTAGTGTTTTTGATCCTATGATGGCTTCTCCATGACGATTAAACACGTTGTTACTGATCCAGTAGGATCTTCACAGTCGACACATTTTCAGTCGGCTTCAAATACTGCCAAACATCACCCAGTCAACAAAGATCTCAAACTGATCTCTCCAATGCATTTTGAATGAATTCAATTGGACTTCACATGCTAGAGATATGTCTTGTTGATATTTAGGGGCAAAATGACATTTGTAAAATGTTTAATACATGAGATAAGGTTCTCATAATTATGTATTTTTAATTATTTTAAAAGGGATTATTTGGTGAAAAGCCATGTTGGCTTTCAATCCCTAGTATCAAGGAGAGTCCTAAGGATATTTGAGATCTTCATGGATGGTTGAGAGATATTCTTAAACCAATCCCTTGAGATATGACAATATCCTAATTTAGGGGATCTTGAGAGATATTATCTCCATGAAAATCTCGATGTGGTTGAGATGGAGATGTTATATAAACCCTTCTTAGGGTTCAAGAAGTGGAGGGAGAAAGGAAAAAGCTTCTGGAAAGCTTATTGAGAGCTTATTGATTCAGAGGATGTCTTTGTAAAGGAGAAACAAGTTGTAGGCTTGTTTATGCAACCCTTTTGAAGAATAATCAATAAAGTAGATTCATGGGATTCATGAATCTAGAGACGTAGCCAGGAAGTCTGGTGAAATCCATTATCATATTGTTTTCAATATTGTATGTGTGATTTTGATGCATTCTCACTTAGTTAAGTAGCATTTTATTTGCATAAACATGCACAATAATTTTGACAATTTGATGCTTTCATGTTAATGTATTCATTAATGAGGAATTTTGAATTAACCCTATTGCCCTTATTTACATGCAATCGCTTTAGTAAAAGATCTTATTTTTGAAGATTTGGGTGTAGGAATATTCTAACCAATTTTTTCAGAACAAGTGGTATCAGAGCTGGTTTGACCAGTTTTGCAGATTGTGAATATCACCATGGGAAAAGGAACAAAGCAAGTGTGTCTCAAAGAGTTGGAATAAATCAACCAATGCATTCAAACAGATAATACAGAGCTCAAAAGGCTTCTACAAGTTGCAGAAGAGGAGAAGTAGATATTGCAACTCTAGTTACAAGTCAAGGAGGAGTTTTTGGCAAAGTTGTAGAATGATGAAGGCTTGGTGAAGCCATCTTACACACCCAATCCAAAATTGGTAACTGAGGTAAATAGTGTCGGTAATTCTTCATTTTCTTCTTCATCCCTTGATGATGATAATGCTTCTTTTGGATCATTTGAGAAGTATACATTAGGAATTGGTAAAATGCTCTTAACTAAGATGGGATACAAAGGAGGAGGTCTTGGTATTAATGGCCAATGCATCACTAAACCACTAGAGGTGGTATAAAGGATTAGATTTGCAGGATTGGGATATGTTGAAGGAGAATGTTGAAAGGTAGTAGAAGATGATAAACATTCAAGAAAAGAGTTCAAGCCATTTTATAAAAAAGATGACCCATCACTTTCTGGAAGTGATACATATGGCAAGGAATCCTGGAAAAATTTGAAATCACCTCAAAGGTATAAAAAAACATGATTATTCTAATGTTTCTTTGCATTATAATCATAAAATAGATAATATGTAGAAAGTTTATCCACGTACATTATGTGGCTTGCATAATCATTGTCTTGCAAAATGTTGGAAGAGGAAAACTCTTCAAAATAAATTCTTGTCAAATAGCAAGGAGATGAAATATGAAGACCATCATCAACGTTGTAAGATGGAGAAAGATAGAAATGACATCAAGTCACAAAATTTGTGTACTTATTGTAATACAAGTGGGCACTGGATCAAGAAATGTTGGAAACTACAACCGCAATTTCATCCCAAGAAGGATAAAAAGGCTGTGGAAAAACCCATGCAAAAGGAGGTTGTTAAAGAGGTGATGGATCATGTGATCAATGTTCCTATCCCAGACTCCAAAGAAATGTGGTCGTAGAAAGAAGGTACCTTTTCTTGGTTGGGTAAGAAGTGGATATCATTCATGCATATACAAGATTAAATGAAATGTCGGGAGGTAATGCAGTTGTTCTGACATAGGGTTATTAGTTTTCCTATTAATAGTCCTAGTCCTCCCAATGAAGGAATCATAGCAGGATTCCCTAAAATTTCCCAAGTTATTTTTGTCATAATATTTACCTGTGTTTCCTCATCCATAACACAATCAATGTCGAACTCTCTTATTCTTTCTTCTATGCATTCTTTTTCTTTGAAGATCTCTTATAAGATGACATGTCGGTGGTCATTCAGGGTTTCTTTCATCTGTAGCAATACTCTCTCTGATTCTTTCTGGGGTTCTTTCATACTCTTAGTTTCTAGATCTTCCATAACGTTTTCTTGTCTTGAATTCAGTTTTTCAACCTTAGCAATCATTCTAGGGAAATCCAATACTTCATGGTCCATAGCTTTACAATAGAAGCAACTAGATCTTCTACCAGGTCATTCCTTATCCATATGTCTTGGTCTTCTGCAACTATAACAAAGGGTTGATCCTCTCTTTCTTTTAAATGATCCCCAACCTCTCCTGTACTGTGCGCTAGGATCATAGTAGCTAACCTGCAAAATATTCTTTCTAGGATCCTACATCAATTTGTTAGTCCAAACATTCTCTCTATGCATAGGTATAACATATATTTCACTATTGTTATCAGATCTATTCATACCAAGTGCCCTAGTTTTCAAGCTAGGACAGGATCTATCAATCATACCTAGATCCATACTCTAGAAAAAAAAAAAGAGAAAAATTGCATATCTTATCTTCAACAGAGCACAAAGCTTTCTAAAACTTTACATTATCATTACCTTTATCAGAGCACAAAGCTTTCAGATATAAAAATTTTCACTATTCTTACCTTTACCAGAGCACAAAGCTTTCAGATCTAAAACTTTTCACTATTCTTACCTTTATCAGAGCACAAAGCTTTCAGATCTAAAAATTTTCTTCAGATCTGACCCTTCTTCTTGGCATAGAGCTTCACAAGTCAAATAGAATGTTGCACACTAGGGAAACATATCTATGCACAAAGATTCCACAGTTTTAGGTCAAATATTTGCACAAAGATTCTTCTTCCTCAGTTCCTAGTATTCACAGTTTCAGGTCCCGACAACGGAACCATTTCTTGGCACAGGGGCGGACCCAGGGTTCATTTCTACAAAAGAACACCAACAAAACCCTAACTACTGGTCCTTTAGGAAACACCTGTGAAGCAGATGAAGTCTCACCTGAGGTAGAGGCAGGGGTGGTTGCAGGAATCCAGTGTGTGCAACCTTAGTTGGGACACAGATCTATGATTATAACACTTAGTAGAGCACTTAGTAGTAAACATTCATCAATATCCAGTTCTTAATTACAACGTAGTTACACCTTGAATTCAACACAGATAAACCTTAACTGTAGATCATCACAGTATTCATCCAAATCTAGATATTTAAGCACTCAGCATACTTATATAAGCTAGATCTAACACCCATCCATATTATTAAGCACAAAGCATCAATAGATCTATCTATCATTCATCTATCTAAATAACTTAAAATAAACACATTGCACAAAGCATAGAAACACAACATGTACATGGTTCACCCCCACTCTGGGGCTACATCCACCAACTCTTCTCTTCTTTATTATCTTTGGTCAATCAGCTACATGCACAGAGCCTTGAGATCTTACTCTGCAGAGGATAGGAGATCTGCGTACCTCTCTAGATCCTCCTTCCTTGAGTTACAACACAAAGCCTTTCACTATTTCTTACAGTTACTTGTGCTTAGCCTTGCAAGCCTCACAGAGTATGCAGAAAGCACTTACAAATTTTGATCACATAGATCAAACACTAGCACTTAGCACATTGGTCTCTTCTTACATCACCTAGCTACTTATTTATACATTACAAAAAGGGGCTATACATGGGTAAAACCCATGGGTCGACATTCCCATACCCATTACATATGCCCAAAACCCAAAAATCCCTAAAAAGGGGTCGAGATCCCGTGATCTTTGCTTCGTCTTGTGCTCCACCTTCGACATCCTGTCAAAATCCCAAAATTAGGTCAAACATGACCAAGAATCCTCAAAACTTGGTCAAGGGCCAACAGAGGTTTGAGGATTTTCCCTAGAGAGGCTATTGGTTGTATGGAACTTACTGTATAAGTCAGATCTACAGAAATACAGTGCTGGTATATTTGATATCTATCATTGGTAAATCTTGTTAGTGTTGAGGCACATCTTTTATTTCTTGGAATATGGTTAAAGGTTTTTGTGGTACATGGTTGGGAGCTTGTAGTTATGAAATGGTTGTGAACTTGTTAATGCAGTGTGAGGTTGTATAAAAGTGAGGGTTTGATTTCTAGTCCATGTGATGGATATTACACTTTTTTATGATTATACACACATGTATGACACATGACTAGAGAGATATACATGCATTTGGTTAAGGGATATGTATGAGGATGTATGCATAGGGAAAAACTACATTTTGGACATAGTGTGAGGTTGAAGGTTGATTTGATAGAGGCAACAAAGGGTCATGGTTTTTCAGGAAGGTGAAAACCCTAGTTTTCAGAAGGAGTATGCAGGTTTCACTATAGACACGTCGTGTACATACACAAGCTGCAATACAAACATGTCACGTACATATGCGAGCTCCAACACAAATAGGTCACATTCCTGTGGGATTTTGTTGGTAAGGAAGGTTACAGGTACAGGTTTATCATAGGTCTTTGGTACAGGTTGGTTACAGGTTGTTGGCACAAATTGGTACAGTTTTACAGTGGTATATCTCACAGTGACATTGTGATAGTGGTTTCATCATTTCACTTATATTTCAGTGCAGTTGGATGGGGCAAGGATAGGTGGTTGTAGAAACCTTCCGGTTGTAGCTGTAGACATAGGGGGTTGTATCCTCCTTCTGGTTGTAGCCAAAGAATAGGATATTTGGAGCTTCCCTGAGGTTGTAGCCTGAAAATATAGGGGGGCGTAGCCTCCTTCCAGTTGCAACTAGAGAACAAAGGAAGTTGGTGCTTCCAATGAATGTAATCCTTAAAGATATATTAGAAAAAAAATTATGTGTTTTTGTCCCACATTGGGTTTCCATGTAAAAATATTGTTGTATTGTGCATGTGTATGATTGTTCATTGTTTATGGTTTATTTACTCTACACTTATTTACTTTTCAATATGAATTTAGTGTTGCATCAGAGTGATAGTCTTTGCGCAAGGTGGATATATTATTCATATGAAGGGAGAGAGAGTAATCAAATGCTTAGAAACACAGAAAAATATCAAAGGAATTTAGACATGGGGAGCAGCCCCAAGGAGAGTTTAGTCATGGGGATCAACTAAAAAGGGAGATACCCTTTTCCATTGGTGTTAAAGGGAGAGATATAGAAACATTGATTAGGAGTATAAGCATGAATGTTTGACAATCCAAACCAATTGTCCATCAACCTAATCCAACTGTCTGACAATGCAATTAGAATATTGGGAGAATAAGTTGATGAATCTATGATTGTTCAAAAGGTACTAAGATATCTTCCAATGAGATTTGATCCTAAGGTATCAACACTAGAAGAAAGAACAGATTTGGAGTCAATAAGCATGGATGAACTACATGGATATTTCAGAGCCTATGATGTGAGAACTGAACTGAAGAATCTAGGTATAAAAGAAACAAAATTCAAAGCATCCAAGAAGTAAAAGGAAAAGGGAAATAAAAAGTAAAAAGAATATAACAAAAACAGTCACATCTCGGAAGACGATGAAGAAGAAACCAACTTTGTCAGAAGACTGAAAAGGGAACTGATGATAGATATAGAGGTAAGCTTCCATTGATTTGTTTAAATTGTGATGGAATTGGTCATTTTTATAAAAAATGTCCTCATAAGAAAAATAAAAGGAATGAAGAAGATGATTCAAATAGAAAACAAACATTTAAAGGCAAAAGAACCAAAAATAAAGTCTTCAAGAAAAGTTTTTTCACCAAAGAATAAATTTCCTCATCAAACGAAGATGAAGTCAGTGAAAGTGAGACATAAAGAGTTATATTCATATCAATAGAAAACTCTGATAAAGAAAACATAAAATAATAATATGAAGAGGCAAAAATTGACTACAGAAAATAATTTTTGAGTGCCATAGATGTTATAAGAAGGGAAAAGAAGAAAAACAAATCACTACGGGAAGAACTTAAAAGAAAAGAGGAAACAAAAAATTCCAACTCTGAAGAATTGGAGTAGATGATCTCTAATTTAAAAATTCAATTTGAATAAGATAAAAGAATCGAAGAAGAACTTAAAGAACAGCTGGAAGAAAAGGGCAGTATCATTGAAAATTTGGAAGAAAAGATTGTTACATTGAGAAAATACATTCAACAGAAAAAACATGCAGGACAACTCAAAGGTTTTGGCTAACATTATCAACAGTCAGAGGCCACATCATGACAAGTCCGGGATAGGATAAAATCAAATAGAAAGAAGCTCAAGATCCAAAACTATAGATCAAAAAACAAAACCAAGAAGATATGCATAGACAACTAGAGGAGATAAGAAGTTTTACAGGGAAGATCACAAGGACACACCTCCACCTAGAAGATTTAGATTTGAAAATCATCGACATTGAAAAACAAGTAGACCTCGTGAAGAAGAAGGATTTATAAGAGTAACTCCTTTAAGATGATATTCAACTCCCAGGTATCAAACTATCTTTTTTGGTTTATGTTATGCATGTAATAATTTTGGACATAAAGTTGTAAATTGCAGAGCTAATAGCAAGAACAAAAAAAACTTTGAAAGTTATGTACAAAATGGTTATCCAAGAAAGCCTAGTGAAACACAAAGAAGAAGCTACAATAGGTTTGAATAATTGAGCACTGAAGTTGAATGCTAAAAGTGCAACAAATTTGGACATATGTCCAAAGATTTTAGAGTGACAGTCCCTCCTAGAGAATCACAACAGAATAAAAATAGTCATAGATAAGAACCTCGACAGATAATATGGATAAGAAAACATAATAAATATAAAAATGAAGAATGCACACTCGCTCCACAAGATAAGCACAAGAAACATGGTTGGTATGTTGACAGTGGTCACTCAAAGAACATGACAGGTGATGAAGACATGTTTCTAACATTGATAAAGAAAAGAGATGGTTCATTTTCTTTTGGAAATGTTGACTTAGCTAGAATCATTGGAAAGGGAACAATCAAAATTGGAAACAAGAATACCAAGGAATAAAATGTTCTACTAGTGGAAGACATAAGACATATTCTTCTAAGTGTAAGTCAAATGTGTGACCAGGGTCACAAACTTATGTTTGATTCACAGAAGTGTGAGATAAGAAAAGAAGGTTCACGAAAAATTGATTTCAATAGTTGTAAGAACTTCAAGAAACATATATGTGCTAAATTGATCCAGGTGGATATTGGTGGCCACCCACCTATTCCACTTCAACCCCCACCATTTCTTCTTTCATTTTTTCAGTTTTTGCACAGTTTACTATTTTTAGCAGTTTTTTCAGGTCCTGAACTTCCGGGGCCATTTTGAGGCCCTAAATGATGTTTTTTTGGGTATGTTGCTATCGCAAAATACCATCTAACAATACCATTTTGTCTCAGGAATTGTAGGCCTCAGATAGATCTTTCCAACGAGCTATCATACGCCTAAAACGGAGATCGTATGCAAAAGTTACGACACCGGGAAGTTGATGCACCAACTTACCCAAACGGGGCCCACATGACTTTTGGCGCTTCATCTCCCAGGGTTAGGTTTTTGGATGTTTAGGAATTTTGGCATTCCTGTTTATTGTAAAAAGGGCCTTCAGAGACTCATTGTAATCATCTTCTCACGGATGCGAGTAGAAACCACATCTCTTCTCAGAGATAAGCTACCAGCGCCCTAGCTAGTTTATTTCCATTATGTCTGTAAACATATTTCAGTCATTTGTTATTAATGAAATGAAGTCTTATTTCCACTGCATCTCTGCGTTTATGTGTATTTATGTATTTCATTGTGTTCCTACATAAATCTGGATCAGTGGTATCAGAGCAGTCTACTCATTCTCGATCCTTCTTTGCATGTCCCCAACGAGATCAGGGTATAAGGAGTTGGGGCTCGATCTGGTTGAACCTTTGCGAGATCAGCCTCGCAAACCCCGACAAATGCCCATGGGGGAAGAAAAGAAATATGAGGGAGCAATATGTCCTATCAAAATGTTGCTCGAGGAGGCCCTCGAGAAACAAAGGAACGCGATGATGGACAACTTTGCCCAGATTCTTCAACGGATTCCGACTGGTGGTGCATCAACATCCAGAAGCTACTCTGGAGGTGCCACTCCTTTTAAGGTACAAGTAAACTTTGACATTACCATATTTGATGGCCAAATAGATGAAAATGCCGTAGATAGATGTTTGAATCTGTTAGAAGGATATTTCTCGGTTCATGAGTTTTCTGATCGAGAAAAGATTATTTTCGCACTCCTCAAAGCCGCCCCCCATGTCAAGGACTGGTGGGAAACCTACTCGGAGCAAGAGGGAGAGGGAGAACCCTCTTT